>BLSH010316396.1:566689-625015 GCA_018402905.1 Glandirana rugosa
GCAGTGGGTACGTAGGCACGAGTAGGAATACAGTGAGAGTGACATAAGGATGAGCACGGATGCATGGGTGACGGATGAGTGAGCACGGATGGGTGAGCACGGACGCATGGGTGATGGATGAGTGAGCACGGATGCATAGGTGACGGATGAGTGAGCACGGATGCATAGGTGACGGATGGGTGAGCACGGACGCATGGGTGACGGATGGGTAAGCACGGATGCATGGGTGACGGATGGGTGAGCACAGATGCATGGGTGAGCACGGACGCATGGGTGATAGATGGGTAAGCACGGATGGGCGAGCACGGATGCATGGGTGACGGATGAGTGAGCACGGATGGGTGAGCATGGACGCATGGGTGACGGATGGGTAAGCACGGATGGGTGAGCACGGATGCATGGTTGACGGATGTGTGAGCATGGATGGGTGAGCACGGATGCATGGGTGATGGATGGGTGAGCACGGATGCATGGGTGATGGATGAGTGAGCACGGATGCATGGGTGACGGATGGGTGAGCACGGACGCATGGGTGACGGATGGGTGAGCATGGATGCATTGGTGACAGATGGGTAAGCACGGACGCATGGGTGACAGATGGGTGAGCATGGATGACAGATGGGTGAGCATGGATGGGTGAGCACGGACGCATGGGTGATGGATGGGCGAGCACGGATGCATGGGTGAGGGATGAGTGAGCACGGACGCATGATTGATGGATGGGTGGGCACGGATGCATGGGTGACGGATGGGTGAGCACGGATGCATGGGTGACGGATGGGTGAGCGCGGATGGGTGAGCACGGATGTATGGGTGATGGATGGGTGAGCATGGATGCATGGGTGACGGATGGGTGAGCATAGATGCATGGGTAACGGATGGGTGATGGGTGGGCACGGATGGGTGGGCATGGATTCATGGGTGACTAATGGGTGGACACAGATGGGTGGGCATGGATGAGGGCGTGGGCATGGGTGAAGCTGGATGGGGGTCCCTGCCTGGCACACAGCGGTGCTGTGGGCACTTCAGATCCTGCCCACAGCACCGCTGCATCTCCTCTCTCCCCCCTCTCCTGTCACACTGCACCGATCGGTGCGGAGAGGGGAGAGACAAGCCGGCACTTCCGCCGGCTTGTTTACATGTGATGCTCCATCATTTGACGGAGCGATCACGTGGTAAACGGCCGCTCCAGGCGGCCATTTACCATGATCCGTGATGCGCTGAGTCTCACAGACCCGGCGTTGACGGTTGCTCCCAGGGGGCGCGCGGGAACGCGATTCTGGGAGGCCGTGTTATAACGTCCTCCCAGAACAATGAGTGCCACTTGCGGCCGTGTAACTATGTTACACGGTCAGCAAGTGGTTAATCAGATTTTACTACAGAAAGAAAAATCCTGGATATATAAATTGGACTCTGTGGCCCGTTTGGTCCTGAACACAGAACTCAATTTATAGGTGTTTCTGGAACCGTAGGATACAAGTTTGTACAAACAATTAAAAAGACTGTAAATATGTAGATACATGATACCTTGTAATATTCCCAAAAGTAGTCACTTTAATTTACTAGTCTGCACACTGATATTGGTGGGGACATAATATGCAGGGGACCTCTCTTGAATGGGTGGGACAGAATAGTAGTATTTCACTTCACCCACTATATTAGAATGCCTGAAAACATAAATGTGTACGTACAAGAAATCATCCTCAAGTCTTATTATCAAAGCAATGTTAATTCATCTAAATAAGTATATACAAATAGTGATGACTTTAGATTAGCATCATAAGATCAGTTTTGATAGGGTGGGTGTTAGATGTTATTTACCTGTCAAAGTACTCAGTGTTCTCTTCCCTCTCTCCCTCCTCCCTCTCCCCTTTCTTTTCCTTGCCCCTCCTTCCTTTCTCCCCCCCCCCCAGTTATCTTCCTCTTTTGATTTAGTCATGGGGAAGTCAGTCCCCAACACGGAGGCTAGGAGAATGCAATTTGCCCTATATGAGAAAGAAACAACTCCATTGGTGCAATAGCGTACGTCCAGACGAAGCTACGCACCTTTCAGTTTGTGAAAAACACGTTGACGTCATCAGCGTCACGTGACGCCGCCCGCGATACCCCGGCCATGTCTCTCGGATGGTGAATTGCGGGAGAGAGGAGCCGCAGGATGAACGCATTAAGGAAGGCGGTGAAGGAGAAGTGAGGCAGGCTGGGTGTATGGCACACGGTGATCGGCACTATATGGAGTCATCATTCGAAGGAACGGAGCCATGACAAGTCAGCACCAGAGGTATTACATGCATCAGCCATCAACCAGTGGTTCTCAACTCCGGTCCTCGGGACCCACCAACAGGCCAGGTTTGCAGGATAACTGAAATACATCACAGGTGATATCATTTGCTGCTCAGTGATTGCAATATTCTAGTCTGCATCTCCCTAAGGTAATACTTAAAATCTGGCCTGTTTGTGGGTCCCGAGGACCGGAGTTGAGAACCACTGGGCTAAGCACATGCAGGCACCAGGTGAGAACTTACACTGCTCTATCTACTAGCACTACAACCAGTAAGTGCTCACTCCCGTCCTTGTGTATACAGCACAGCAATAGCAGCCTTGCAAATGACTGATGCATACCAGGTGATGTACTGAATACACACTTATGGAATGTTGGTGACAAGGATTGGGTTGGCCTGCATTAAAAGAACCAGGAGGATACTGCTCCCCTCCCTGGCAAGCAGTGCAATGTTAAGAGTGTGACTATGGAATGGTGTACATTGGATGAACTGCTGATCATACACCTATAGAGTGGTTGCAATAAGAATAGATGGGACTGCAGGTCACCTTGCTTCAGCCAAAACTCTGCACTATAGGAATGCATATGTTGTGGTCCTCTCTACGAACTTTGGACTTCCATTTTGGCTCACACAACCTACTAAGAATTACAACTGTGATCTTGCCCTAACACCTCCCCCACCCACCCCTTCCCTCTCCCCTTCCCCTGCCTCCATCCCAGCCCCCCTTTTCCCCATCCTGACTCGAGTCACCGGGGTTAGATGCACACTAGGGACACCCCTACATGGAGTATTGATACATAATATACGGGGGATTCCCATGGGTTGTCCTAGGTGTGCATCTGAACTGGCGTCCGGACGATTTGTTTACTGTTTGTCATGTGTATTGCCACTTAGTGTTTGTCGTTACA
Organism: Glandirana rugosa; assembly: GCA_018402905.1. Taxonomy (NCBI): domain Eukaryota; kingdom Metazoa; phylum Chordata; class Amphibia; order Anura; family Ranidae; genus Glandirana; species Glandirana rugosa. The sequence goes on from BLSH010316396.1 coordinate 569,877, forward strand.
TGGTTGTCATTGGTTGGTAAAGGGCCAATTGGACCCTGCCCTTGGCATGGTGTATTTAATTAGTTCATTTTTGCAATTAATTAAATAATTTTGTATTCATTGACCCTGTTGAGTTTCACTCATTTGACCATCTTTCGGTTCTACCGGCTGTGGTGGGAAATCCTATAGTGTTTGGTAGTTTAGGTCAGAGTGACACGGCAGAACGGTGTATACAGGTGACAATAGAATACTCCAAGTGAACACCAGTACCATCCCCCAACCCCTCCTTCTTGTATTTATGGCAGAGTGGCCCGACGGAAGACTCTCCTCAGTGCAAGACACATGAAAGCCTGCATGGAGCTTGCTAAAATACACCTGAAGGACTCCAAGATGGTGAGAAATAAGATTCTCTGGTCTGATGAGACCAAGATAGAACTTTTTCGCCTTAATTCTAAGCGGTATGTGTGGAGAAAACCAGGCACTGCTCATCACCTGTTGCAATCGAGGGATAGATGAATGCGGCTAAGTACAGGATATCCTGGATGAAAACCTTCTCCAGAGTGCTCAGGACCTCAGACTGGGCTAAAGGTTTACCTTCCAACAAGACAATGACCCTAAGCACACAGCTAAAATAACGAAGGAGTGGCTTTACAACAACTCCGTGACTGTTCATGAATGGCCCAACCAGAGCCCTGATTTAAACCCAATTGAGCATCTCTGGAGAGACCTAAAATGGCTGTCCACCAACGTTCACCATCCAACCTGACAGGACTGGAGAGGATCTGCAAGGAGGAATGGCAGAGGATCCCCAAATCCAGATGTGAAAAACTTGTTGCATCTTTCCCAAAAAGACTCATGGCTGCATTAGATCAAAAGGGTGCTTCTACTAAATACTGAGCAAAGGGTCTGAATACTTAGGACCATGTGATATTTCAGTTTTTCTTTTTTAATAAATCTGCAAAAATGTCAACAATTCTGTGTTTTTCTGTCAATATGGGGTGCTGTGTGTACATTAATGAGGGAAAAAATGAACTTAAATGATTTTAGCAAATGGCTGCAATATAACAAAGAGTGAAAAATTTAAGGGGGTTTGAATACTTTCCGTACCCACTGTGTATATTAATACACTGCCTGAAGTGTATTATATACTTTACACCACCAAATACACTGTCTATATAGTCTACACTGACTTTTGAATCTGACTCTTGACTGTGACAGTCTCTAAAGCATCCTAACCACTTGACCTCCGGAAGATTTACCCCCCTTCATGACTAGGCCATTTTTTCGCAATACTGCACTGTGTTACTTTAAGTCATGTAACGCTATACCAAAATAACATTTATGTAATTTTTTCCCACAAATATAGCTTTCTTTTTATGGTATTTGATCACCACTGCGTTTTGTTTATTTTTTGCGCTATAAACAAAAAAAGCTGACAATTTTGAAAAAAAAAAATCATTTTTACTTTCTGCTATAAAACATATCAAATAAATAATGTAAAAAATCAAATTTCTTTATACATTTATGCCAATATGTATTCTGCTACATATTTTTGTTAAAAAAATCCCAATAAGCACATATTGATTGGCTTGTGCAAATGTTATAGCGTCCACAAACTATGGGATATATACTGGAATTTGTATTTACTTTATTTTTTGTACTAGTAATGTAGGCAATCAGTGATTTATAGCGGTACCGTGATATTGCGGTGGACAATTAGACACTAACTGACACTTTTGACACTTTGCGGGAACCAATGACACAAATAGTGATCAGTGCTAAACATATGCACTGTCACTGTACTGACTGTTAACATCTAGGGTGATCAAAGGGTTAACTGTGTGCCTAACCAGTGTTTTTTTTTTTTTGTACTGTGTGTGTGTGTGATGCTTTTATTTGGGGAAGTGATATATTTTATTCCCTGCTTTGCAGGGACACAAAATCCTTCACTTTCCCTTCATCAATATGGAGCTCATTCTTGTCTCCATTCTGTGTGTCTGCCTGATGATCAATGGGTGCTGGCATTGAGTGCCCAACACCTGCAGACTGACATTTTCTGTGAGTAATCACAGCAGAAGCAGGCCCACCGGTGGCACATGCATAACCCTTGTAGGCCGGAGTACAGAAGCATGTATATATACGAGAGTTCATTTGTAATACTTCCACGCTGTCACTTTGTATATTCTGAAAGTTGTTAATAGCTGCAAACACCTTATTAACCAATCTGATGGTTAAAGCAAAAAAATTGGAAAAAGAACAACAAAAATTGGTGTTGCCCTGTCACCTGAAGAGTGATTTAGATGTCACCTGAAGAGCAATTGGGGTGTCAATTTGTTTTTAGTATGTGATTAGATGTATTGTTGTGGTAGGTTGCAGATAGGCAACTGTGTGTAATTTCACAGGTTGCAATCGTGATCTATAAGGTGATGTGTAAAGAATAGAGTTGAGCGAACACCTGGACGTTCGGGTTCTGCGGGTCCGAATGAACTTTGGGAAAAAGTCCGGTTTCTGCACCGAACGTTGCCCGAACGTTATCCCGGACCCCGAACCCCATTGAAGTCAATGGGGACCCAAACTTTTAGGCACAAAAATGGCTGTAACAAAGTCCTGGCAAGTGCTAGAGGGCTGCAAAAGGAAGGAAAATGGGGGTAAGAGTGGGGCAAGTGCCTTACAAAAAAATGGGGATAGGGAAAATAAATTAAAATCAAATAAACTAGGAGATGATTTTTGAACAATAATGTGTCACTTACAGCTGCAGCTAGAACCTCTCCCTTTAGAACTAGGAGATGATTTTTGAACAATAATCTGTCCCTTTAAGCAGAAGCCTCTACCTAGTGCAGTCAGATCGCTCAAAGCAGCAGTATGTGAAATCTCAAATTACTCCCACAATCTGATCGTTGTGTACGATCCCACAATCTGATCGTTGTGTACGATCACAGCGATCGTTGTGTTATGCAGAGATTGATCTGCAATCTGTCACTCAAAGCAGCAGTATGTGAAATCTCAAATTTCTGCAATCTGTCCCTCAGAGCAACAGTAGTAGTAATCTCAGGATGCAGGATCAGATGTTAAAATGTCTGCAATCTGTCCCTCACAAAAACGCCGTCAGCATCCTCTCCCTACACTAACCCAAGAGCATATGACATGCAGCACTGTGACTCAAGCCTCATATAGAGGCTGGGTCACATGATGCACTGGCCAATCACAGCCATGCCATTAGTAGGCATGGCTGTGATGGCTTCTAAGGACAAACCAGTGAAACGCTTGTTGATTGGCTTCCCTGCAGCTATTCAACATGCATGATCAACTACCAGAACCCAGAACCTGAACGTTTTTTGAAACGTTCGGGTCCGGGTCCTGGACACCCCAAAGTTCGGTACGGACCCGAACGTTACAGTCCGGGTTCGCTCAACACTAGTAAAAAACCCTTAACATTCCTTAAATAAACATTTGACACTATATTTAAATGATACTGTAAAAAAATTATTTGAGATAAATGGTGACAGTGAGTAAATATGACACGTAAATGTGACTTATTGTGACACAATTAGTATAGATGCAATGATAAGTATATTCTGAAATGTGTTAACAGCTGCAAACACCTTATTAACCAATCCAATGGTTAAAAGCTTGGCGCTCATGGATTTTTGAAACAATTGTAAACTAACAAAGTGCGTGTAAATACTTTATTTTACAGTCACAGTATTGCACTATGGGCAATTCCTCCTTTTTTACATGCCATCATCATTGAGGCACGGCAAAAGACCCTGAAGCACCATAGAGGAAACCAGCACCCACAGAGGTTCCCCAGCTCACACCACAAAGAACTTCATATTCTTTATCGCCCCCACCAGGACACTCAGAGGCAGGTGGACACACATTGATCTCTGAAGACTCCACCACCTCCTGAAGGACACCCAGAGGAAACCACACTCCATAATGGCCCCCATCTTAACCACCCCCACCTGGACACCCAAAGGCAGGTGGACATACACTGAACCCCAAAGATTCCACCACCTCTTGAAGGTGAGGGGCTAGCGAGCATTCCAGCTCCATGGACAGCCATCCATTATTTTTTAAAGGAAAAATAGATCATCACACTGCACAGTGAACCTCATCCACCATTGTTGGAATTTTGGACTTATTAATGCATCTATACTAATTATGTCACGAAAAATCACATTTATGTGTTCTATTTACTCACTGTCACCATTTACCTCAAATACGTTTTTTACAGTATCGTTTAAATATAGTGACAAATGTTTATTTAAGAATGTTCACGATTGCAACCTGTGAAAATACACAGTCACCTTTCAGCAACCTACCACAACAATACACCTAAACACACACTAAAAACAAATTGACACCCAGATCCCTCTTCAGGTGGCATCGAAATCACTCTTCAAGTGACAGCGCAACACCAATTTTTTATTTTTTTCAATGTGTATATATACGTGATTCTGCACAGGAGCGCCACCCTGTAGCAGTATATCTGCTATGGGCTGGTCCAGAACTGGTTAAATGGTTTAACGTGGTTGTAAACTGTACTAAAAAAAAACAAAAAAATCTGCAATGCAAAGGCATTATGAGCTAGTATGCATCGCATACAAGCTCATAAAATGCTTATCTTAGAACAAAGCTGTTGCAGCAGTCCCTGCACACTGCTGTGACCAGCAACATGCTTCTTCCGTGTTCACTGGTGATTGACCGGAGCCGCAATGGCGTGGCTCCCGTGCATGCGCATAGGAGCCGCCGGTCACGGCACAGGTACTGAAGAAACAGCACACTCGTCATCGGCACATGCAGATACAGTGAAAATCTCCTAAATGGTGCAAGTTTAGGAGATATTCATGGTACCTACAGGTAAGCCTTATTATAGGCTTACCTGTAGCTAAAAGTGATTGTACAGCGTTTACAACCACTTTAAGGGCTTCTTTACTGTAAGAATGTGTATTTCCCTTCCACAGTTGTTGGTGTCAGAGTGGAATGTAGATAAATTCAAAAAACTTTTAGATATTTTTTTTTAGTGAACACAATGTACAGGGATAGTGAAAATGGTAGGGACATAAACAAACACACTGTACTGAATGTGTCTTTATTCAGCTTTACCAATTATGTAACTATCATTGAACAATTACGAACATTGGCAATATCATTCAAATGCCCAATCAGCCAAAGTTCAGTGTGATTCTAGATTTTGGCTAAACAGTTGACTCATCCCTGATTAGAGGTCTATTAGACCCCTGATGAGACTTTTGCACTCTATTGAAACAAAGCACAGATCTTGTTAATCTTTTTCCTAACCACAGTGGCCAAAGAATGACAGGGCTTAAACCAAAAGTGACAACATGCCACTTCTGGAATAATTCATTGCAGGATTATTAACAAATTTCTGTTTACTGATCATTCTCTTTTTTCACTGCTAAAATCTACCATGGCCACCCTGGGTGCTCAGAAGGGGGGTGGCATATTACTGTGTGTCAAAGTGATTGGTGGCTTTATAGGTACCTAACTTGCTTCCACTAGAAAGCCAACAGACGTGTAAACAGACTTCCGTCTGCTATAACATCTAGAAGTCAGTTTACAGGTTGGTGCTGCCACAACATAAGCCTTACATCAGTGGCAGTGAAAGGGTTAAGCAAAGTTTGTTAACTTCTTTTTTCAAAATACCCCCCTGAATTGTCTTAAAATTTTAATAACGTGTCAAAACAGAGTGCACAAAACACTTAAAAAACAAAACCCTACATTTTCCAAACCTATTCCTGTCCCTGTATTCCCAATTAGAGATGTGCATAATTTGTTTTGTTTTGGATTCATTTGCTAAGTAAATCATTTTGTTTTGTCATATTCATTATGTTAGAATGATTTGTTTTCAGAATTCACTTGATATGTTTAGATTTGTTTCATATATTCGTTGTTCTGAATCATTTCATATTTTCCGAAGTTATTTCGGTAAGGTTCAGATTAATTTGTTTGTTTATGATTCTGATATTCTGATACATCCTCTTCCATCCAACACATGCACAATAAGTAAGAATCATCCTATTTCACTTTTATACCTTACTGTAACTATTTATAGCAATATGTTTCCATTTCATATGTATTATGTATGGCATTTTTTTCATAATTCACATTTCACTCACTAGAATAATAGATAGATCCAAATCAATTCAGATCATTCATCATTATTTCATTATGTTATTTTGGATGCTTCAAACATTAACAAAAGGCCCAAACTATTGCATCTTGTCATCCAAATTAAACGAATATGAATGAATTCATTGTTTTCATTATAATTTATTTCAGATTCATTGAAATTCGTTACTATTGTGATTTGGAGATTTGGATACATCCGTATCTCTGAATAACGAAAATTGTACATATTCCCCGATTGTTTCCAAAATATTTGAGAGATATACTGTACTTCTGGTAAGTGTTTGATACAATTTGGCTACTGTCAGAACTATACACAAACACATGAATAGGCTGCAAAAGAAAGAGACAATGCAGTTTCTTTTTGTGCAATAAAAAATGTTATACGTAATGAAATGTATCATCTAAAAGACAATAGCTACAAATATTGTTCAACAAACAAACAAGGTGTACATGGCGCACTCCAGATCAGGTTGTGGGGTGAATAGAATTGTGAGCACAGTATGCCTGTGTCACACACTGGGACAGTCATATACAATCCATCACAAAGTTTAGTGTAGTCCACTGTGAAAATGGTCTGTGTAAGAATGGTTAGGGTGCTTTTCTTATTGGCTGCCGTTTTTTAAAGAGCAAGGAAAAACTCTGGAATGCAGAAGAGGACAAAAAGCAGCACCTTCTAAGTGTAGCATAAAAATACTTTAATATAAGTGCAGTTAAAATAAATTCACAAAAGTGCAAATAAAACCAGCATGAAGGGGATGGGGGTCACCCGCTCTGTCCCGGGAGGCGTGCTGTGTCCGGGTCTGTTGAAGGCTGGAGCTGCCTGTATTTGAGCTGCGCTGGTGGCTTCCAGCATATCCACAGAGTAGGCAGTGCTTGGAGATGCTCAGGAGCACAGGATTTGTCACTTCCGGGTGCAGGGTTAGCGGGCGTGGCTTTGCGTTTGGAGCATGCTTGCTTCTTCCTCGGGCTCTAACAGGGGCCATCTTGGAAGAGGTATTTTATAGGCTGGCACTATCTCAGAGGGGGAACCATGGGAACGCAACAACAACAGTACAAACTAGACTACCGCTGAAATAGAAGTACTGCAATGATTTCTGGCCACAGAAACCCATACTTATAATATAATATAAATAGGAATAAATTGAATTGAAAAGCTATGCTTACAGTAGTGATCAGTAGTAAACTGAAAGACCTTAAGGGTCATACTAACATGGTATTTAGCAGATCTGTAATGAGTGAACTTAAATTACAGATGTAATTGAGTACATTCAACTAACAATATGCAACTGGAGGAAAAGTTTTTTGTCTGTATTCTGACAAACACCAGTGGGAATATTAATGATATGTGATAAAACATCCTTCATAATGTATACAAGAGAGATGATATGTAGTCAATGGGAAACCGTTTTTGTTCTATTGACGGGATTTGGACCGGCTTATTGAAAAAACATTCATGATACTGACTGATTATTTTTTATTACTTATTATCATTGGTGGATGTGTGAAGTTCAAGCTGATGGGCTCTGGGTGATCAGTGATCCAAGGGTACAGTCACCTATAGGAGAGTGTTGATCTCCAGGTCCTCATTCAGGCCTCCAGGCAATAAGTAGTCAAGGTTATGTATCCAATAATTATCTCTCTCACAGAGCCATTTGTAACGTTCATCTCTGGGGAGGCTTTGCAAAATGGCTTCTATAACCCAAATGCGTAGTCCTTGGGAGGACTGATTGTGAAACTCAGCGAAGTGTCTAAGGACACTATGTTTATCCGAGCTCTTTTCAACAAGGCCCTGTATTTCCCAAACCTCTTCCTAAGGGTACAGATGGTGTGACTGACATAAAGTAGGCCGCAAGGACAGGTTATACAATAGACCACGTACTTAGAGGAACATGTAAAGAAGTCTGGTAAGATGTATTGCTTCCCCGTTTGCACGTGTGGCATAGGGGTTTCCAGCACTGGTACATTCCCTTTATATTAAAAAAGTTTATGAGGCACTAGCTGTGGATCGTGGGGGTTTGATTTTACTCAGTGCTATTAGAGCCTTGAGATTTTTTGCTTGTCTGTAGATAACTGTGGGTCGATCGGTGAGTACAGATGTGAGATGGGAATCTTCCTTCAGTATGGACCAGTGTTTCTGAAGGATATGTTCCATTTTCCTAAATTTAGTGTGGAACTGGGTTATAAAACGTAGTGGCTGTTGGTTATTGGCTGATTTCCCTTCTCTATCACCATTAACATCTTTGTGAAGGTAAAACAAAAAAGCATCATCTATTATTTCATCGGGGCACCCTTTTTCAGAAATGTTTTTCTTTAGCAGTTGACCATTAGTTTCATGCTTAAGACAGCAAAACTGAATTATTTTTCCATTGTGGGTGGTGGCAACTCCTATAGTGCAGATAGGAGTTGCCTGAAGTTGGTTTATTGTACTTTTGTGCACAAATGTTATTATCGTGGTGATACAGTTCTAAGTGTAGAAATTATTATTTGTTGGCATTGGAAACTGATGTAAAAGATAAACTCATGGTGTTATTGTTACAATGTTTTATGAAGCAGAAATGGAGGATTCAGGGCCATCCCAGATGATCACCACGTCATCGATGTTGAATACCAATTGGGAGGCATACAAATTGTTTTGCCAGATGTGAAGATGTTCCCAATAACCCATAGTTAGGTTTGCATAGCTGGGGCAAAATTTGCCCCAAAGCTGTGACCTGTATCTGGATGTAAAATTTACAGTCAAACTCAAAATAATTGTGTGCGAGACAATATTCTAGAGTTTCCAACAAGAAATGAACCTGGCGAGGATTGAGCAGGGAGTCGTCATTTAGAAAGTACTGTACTGCTTGTAGCAAAATGTTATGGGGGGTGGAGGTATATAGGGACACGACATCCAAAGAGAGACAGCGGTAAGATGGCTCCCAATGGTATTCTTAAAGCATTTTGAGCAGATAGATGCTGTCTCTAATGTATGAAGGAAGATTTTGCACTATTGGCTGCAAGAAATGATCAATGTGTATAGAAAAATAGCTTCTGATGCTTTCCATAAAGGCTACAATAGGTCTTCCCGGAGGGCTAACTAGATCCTTGTGGATCTTGGGAAGGTGATAAAAGTAAGGCCTTTTATAGAATTCATGCTTAAGGAATGCGACTTCGACTGGGGTGATTATCCCCTCTGCAGCTGCCCTATCAATCAAGCTATGTGCTTCTATAGAAAACTGGGGCAAGGGGTCACTGGGAAGTTTTTTGTAAGTGGAGTTGTTCGAGAATAATCTAGTGAACACAAACAGGTAGTCGGTTTGATTTTGGACTGGAGTTGTTTTAGGGTTTCTGGGATGGTAAGGTTGGATGTAAGCTGTGGAGTATTGGTGGTCTGTTGGCACATACAAAGTAAATCCACATAGACCACCTGATAAAAACTGTAAATGAATGGAGCCTTCCTTGGCAAAGGTGGAGTTAAAACCGATTTGGGGCAAAATGATGCACATTGGATGGATGAAGAGGTAGGTAGAGATTAGGTAAGTAACTGATTTATCTGAGTCTTCTGTATATAGATGTTCTAGTTGGTCTCGGGTCCACTCTTCTGATGGGATAGAATCAAAGGAGATATCTAATGAAGATTCCTGCTCCATATTGGTGGGATCATCCTCTGGGATATTATGTTGTTCGGATTTTCAGGGCTTGAATATTATAATACCGTTTGACTGTGATGTTTCTAATGAATCTGTTCAAATCAAAACAGAGTGAAAGGAATAGGGGCTGAGGTGGGAGCAAAAGTAAGACCTCGAGCAAAAAAAGTAAATTCAGGAGCAGTCAGGACTTGATTAGAGATTAAAAATTGTTATAGTCTGTGCACTTTTTCCCTCCTTCCTATCCCTGTGTTCTCCCCCTCTCCTGCCTCTGTGGTGAGCTTTTTTTTTTTGGCAGGATGAAGGGGGTGATCACTAAAAAAGAGGGGGAAAGGGAGGCGGACGCAGGGTTGTAAAGGCACCCTAGATTGTGGGTCTCTACTAGAGGAAGTAATTGCCAGGACCTGTATTATTGCGTAGTTCACCTGCAGGTGGCACTGTTGCTTTCAGCACCAACTGGTGTAGTTCTGGTGGCTATCAGCAGGTGTCTCCCAGCAGAGGGACATACAGATAATCAGGTTTCACCTGATGTGGTCTGCTGGGAGCATATAAGCCTGCCCTTTTCTAAGACTCGTTGCTTCAGTATGCTTCAGTTGCAAGCCGTGTTTCTGCCTGAGCCTGATCTGTCCTTGTATTTTTGATCCTGATCCAGAGTCCTGTCCCCTGTGGCCTGCTTCCTGCTGCTGCTGCTGGCTTTCCGTTCCTCTTGTCTCCTGTCTCTGCTGGTATTCTTATGTGTGTTCCCTTATTTGTAAATAGTTAGTTAAGGCATTTGCTGGGGTTTCTTTGTTTAAACTACTTCCACCTTTACTTGTTTATCGTTACTGGTGCTGGTATTGGATGTGTGTCATTTTCATAAATAAACATTTTTCACTTATCCATATGTCCTGATTTCTTTAGGTGCAGCCAATTGATCTGTTAACCCTTACTGAATGTTTACATCCTGACATAATACTGAAGCCATATTATCAGATTGGCTGCAACTGGGAAATTAGATTTTGGCATTTGTTAATTGGTGCAAGATGCAGTTTGAGGAGGTTGTGTATTTTGCCCTGCTTATAGAAGAAGATTGGGAATATTGCTGCCAAATCTTGAAAGAGCAGACTAGGGAACAACGGCTGGAATATACCCGTCTGGCTCATTATTTGGTGGATCAAGGCAGCTCTTTGTTTGAGGAAATTCAGCCCCTCATTCAGATCTGTGCAGAGTTATTGTTGTTTAGCACCCCTAATGGTGGTGATGATTACTCTCCCCCTTTAGTGTCTCACAGGTGGAATCTCTTATGTGGCTATTAGAGGATGATAAAACCTATTTTTTGGAGCATTACTCTGTATTTTCACAAGATGCACTGTTGGAATGTATAAATGCTGTAAACTCTTTAGTTAGACAAGGGGATTATGAATTGAAGTTTGTTCAGCCCTTGCTCCAAACTTGGGTGGATCTTTCCTCCTTAATACCAGTTGACATGCACCTATTCACTAGCTACCAGTATGTCCAGAGATCCCTCTCTCCATTGTCAATAGCAACTCCCCAGAGAACCTCATCTGTATCTAGTCCTGTTTCTTTCAGTACTACTATTATTTCTCTACCCTCTGCACATTCTATTCTTAAACCTGCAACCACTCACAGAGTTCCAGTGTCTAAGCCTAAAAAGAAAAGGAAATTCTTTCCAACCTCATTCTGCCTCTGTCCTCTCCTACCTCTACACCAGCTACTGCAGTCCAACCCGCCATGGTTCCATTGGCTCCAGTCCAGCTTGCCACGACACATAGTTACATAATTAGCCAGGTTGAAAAAAGACACAAATCCATCTAGTTCAACCAATCAAAATGGAAAAAAAAAAAAAAAAAAATATATATATATATATATATATATATATATACACACACACACAGTATCTCACAAAAGTGAGTACACCCCTCACATTTTTTAAATATTTTATTATATCTTTCCATGTGACAACACTGAAGAAATAACACTTTGCTACAACGTAAAGTAGTGAGTGTACAGCTTGTATAACAGTGTAAATTTGCTGTCCCCTCAAAATAACTCAACACACAGCCATTAATGTCTAAACCGCTGGCAACAAAAGTGAGTACACCGCTAAGTGAAAATGTCCAAATTGGGCCCAATTAACCATTCTCCCTCCCCAGTGTCATGTGACTCGTTGGTGTTACAAGTTCTCAGGTGTGAATGGGGAGAGCAGGTGTGTTAAATTTGGTGTTATCAATCTCAATCTCTCATACTGGACACTGGAAGTTCAACATGACATCTCATGGCAAAGAACTCTGAGGATCTGAAAAAAAGAATTGTTGCTCTACATAAAGATGGCCTGGTCTATAAGAAGATTGCTAAGACCCTGAAACTAAGCTGCAGCACAGTGGCCAAGACCATACAGAGGTTTAAAAGGACAGGTTCCACTCAAACAAGGCCATGGACGACCAAAGAAGTTGAGTGCACGTGCCTAGTGTCATATTCAGAGGTTGTCTTTGGGACATAGATGTAAGACATAAGAGTGCTGCCAGCATTGCTGCAGAGGTTGAAGGGGTGGGGGGTCAGCCTGTCAGTGCTCAGACCATACGCCGCACACTGTATCAAATTGGTCTGCATGGCTGTCATCCCAGAAGGAAGCCTCTTCTAAAGATTATGCACAAGAAAGCCCGCAAACCACTTTCTGAAGACAAGCATGCTAAGGACATGGATTACTGGAACCATGTCCTGTGGTTTGATGAAACCAAGATAAACTTATTTGGTTCAGATGGTGTCAAGCGTGTGTGGCGGCAACCAGGTGAGGAGTACAAAGATAAGTCTGTCTGACCTACGGTCAAGCATGGTGGTGGGAGTGTCATGGCCTGGGGCTGCATGAGTGCTGCTGGCACTGGGAAGCTGCTGTTCATTGATTGAACCATGAACACCAACATGTACTGTGACATACTGAAGAGCGGAGCAGGATCCCCTCCCTTCAGAGACTGGGCCGCAGGGTAGTATTCCAACATGATATTGGCCCCGAACACAAGGTAATGGACTGGCCAAGCATGTCTCCAGACCTAAACCCTATTGAGCATCTGTGGCGCATCCTCAAACTGAAGGTGGAGGGCGCAAAGTCTCTAACATCCACTAGCTCCGTGATGTCGTCATGGAGGAGTGGAAGAGAACTCCAGTGGCAAACTGTGCTAAAAAAAAAAACGGTGGCCACACAAAATATTGACATTTTGGGCTCGACTTGGACATTTTCACTTAGGGGTGTACTCACTTTTGTTGCCAGCGGTTTAGACATGAATGGCTGTGTGTTGAGATATTTTGAGGGGACAGCAAATGTACACTGTTATAAAAGCTGTACACCCATTACTTTACATTGTAGCAAAGTATAATTTCTTCAGTGTTGTCACATGAAAAGATATAATAAAATATTTACAAAAATGTGAGGGGTGTACTCACTTTTGTGAGAAACTGTGTGTGTGTGTGTGTGTGTGTGTGTGTGTGTGTGTGTGTGTGTGTGTGTATATATATAACCATACAATCCCATCATATACACAGTCCTTCACCCACAGCTGATCCAGAGGAAGGCAAAAAACCCCAGCAAAGCATGATCCAATTTGCTATAGCGGGGGGAAAAATCCTTCCGGCAATCGGATATTCCCTGGATCAACTTTACCTATAAATGTTAGTAGCCAGTTATGTTATGTACATTTAGGAAAGAATCCAGGCCTTTTTTAAAGCAATATACTGTGCTGGCCAGAACCACCTCTAGAGGGAGTCTATTCCACATTTTCATAGCTCTTACTGTGAAGAAACCTTTCCGTATTTGGAGATGAAATCTTTTTTCCTCTAGACATAAAGAGTGCCCCCTTGTCCTTTGTGATAACCTTAAAGTGAATAACTCAACACCAAGATCACTATACGGACCACTTATGTATTTGTACATGTTGATCTTATCCCCCCTTAATCTCCTCTTCTCAAGAGAGAATAAATTCAGCTCCTCTAATCTTTCCTCATAGCTGAGCTCCTCCATACCTCTTATTAGTTTGGTTGCCCTTCCCTGCACTTTCTCCTAGTCCTCCGATATCCTTTTTGAGAACTGGTGCCAAAAACTGAATTGCATATTCCAGATGAGCTCTTACTAATGATTTGTACAGGGGCAAAATGATGTCTCTATCTCTGGAGTACATACATCTCTTAATACACCAAAGGATTTTGCTTGCTTTGGAAACCGCAGCTTGTCATTGCATGCCATTATTATGTTTATGATTTATCAAAACCCCCAGATCCTTCTCCACTATGGATTCCCCCAGTTGTACTCCCCCTAGTATGTATGATGCATAGCCCCCTAATGCATAACTTTACATTTATCAACATTAAACCTCATTTGCTACATAGTCGCCCAATTCAACAGTGCATTGAGGTCTGCTTGTAAGTTGGAGACATCCTGTAAGGAAGTTATTCCACTGTTTAGCTTGGTGTCATCTGAAAAAAACTGAAATGGTACTTTTAATCTCAGACCCTATATCATTTATAAATATATTGAAAAGTAAGGGTCCAAACACTGAACCTTGGGGTACACCGCTGATAACCTTAAACGATTCAGAGTAAGAATCATTAACCACTACTCTCTGAATTCGTTCTTTTAGCGAGTTTTCTATCCATTTACAAACTGATCTTTCCAAGACTGTATACTTTACCTTACACATTAGCCATGTGTGGGGAACTGCGTCAAACGCTGTTGCAAAATCCAAGTATACTACAACCACTGCCACTCCTCTGTCCAAGGTTTTACTTCCTCATAAAAAGAATTCAAGTGTGCTTGACAACTTTTATCTTTCATGAATCCATGCTGCCTGTTGCTTAAAACATTTTTTTCCGGCAAGAACTCATCTATGTGGTCTTATATTAAACTTTCTAGTATCTTCCCAGCTATAGAAGTTAAACTAACAGGTCTATAGTTACTTCGTAAAGACTTTGATCCAGTGGTACTATTCCAGTTATTAAGGAGTCCCTAAAAATTAGATACAATGGCTTTGAAATGACAGAGCTCAATTCTTTTAGGATCCGTGGATAGATGCATCTGGTCCAGGTATTTTATCTACCTTTATTCAGTCTAAATACCTCTGGACCATTTCACTTTTGAGCCATTGGGGATCATTTGGGGCTGTGTCACTACCACCCCCATTATGGACATGCGCTTCCCCATGTTCCTTTGTATACACAGAGCTGAAGAATGTATTAATTAAGTTTGCCTTCTGCTTGTCCCCAGTCACCCACTCTAAATTATTTTGTAAAGGGCCTACATGCTCAGACCTGACCTTTTTACTATTAATATATTTGAAGAATTATTTGGGGTTTGTCCTACTAACTTTTGCAATCTGTCGTTCGTTTTGAATTTTTGCGTCCTTGATTTCCTTTTTACATATTCTGTTATATTCTTTGTAACATTTAAAAGATGATAGTGCTCCTACATTTTTATTTTTTAAATGCTCTTTTCTTATCATTTATAACTTTTTTAACTTTGGCCGTGAGTCACTTAGGTTTTATTTTTAGCCTTTTAAACTAATTGCCCATGGGAATATACATTGCAGTGAGTTTGCATACAGTCTTTTTGAAAATTTCCATTACTGTTCTGTTTTCATTGATGCCAATATTCCCTCCCAGTCTAAGTCCTGCAGAGCAGCCCTCATCCTTGTAAAATTTTCTCTCTTAAAGTTAAGTGTTTTTATCTTTCTCATTTACCTTTGTTGCTTGCAGCTTACATTAAATTAAATCATGTTATGATCACTGTTACCCAGATATTCTTTTATATGAATATTGGTAATAAGATCTGCATGGTTTGAGATTACCAGATCCAGCAAATCGTCATTCCTAGTTGGGGCCTCAATAAGCTGGACCATAAAATTGTCCTGTATAGGTTTATAAATCTTTGCTCTTTAACTGTCCCAGCAGTGCCATTACTCCAGTTAATTTCCAGGTAGTTAAAATCACCCATTATTATCACGGTCCCAGCCCTTGCAGCTCTTTCTATCTGTGCAAGGAGCCACGTTTCCACTTCCTCTTTAACACTGGGAGGTCTATAACAAACTCCAATGATAACCTTTGTAATATGCACCCCCATATACAGATCTACCCATAATGCTTCAGACTCATCACACTCTCCATCAACTGGGTCTTCATTCACACTCGCTTTGAGATCACTTCTCACATAGAGACAGACACCACCACCCTTCCATTTTACCCCGTCTTTCCGAAAGAGAGCATATCCAAGAATATTAATAGCCCAGTCATGTGAAGAATGAAGCCAAGATTCAGCAATACTAATTATATCATAGTTCTCCTCATGCACCAGAGCTTCCAACTCACCCATTTTGCTTGGCAGACTGTCTGCCGATCCGGTAACCATGGACCAACCTGCCCGATGATCCGGTGCCCATTGTTCCAGTGCCTGATGACCCAGTGCCCACTGATCCAGTGCCTGATGACCCTGTGCCCACTGGTCCAGTGCCTGATGACCCGGTGCCTGCTGATCCATTGCCTAATGGCCCAGTGCCTGCTGATCCAGTGCCTGATGACCCTGTGCTTATGTCCCGGTGCCCACTGATCCAGTGCCCGATGACCCCATGCCCGATGATCCAGTGCCTGATGACTCAGTGCTTGCTGATCCAGTGCCTGATGACCCAGTGCTTGCTGATCCAGTGCTCACTTATCCAGTGCCTGATGACCCAGAGCCTGTTGATCCAGTGCCTGATGACCCAGTGCCCACTGTTCCAGTGCCTGATGACCCAGTGCCCACTGTTCCAGTGCCTGATGACCCAGTGCCCACTGATCCAGTGCCTGATGACCCAGTGCCCACTGATCCAGTGCCTGATAACCCAGTGCCTGTTGATCTGGTTCTTATGGTCCAGCCTGCTAATCCAGTGCCTGTAGATGCTTTCTTGCCTGATGCTCAGCTTGCCACTGATTCCCCCCTGCTTGATGCCCAGACTGACTCTGATACTCTTGTTTGTCTGTCTCCTCTGGTTTCATGTCCGTTGTCCAGCCAGTTTGGGTTACCAGCCCCAAACTTCCAGACACTGGCGGTGGGGCACATGATCTATTGCCCGACCCAGGGGGCATGCCCCCCCAGTGGGTTAAAAGACTCTGGCCAGAAGAGTGCAAAGAAGTCAGCAGACATTTCTGGACTTTTGCCACACCCATATGGACTTTTGGGGCTAACAGCAGAATGGAGCATCCGGAGGCTGCTCTTAAGGGGGGGGGGGGGACTGTCAGGACCTGTGTTATTGCGTAGCTCACCTGCAGGTGGCACAGTTGCTCTCAGCAACAACGGGTGTAGTTCTGGTGGCCACCAGCGGGTGTCTCCCAGCAGAGGGACATACAGACAATAAGGTTTCACCTGATGTGGTCTGCTGGGAGTATATAAGCTCACCCTTCTCTAAGACTCATTGCTTCAGTATTTGTTTCTGCAAGCCGTTTTCCTGCCTGAGCCTGATCTGTCCTTTTATTTTTGATCCTGATCCAGAGTCCTGTCCCCTGTGATCTGCTTCCTGCTGCTGCTGGCTTTCCATTCCTCTTGTCTCCTGTCTCTGCCGGTATTCTTATGTGTGTTCCCTTATTTGTAAATAGTTAGGGCATTTGCTGGGGTTTCTTTGTTTCAACTACTTCCACCTTGCTTGTTTATGGTTACTGGTGCTGGTATTGGATGTGTGTCATTTTCATAAATAAACATATTTTTCACTTATCCATATGTCCTGATTTCTTTAGGGGCAGCCAATTGATCTGTTTACAGTTACTGGATACTTGCATCCTGACAGTAATGAATCTGGTGGTACTATGTTCTTCTCTGTAGTGGCACATTTAGGGTTTTTATATTGATGAATGCAAAAGCATAATTAGGGGAACTAGGAGTGGTGATATTCGGGGAGAGATGGTGTAGGTCAGATACTGGAGGCTTGGAAAGGCATCCAGTCTTGTCAAATGGTGAAATACTATGTAAATCCAGCTTGGATGTATCACTGTGAGAAGTGGTAGCAAGATTCTGTTGAATTATGGAAGGTCTCTTAGACTTTGAAGATACGTCCTTTGGTGAGGGGGGAACACGCCCACTGTTTTTTTTTTTTTGGAGGAACGTAGGCATCTGGGGTGAGGTGCTGGATATGAGACAGTGTTGTCAACAAAATGAACTGATGTGGTATGTAGAGGCGGATTGATGGGTGTTGTTTGGCAATCCCTTAGGGGAATAGGGACCTTACTATTTGTTCCAGGGTGTAATGGTTTGGATCTTTTTTTTTTCTTCCAGCAGAAGACTCTGTTGATCTTATAGTCATCAAAATCCCTTTGTATTTTTTGTAATTTGGTTCTAATCTTCTTGGAAGTTGGTGTTGAGTTTAAATTTCCTAAATCCGGATGTAGATAGGGTGGGAATCTGCTGTCTAAGTGCATTAATGAGGTCTAATTTTGGAGAGAAGTGATGAATATAATATTTCTCTCTAACTGTTAAGGATGTCCATCCACTTAAATGTACAGAACTCCGATATATTGGACCATTTGCGTGATAAGTCTGAGTTAAGGAAAGTACATGTTTTTACGTTTCTGAGTCCCCGGGGAGTAATTTTATATGTTAGATACTGTGGAAGAAAGAACTTATCCCACCATTGGTGGTTGGCTGCATTAACGAAATCTCCTATTTTGCAAAATCTAACACATATAACTTTATATTGGGGTCTTGGGACTGATTGGGAGGGTTTGAAGAACTCAATGGGGGAAAAGGGTATATAGCTCATCAAGAGTGGTGTATTTAGTGGACTCAATGTCTTGTATAATCTCCATGGTAACCACAAGATAATGGACTAGAAATAGAAATCAAAATGTATAAAAGGACAATAAAATGAATTAATTTAAAATAAATGTGTATATATATATATGCACGTTTAATTGTATACAGGAACATACACTGACAATACAGTTACTAGTGAGCAAGGATTCAGTGAAATAAATAAATAAAAGCATATGATCCGAGGCTGCACATGCATATGTGCTTCCTACAACATGGACAATCAACAAACAAGGTGTACATGATGCACTCCAGATCAGGCTGTGGGGTGAACAGAATTGTGAGCACAGTATGCCTGTGTCACACACTGGGACAGTCATATACAATCCATCACAAAGTTTAGTGTAGTCCACTGTGAAAATGGCCTGTGTAAGGATAGTTAGGGTGCTTTTCTTATTGGCTGCCGGCTTTTAAAGAGCAAGGGAAAACCCTGGAATGCAGAAGAGGACAAAAAGCAGCACCTTCTAAGTGTAGCATAAAAATCATTTAATATAAGCGCAGTTAAAATAAACTCACAAAAGTGCAGATGAAACCATCGTGAAGGGGGTGGGGTCATCTGCTCTGTCCTCAGAGGTGTCCTGTGTCCGGGTCTGTTGATGGCTGAAGCTGCCTGTATTCAAGCCGCGATGGTGGCTTCCAGCGTATCCACGAAGTCGGCAGTGCTTGGAGACGCTCAGGAGCACAGGATTCGTCACTTCTGGGTGCAGGGTTAGTGGGCGTGGCTTTGCGTTTGGAGTATGCTTGCTCCTTCCTCAGGCTCTAATGAGGGCCATCTTGGAAGAGGTATTTTATAGGCTGGCACTGTCTCTCAGAGGGGGAGCCATGTGAACACAATAACAACAGTACAAACGAGACTACCGCTGAAATGGAATTACAACAATTTCTGCTGACAGAAACCCATACTTATAATATAAGTAGGAATAAATTAAATTGAAAAGATATACTTATAGTAACAATCAGTAGTAAACTGGAAGACCTTAAGGGTCATACCTAAACAGGGGCGTATCATCAAATCAGTGGGCCCGTGTGCAAGATCCCAAGTGGCCCCGCCCCACCTGCAAAAAAATGGCCATGGTTTAAACTAGTGGGTGTTGCTTAAATAGGACGTGGTTCAATGAGGTTGTGGTTTGAGTCTGAGAGATGGAGGAAGGAAGAAAGCAAGAGATAGGGATGGGGAGAAAAGAGCAGGAAAGAAAGATGGATGGAGGGACAGCAGGCCCAGATCCTATACCACAATAGCAATATGTGTATTCCAGAAAATGTAACAATCAGCAGATAAAGATACTCCAAACACCTGGTGTTAGCGCTTCAATCATACCGGCACCATGGTTGGTATGGTGTCAGGATGATTGAAGTACATTATTTCTTATATAACATTGTAATATAAAATTAAATCATTCAACTCACCATAATGCAGAATCAGTGGGAGCCCTGAGCGTGTGACTTGCCACGTCGCCTGTCACCAGGTGCCATCAGGTGTCCCCAGCAGAGTGCCTCCTTACATCAGGTGTCCCCAGCAGAGTGCCCCCTTATATCCGGGTGTCCTCAGCAGTCAGTGTGCCTCCTTATATCAGGGTGTCCCCAGCGATCAGTGTGCCTCCTTATATCAGGGTGTCCCCAATGGTCAGAGTGCCTCCTTATATCAGGGTGTCCCCAGCAGTCAGAGTGCCTCCTTATATCAGGGTGTCCCAAACGGTCAGAGTGCCTCCTTATATCAGGGACCAGGAGAAGGGGAGGGGTGTCACTTCTTTACTCATTTTTTTACGCTCTCACCTGGAGGAATTTAGGGTATGGGGGGGAATCAGGCTGTGAATGGAGAGGACTGGAGCCCTTAATAATCCATTGCAGCAGAGCAGCCAGCCATTAACCCCTATGTCATTTATGTTGAGATTATTGGCTGGCTGCTTTGCTGCAATGGATTATTGACGGATTATTAAGGGCTCTTAGTTATTCAAAGCCTTAGCCTCTGATTGATTGCCCGCAGCCTTCTATTATTGGTTGAGGCTGAGACAGCTCTCTGACTACAGTAATCAAAGTACTATCCCAGATTCAACCAATAACAGAATGCTGTGGGCAACCAATCAGAGAACCAGCTGTGGATAACAAGGAGCCCTTAATAACCCATACTAATGAAGTTAGGTCAGAGTTACTGGCTGTTCAGCTGTAAGCAAGGAGAGCCCCCCCACCAAGGAGCAGAAGGGGTAAAAGCTGGGGGCAATAAGGATCATCACCTCACCCCCCCATACAAGGTGCATCTAAGCCCCTTCCTGTGTCTCCCCAGCCAGGCAGGGAATATGGTGCAGAGTGCACACACAGCAGACTCTGTACTTACACATGGAGCACTATGTGTAGTCCCGAGTGCTGTGCACAGTCAGGTTCCCTCCACTCCTGTGTGTGACAAGCTGAGATCCGAGGTTACTGGTGGCAGCCCCCCTCCTTCCCACCCCCTCCTCCTCCTCCCCTGCATTCAGCAGCTGTTGGTCCGAGGGTGACACACACATACAGGGAAACCTGATACCTCAGCAGTGTGTCTGCACTGAGCCAGGGCCATCTTAATGATATCATGGGCCCCTGGGCAAAGCAATGCACTAGGGCCCCTACCAGGGAGATG
Source organism: Glandirana rugosa (assembly GCA_018402905.1). Lineage (NCBI taxonomy): Eukaryota > Metazoa > Chordata > Amphibia > Anura > Ranidae > Glandirana > Glandirana rugosa. The sequence goes on from BLSH010316396.1 coordinate 591,064, forward strand.
GTGACCTGCGGCGTGCTATGCGTGCAGTGGCAATGAGCAAGTGTGGCTAAATAATGCTACATATTGGCATGGCTTTTTAGTTTCATTAGAAAACACAAAACCGTGTGTACCAAGGTTTAAAAAAAAGAAGTATGGACTTAAAAAAAAAAAAATATTATACTTACCAAGGTGGATACAGCATTGATCCGATGCTGCATCCCTCCCCCGCTGCCTCTGCGCTGAAAAGGAGTGATCAAACACTGCTGATCGCTCAGTTCTTCCCTCCACTCTGAGTAGAGAGCAGGGGCTGTCAGTCACTGGTTCTCTGCTCTACCACCCCCCCCCCCCCAGCGCTCACTGGCATGTTTCACTATGCAGGGTGCGGTAGTGGTGACTGCTGTCAACTGAAAAAGGGTTACAGGAGAGCAGAACGAACTGCACTTCTGTGACCTATAGGAAAAGTATAGCCAAATTGTGGCTATACCTCTCCTTTAATGTGCGTTCTGTTAAGGCAGCCCATTTAGTATGAACTACAGCCAAAAAAGGACACCATTATTTTTTCAGTGCAGTGCATCACAATGCACAGCTTTTGTGTTGTTTTGCGCTGGATTACCTGCTACTGAATTAGACCAGATTCACACTTGTACTTTTTTAGACAATCCCATTAAAATCTGCCAAACATGCACAACATTGCAGCAATAATGGGATTCCTTAAGAGTAATCCCATCATTGTTTATGAGGCTTGTTGACTCCAATATATACAGTGTGCTTCTGTGTCACCTGGAAAAAGGTGCAGGCACTTCTTTTGGTGTGTTGTTGGCCCCACAGACTTCAATGGGGGCGCATGAAAAACACATCATGTGGAAGCACAAGTGTGAACCTAGTGTGATGGGCTACTTGTAAAAATGAATGGAATCACAAAGCACAATGTTTCACCATTCTTTCATTCATTCACCATTTATGTGTTGCACACTACTTTGCATTTTACCATACATTACTGCGACACATAAGTGTGAAGGGCCCCAATAGTTGTCAACCCAATAGTGTGATTGAGCTACTAAAAAATTGCCAGTGTGATCCTGCGCTTAGTGGGCATTAAGCTGTGACAACACACATACCTCTGTGAATGAGCTCTTCCCATCCAATCCTCACCATTCACAACCATTAGCTGTTTAGGAAATGTTTTGCTGATCATCTATTATTTCTTGTGGTATGAATTCACTGAGGGTATAGGATAATAATTTAATCACAGCAAGAAAAGGTGAACAGTCACACCATGTGCTAACATAATAAATAATAACATGCCACTACCATGTGAGAGCTTAGTCCTGTGTGAATTTCATGAAAAAAACAGTATGTGCCATATGGACGCATCATTCTTCTTCATGAAGTCTATGGTGTGTTTTTCTTACACTGGGAATGTCCTATGGTTTTCCAGGCATGATGGAACTACAGGTTTCAGCATTCCCTGCTCTTTGACCAGCAGGGCATGGCGGGGTATAGCTACTCAAACTTCTCAGGATAACATCCAGACAATTAGCATTTTCAGATGGCCAGCAGCATGGGCAGCCTCTGTACTACTTTCATGATAAAGTACTTTAAATGAATACTGGTTTTGGCAATCACAAAGCTAGACCCCAGACTAAGGCTCGGTTCACACTGCTGCAATCTCAGAGATCACATATGATTCGCACCACACTGCAGTGTGAGCCGAATGCGATCTCTGTGCGATGCAAATTCAGCCATAGAGATGGTGTGGCTGAATTTGCATCACAATCGGATCAAACTCGCACAGGGACCCCTTTTTATCACAGGGTCAGAATCAGATCTTAACCATGCGATCCGATTCCTGTGCTTGTTTGCAGATTGCACTACGATATGCCAACTGAAAAGGGGGTGTCATTAACAATGTACTGACACCTCCCTTCAGTTCGCATAGAGCAGTGTGAACTGCTGCTGGGAGTGGATTCGCAGGGTTCCCGCATCACTGCAGTGCGAACCCAGACTCCATCACAAAGCACATTGAGCTGGGAGCACCTGACAATTGTTAACCACTTCAGCCCCGGAAGGATTTCCCCCTTTAGGACCAGAGCCCTTTTTGCGATTCGGCACTGCGTCGCTTTAACTGACAATTGCGCGGTCGTGCAACATTGTACTCAAACTAAATTTGCGTCCTTTTTTTCCCACAAATAGAGCTTTCTTTTGGTGGTATTTGATCCCCTCTGTGTCATTACTGATCGCCGCTATAAACAAAAAAAGAGCAACAATTTTGCAAACAAAAAACAATATTTATTACTTTTTGCTAAAATACAAACCCAAAGAAAATATAAAAACACATTTTTTTCAACGGTTTTGGCCGATTTATATTCTTCCTCATATTTTTGGTAAAAGAAAAAAAAAATCACAATTGGCGTTTATTGACTGGTTTGTGCAAAAGTTGTCGTGTTGACGAATGATGAGAATTCATTTATGAGTTTTTTTGTTTTTTTTTACATTTTAGTAGTAATGGCAGTGATCTGTGATTTTTAGCGGTACTGCAATTTTGCGGTGGACATGTCGGACCATTTTGACACTTTTTTGGGACCATTGGCATTTATACAGCGATCTGTGCTATAAAAATGCACTGATTACTGTGTAAATGCCATTGGCAGTGAAGGGGTTAACCTGGAGGTTGTGCTCTAGGGGTTAACTGTTCCCTCAGTGTGTTCTAACTGTGTGTGAGCTGGGCTGGCAGGGGGAGGGGAGTGATCACGGCTTCCATATACAGGGAGCCTGTGATCACCGCCCTTCCCCCTGTCAGAACAGAGATCCGTGTTTACTTACACGGACCCCCGTTCTCTCACTGTGGGGGGGGGGCCATTGTGGGTAGCCGGCGGCGATCGACTCTGCCCTACCCGCTCCTTGCCCCCCCGGAACACAGTGAGCGCGCTCACAATACTCAGGCCAGGTGAAGGCGGTTTGCGATAACGAATCACTTTGCCGCAGTCAAGCCACGGCGGGAGGTCGGCAAGTGGTTAATAGGCACGCACCTGCATCTCCCTGCAAATTACATCTCTGCAATTACCCAAAAGCGGACCTCACAAGTATAGTGATGTAGTGAAGGAAAGCAGTGTTATCCAAGCTGTTCCTAAGGTGTGAGTGCTCAGGTACTACATTGTGACATCATTACCAGGCAGAACTTCATTTCTGTGCATACAAAACCACACACATGACACCTCTCCTCTGCCCTCCCCTTCCCCAAACTTCCACATAGTTAGCTGTGTAAAAGTACCTTTGTCTAGCTGGCTGTCACAGATGTGTTTTCTTTTCCAGTGCAGTCTCTTTTCTTTTCAGCGCCCAATCTCCCTTTCCGAGCATGAAGGAGATAAGGGAGATAAGGATAACGGTGCAACTGAGCTCACCCCCTCCTCCTCCCCTCGGTCATGCTGCACAGAGCAGCACTTGTCCCCACTCTCAGTGCACAGCAGGGAGGCAGCTTTACGATCCGATCCGTGGGGGAAGGCTTTCAGAAGCCATGCAGGGCTTCCACACAGCCGAAAAAAAAACTGTAAACACTGCAGTCTGTATTAGCGTGGGCTGTTTCCCTATAGGCTGAGTGAATGACAAAGGGGAGGGTATGGGTAGCAGCCCCGCCCATCCCCGACATCACAGCTTGAATCTGACAGCTGCAGCTTCACAGAGCACACCCAGCAGGCTTGCTGGCCAATCTCTGGCTGTGCTTTGTATTCAATTTGAGCTGAACGTTACTGCAGTTTATATTCTTCTACAGTGGGATGACAAGACAGAGATATAAGGGCCCCCCATGCAGATGGGGCCCCTGGGCTGTGCCCAGGTGTGCCCGCTCATTAAGACGGCCCTGCACTGAGCTCAGTTCCACTCGCAATCTCTCTCTGTCAGCTTCTTCTCTCACCTGGCCAGGGAAGAGGGCTGGTGAAGTCAGAGCGAGTACACACACTCCGGACCTTCTCCAAAGCAGGGGCATGGCTCAGACCAAGCACAGGTGGAAGTAATTTCTGACTGCATCTGGGACGAGAGTAACAGCAGCTGACTCCCCACTCACTAGCTACAGCACTGGCCTGTCTCAGTTCACTATAGCCATTCCACTCCTGTTCCATTCTCCCACGCAGCAAAGCCCCGCCTTCAAAATGTATAGACTGCGGCCAGCACTGCAAGCCATATCCCTCCACCAGGCACCAGTTGTAATGGAGTGGGCGGTGGCGGGCGGATCCAAAGAGGAGGCATCAGAAAATGCGGCAGGTGTGCTTCCAATCTACATGGGGGGTCACATAGCTCCTGGCCTTTACGCCCACTAGCAACCCTAAAAAAATTAACATGATGGTTGCTGCACCCATGGATGATATGCCACTGTACCTAAACAATAAAAACATGTAATTTAGCAGATCTGTAATGTGTGGACTTAAATTACACATATGATTGAGTACATTCTACTAATAACTAGAGTTGAGCGGACACCTGGATGTTCGGGTTCGGGTTTTCGTGGAAAAGTTTGGGTTCGTTCCGAACTTGACCCTGGACCCCGAACCCCATTGAAATCAATGCGGACCCGAACTTTTGGGAACAAAAATGGCTGTAAAAAAGTCCTGGAAAGTGCTAGAGGGCTGCAAAAAGAAGAAAAGTGGGGGTAAGAGTAGGACAAGTGCCCTACAAAGAAATGGGGAGAGGGAAATAACAATAATCTGTCCCTTACAGCAACAGCAGGAAACTGACCCTATAGTACTAGGAGATTATTTTAGAACAATAATCTGTCCCTTACAGCAACAGCAGGAACCCGACCCTATAGGAGTAGGCGATGATTTTAGAACAATAATCTGTCCCTTACAGGTTCCTGCTGTTGCTGTAAGGGACAGATTGTTGTTCTAAAATCATATCAAACTGTTATAGGGAGAGGTTCCTGCTGGTGTTGTAAGGGACAGATTATTGTTCTAAAATCATATCAAACTGCTATAGGGAGAGGTTCCTGCTGGTGCTGTAAGGGACAGATGATTGTTCTAAAATCATCTCCTACTGCTATAGGGTCAGGTTCCTGCTGGTGCTGTAAGGGACAGATTATTGTTCTAAAATCATATCAAACTGCTATAGGGAGAGGTTCCTGCTGGTGTTGTAAGTGACAGATTATTGTTCTAAAATCATATCAAACTGCTATAGGGAGAGGTTCCTGCTGGTGTTGTAAGGGAAAGATTATTGTTCTAAAATCATATCAAACTGTCCCTTACAGCAACAGCAGGAACCCGACCCTATAGGAGTAGGGCTCTAAAATCATATCAAACTGCTATAGGGAGAGGTTCCTGCTGGTGTTGTAAGGGACAGATTATTGTTCTAAAATCATATCAAACTGCTATAGGGAGAGGTTCCTGCTGTTGCTGTAGGGGACAGATTATTGTTCTAAAATCATATCAAACTGCTATAGTGAGAGGTTCCTGTTGTTGCTGTAAGGGACAGATTATTGTTCTAAAATCATCTCCTACTGCTATAGGGAGAGGTTCCTGCTGGTGTTGTAAGGGAAAGATTATTGTTCTAAAATCATATCAAACTGTCCCTTACAGCAACAGCAGGAACCCGACCCTATAGGAGTAGGGTTCTAAAATCATATCAAACTGCTATAGGGAGAGGTTCCTGCTGGTGCTGTAAGGGGCAGATTATTCTTCTAAAACCATATCAAACTGCTATAGGGAGAGGTTCCTGCTGGTGCTGTAAGGGGCAGATTATTGTTCTAAAATCATATCAAACTGCTATAGGGAGAGGTTCCTGCTGGTGCTGTAAGGGACAGATTATTGTTCTAAAATCATCACCTACTCCTATAGGGTCGGGTTCCTGTTGTTGCTGTAAGGGACAGATTATTGTTCTAAAATCATCTAGTTCTATAGGGTCAGTTTCCATTTGTCCTTTACAGCAACAGCAGGAACCTCTCCCTATAACACTTTGATATGATTTTAGAACAATAATATGTCCCTTACAACACCAGCAGGAACCTCTCCCTATAGCAATTTGATATGATTTTAGAACAATAATCTGTCCCTTACAGCACCAGCAGGAACCTGACCCTATAGCAGTAGGAGATTATTTTAGAACAATAATCTGTCCCTTACAGCAACAGCAGGAACCTGACACTATAGCAGTAGGAGATGATTTTAGAACAATAATCTGTCCCTTACAATAACAGCAGGAACCTGACCCTATAGACCTAGGAGATGATTTTAGAACAATAATCTGTCCCTTACAGCAACAGCAGGAACCAGACCCTATAGAACTAGGAGATGATTTTAGAACAATAATCTGTCCCTCTAAGCAGTAGACTCTAACTAGTCCAGTCAGATTGTTCTGTAATGCAGGATGAGATGTTATTAGATCTGCAATCTGTCCCTAAAAGCAGTAGTAGTAGTAATCTCTACCTAGTCCACAATTAGATCGTTCTGTAATGCAGGATGAGATGTTATTAGATCTGCAATCTGTCCCTCACAACACCAGCAGAATCCTCTCCCTACACTAGCCTGAGAGCATATGACATGCAGCACTACGTGACTCCAGCTCATGGATCACATGATGCACTGGCCAATCACAGCCATGCCATTAGTAGCATGGCTGTGATGGCTTCTAAGGGCAAAGCAGTGAAACACTTGTTGATTGGCTGCCCTGCAGCTATTCAACAAGAGGGAAAAAAATACCAGAACCCAGAACCCGAACCCAAACTTTTTTTAAAAGTTCGGGTTCGGGTTCCGAACACCGCAAAGTTTGGTACAAACCTGAACTTTACAGTTCATGTTTCATTCAACTCTACTAACAATATGCATATAGGAAATTTTTTTTTGTCTGTATTCTGACAAACACCAGTGGGAATATTAATGATATGTGATAAACGCCCCTCATATTGTATACAAGAGAGATGATATGTAGTCAGTGGGGAACAGTATTTGTTATATTGAAAGGATTTGGACCGGCATATGGACAAAACATTCATGATACTGACTGATTATTTTTTATTATTTATTATTATTGGTGAATGTGTGAAGTTCAAGGTGAAGGGCTCCGGGTGATCAGTGATGCAAGGGTACAGTCACAAATATTGTTCAGTGGTTGACAGTATATAGGTTGCTTGGTTAGATCATAATAGAAGATGGAGGGATGAGAGGTTTTATCTTAAAATTAGAATGTAGCCACAAATATTGTGCCAGGTATCGGCCACCACCTGGAGGTAAAATAAAAAAAAGCTACACTATAGCCACCTCTAAGTCTTGTGGTCTGTAACCCACGTGTCCAGTTCCTTTATGATGCAACCTCTCCCCTATCCCTATATAATCTAATGGAAATTTCTAGCACTGGGCTGCCTCAAAGTGGAGGATTCCCATGGCTTGGCTACAGTTCTCCTGCTTTCAGTGTCTTAATGCTAACATGGCCATAGGAAAGAAACTCCTCACACTGGCTGTTATTACAAGCATCTGCCTGCTTCCAGCTGTACCTCACCACAAGTCCCAGCCTGAGAACACCCCCAGCAAGCACCCGAGAGGCCATGCCACTAAAGAGAAAGGAGGATCAGTTCCCCCGCAAGCTGACAACCTATATGTATCAGCCGATTGTGAGGCACAGCCAAGATGGTGCCACGGCCGGCTCTCTAACTGAAACGCCCGCAATCTTTCCTTGCAATCCGAGCAAGTGGTGCTCTCCTATGTAAACCAGGACACCTCCCTGTGTTCCAGAATGGAGCCTCCACCTTTTCCTCCAGGCACCCCAGTATCCAGCAGCCCTGCTAAGGTGAAAATGCGCCTGGATACTACTGCAAGCAGCCACGAGGTAAGCTACATCACCTCATTAACTCCTACACTTCCAGTACAAAACCCTATGCCTGACTCCATAGCTTCCTTCCCTACTATGGGACAACTGGGACAGCTTCCTGGATTCTATTCAACAAAAATGTACCCCCCTCCCCCACCAGGTCTACAGTAAATCTGGACTTTATCAAATTGAAAAAACTCTTAAGAAATCAAATTTAGGCTGGCATATACGTTCTTTGATTGATACCTCAGGGGGGATGTCAATCCGCTAGATCTTCGAGTACAAGTATTTCCCTCGTTAGAGGTACTTGATCAGGAATTCCATGATAGGTGGGAAACAAATTTGACACTGTGCACATCTAAGATGATGGAGATGATTAAAGACAAATACCTTAAGGATTTGTCGACCCTTGAGAAAGAGATAGCGATAGAAACATTAAGAATGGAGGAAACTAAGTTACCCCAAAATGATGGGGTAAACAGCGTCTAATCACTTTCCTTGAAAATTACAACAAAGACTTGATACGTAAGAAGGAGGCTAAATTTTATAAGGATCAAATGGCCTTCCTATGGGGGTATGCGTACAAGTGGCATAAAAACCCAGAGATAAAATTTAGAGGGAATTTTCAACAGGGACCGTCTCATGAATCATTTAGAGTACAATCTGATCCCGATATTTAATTCACCTCTTCTGTTTCTTCCCTTAGATACCTCCGGATTATGAGGCAAGAATCCTAGAGGGAGAGCACGATGGTGGGGTAACGGTGGTGGGCCTCACTTTCAAATGAATGCACATGGTAAACAAGGACTGTCCCCCCAGAAATCATCTCCAGCTGTGAGGTTTAAGCCCCTACCCACTATAGACAACACTGTAGGTGGTGGGGACGCACAGTTATCCATGTGTGGTGCTCAGTGTCTAATGGAACAAGGGATTTAGTGGCAAGATCTAAAATTAATGGAACTCATAGCAATCAACTCCCTTTAAGACCACCTCAGATGCCATCTACCCCGATGGTACAATCATGTACAGGGAAAATGGACCAGTTTGTGCCCAGGCAGAAATGAACGCATCAAATCTCAATATAACTAATCTATCCTCTCACCAACTCAGTAGGAGTGAAGTGGAGGTATTGCAGTTGGGCCTCAATGTTTGTCCATCAGCCAGAACAGATCAGTTTGAACTGGCAAAAGACTCTACCTCTGCCAGAAATCTCACTGTCAGGGTCACCTTCTTCTGATGAGGATGATCCCAACAAGGGACCATCATCCATTCACTTCAAAGCCAAGTCACGGCAGTTCCCTAAACTTCAAACCTGCCCGGCCATTTGGGCGTTTTTAAACAATTAGAAAAGGAGATTAAGCTACTCCCGCTGGATTTTCAGCGACCATCCAACTTGACCCAGTCTCAACTTCAAGCATACCGGGATCTGACCCAGAACGAACACATCGTTATTAAGCCCTCCGAAATGTGGTTGTGATGGACCGATCTCGATATGAGGCAATGTGCATTAAGCTTTTATCGAACCAGGAATGGTATAGATCTACTTCAGAGGATCAACTCATTCAATTCTGGGCTCAGTACCAGTCCCTTATCTGTCAGGCATACCATCTTGGCCTCATGGACAAAGACCTTTTCAATTTCCTCCAGGTCAGATGACCGGTGACAGCCATGATCTACGCACTACCCAAAGTGCAAAAGAACATTTGTGATCCCCCAGGCCGTCCCATAGTGTCGGGTATAGGGAGCCACACTGAGATGGCAAGTAAGTACATGGATCAAATACTCAGGCATCATGTGGCCAGACCCCCCCCCGTACCTCAAGGACATGTCTGACCTTCTAAAATTCATTGAGGGACTGGTTGTCCCTGATGGATCTGTCCTGGTGGCAATCGACATCAAAGCATCCCGCACGACAAAGGTATTGAAGTAGTGTCCATGTTTGTTATGGAACAGGATCAAGATAGCTGGGCCAAATGCGAGTTTGTAATACAGTTACTTGAACACATTCTTTTTTTTTGAAGAAGAAGAAGAAAATTTTATTGAATTTTCAGAGGTACAAAATCGTGAGCCGAGATAGCTCAAGACAATAAGCGTTTATACATAAAACTATAACTATAGACAGTATTTATGTGGTCCATAAGGTGAAGGGTAGGGAGAGCAGGGGGGAAGAGAGAGGGGGGGCAGGAGGGGGAGAGGAGAGGGGAAAGAAGGGATGGAGAGTAGGGAGGGGGAGTACAGAGCAGAAAGTGAGAGATGGTGTGCCAGACATTGAAAATAACACCAACAACTGCGTCAATAAACTAAGAAGGGTCATAGGAGACTCCTAATCAAAACCAAAGTGTCCTGTCCGCATAGCCATTGTGGGACGTGAAATGAAATGGGGGTTCCGATGCATACTTTGGGCGTAGAGTGAAAGAATCTGACTGGAGTCATTCTTGGTTAGCCACCTCGTATGGCATCTGGACTTGAGGAAGCTGTGGTGGAGCACCTAGGTATCTGGGAGAATTGGATAAATGGAGGACATGTGCATCCTAGCTCGGGTGAAAATATACAAAATAATCCGATGGCTTCAGTGTTTAAGTCTCTTTGAGATGGGTGAAAAATGGCAGTGCAGAAGATTTTGATGAAGGAAGCATAGGGTGAGGCAGACTGAAGTTTGGGATTCGAGGGGATTATCAAAGAAGAGTGTTTGTAGGATCTTTGAGTACTTGCCCATATACCTGGGGTAGTCCATTTTTCAGAAAGGAGGCCCACTTTTTTTGGAAGCGTTGGTTGACTCGGTGATCTGAGGAGATAGTCAAGTTTATCTAGCTTTAGTAGCTTCAACGGTTCGGTCTTTACTTCATTGAGAGATGGTGGAGTAGTTGAGATCCAGTTTCTGAGTATAGCTCATCTTGCTGACATATAACAGGTGGATATCCAAGATTTATTACTTTGAAGGCATTTGGCTTGGTGTGTTGAGAGGTAAGGGAGAAGAACGTCAAGATTTCCGAACAGCAGAGCGTAGATGATACCATGAGGGTTGAGGCCAATAATTGAGTTAATATATTGCTCCACAGTGGCCCAGAAGGAGGTGATTCGAGGGCACGACCAAAGCCTGTGTAGCAGAGAAGGTCTTGCCAGCGTGCAGAGGGGGCAGTTGGTGCCATATCCAGTGGGAGAAGAAAGGCTGAATGGGGCGTAGGCCCGGTGTATTGTTTTAAGTTGTTGCTCTCTCCGGAACTCGTTGGTGATATAAGAGCAGATGGACTTGAGACCCAGTAGAATAGTGTGTAAGGCCTCTGGAGAGTTCAGGTCTTTGTTCCAGGAGGAAGATAAAGATGTATATACGATGGGAGCAATCCAGGAATGTAGAGGTTTTAAAGATCCGATATTCTGTGAAGGTTTCGTTTGATAAAAAAGTCAATGAGAGAGGACTTGAAACGGAGGTGTTTGTCCCAGCAGGTGTGAATAGCAAAGTTTATTGATTGAAGTAGGAAGAGGTGGTGATGTTGTGGTAGGTTATATTTCCAGATGATCTGGGATGCAGGAAGGGCGTTGCCCGTGCTGATGTCGAACAAATGGGAGAGGTTGGTTAGCCCCATTTGTGCCCATGATCAGAAGGCCGGGTACTGCTGCGATTGTGGGAACAAAGGATGTCTGCAGATTGGAAGGTAGATAGACATAAACGGGGAAAATTTTAATTTTTTCCTAATTTCCCTCCACGCCAGTGCGGTGTCACAGATTAGAAGATTGTGTTTTAGATGGGGGTAGGTATTTAGTCCCACAGTGCAGCAGATTGGCGATCCCATGTGGGCTGGCCATGGTGGACTCAATATCAAAGTTGGAGTATCTGGAGGTCTGTGTTGTCCAATCCAAGCCCACCCTAAGTAGGCAAGAGAGATTGTAGAGCCTGGTATGTGAAAGGTTAGCCCCTCCCTCCTCCTTAGGTAGGCATAGCTTGCTTACTGAAATGCGGGGTTGACATCTGTTCCAAAGGAAGGTGGAGGGGGCTTTGTGTAGTGTGTGTTACATCTTTATGTTTCAGAGTACAGGGATTGTTTGAAGGGGGTAAAAAAGCTTTGGGAAGCTCACCATTTTGTAGAGATGGCATCTTCCCAGGAGGGAAAGGGCAAGGTTTGCCCAGTTGCTTAATTCCTGGATGATCTTGGAAATGGTGGGGTAGATATTGAGATGGCATAGCGACAAGGGGGTTTTGACAAATTTGATCCCAAGGTATTTGATGTGATTCTTAGCTAGTGGAAAGACAGAGGAAGATGCCCAGTCTGGAGGGCAGGAGCGGAAAAGGGGGAGTATTTCGCTTTTTGTAAAATTTATGCGTAGGTCTGAACAATATCTAAAGAGATTGAACGTCTGTTGAATGTGGAGCATGTTGTCAGATGGGTTTGCGGTGAAAATTAGAATGTTGTCTGTGAATAGTGCAGTTCTTAATTCATGTGGCCCTATTTTAATACCAGTCATTTTGGGATGGGAGAGTAGGTATCTAGATAGTGGTTCTATCGCTATATTGAACAGGAGAGGGGATAGTGGACAACCCTGTCTGGTGGCTTTATACAGATGGATCCTGTCAGAGATATATCCCGCTGCCACCACATTAGCAGTAGGATTAGAATACATAGTGTCAATGAGGTGGCAGAAGGGTCCTGAAAAGCCTAGTGATGACAGCACCATGCTTAACCAGCGGAAACTAACATTATCAAACGCTTTCTCTGCGTCAAGCGTTATGATAGCTGTATCTCCGACAGGGTCCAGTTTTGCCATTTCCAAAACCGCTAGGGCCTTCCTGATGTTAAGGGCAGCAGGTCTGCCTTGTGTAAAGCCTAGGGGAATGATGGAGGCTAGTCTATTGGCTATGATTTTGGATAGAATTTTAGAGTCTAAGTTGAGAAGGGAAATGGGACAGTATGAGCTAGGGTCAGCGGGGTCTTTTCCTTTTTTGGGGATGATTTTTATGTGTGCTTCATGGCCAGTAGGAAGGTAAGGTTTGCCACCCAGGATATGTTGGTAAACCGAGAGGAAGGTGGGAGCAATTTGTGCCAGAGCTAGTTTGTAGAAGTCGGAGGTGTAACCATCTGGCCCTGGAGCTTTGCCTGATGATAAGGATTTGATCGTTTTTGGTTATTTCCACTATTGTAATAGGGGCATTAGGTTCCACTAGGAGCGCTTCAGGAATGTTGGGTAGGGCGACTTTTTGTAGGAAAGCTTGAGCCTTCTCTTCATCTATGGGGTCCTGGCTGTACAAAGATGCATAGTATGCCTCAAATATTTTATTGATTTGTTTGGGGGACGTAGTGAGTGTGCCAGATTTGTCTCTGATCATTGTAATATGGGGGGGTGTACGGGCCCTTACAAAGGCGCGACATGCATTTCCCTGGCTTGTTTCCATATTTGTGGTAAGTGTGATCTAAATGGGCACAGTGGATATTTTCCTGGGCCCCTGCCCACTTGTCGAAGTGATCCTTGGCTAGGCACCAGGCTTCCCTGTGTGTCTGGGAATTGTTAGTGTTGGGGTTAGACTGAGTCAAACGCAGTGCTTTACTCGCTAATTGATATTCATGGAGGATCTTTTTTTTTATAGGTAGAGGTGTATAAGATGATCCTGCCTCTTATTATTACTTTCTCTGTTTCCCACAACAGGTTTGGATTAGAAGTGTGTTCTGTTTGATCATGGGCCAGGTAGGAGGGGAATTTCCAGATTCTCAGATTATTTTGGGGGGCGAAGCCAGATAAAGAGATTGATATTGGAGTGTGGTCTGAGATCGCAATGTCATAGATATGGGAGTCTGTGACATATGGGGTCATGAGAGAGTTGGTGAAAGTGTAATCTATCCTGGAGAGGGATTTGTGCGGGGGTGAAAAAAAGGTAAAATCCCTTCCTTCCGGGTGGGAGAGTCTCCAGAAGTTGGTGAGGTTAATGCTCTGGGCCCATTTGGTCAGCGATGTTGCGCTGTCTGTAAGGGCTGGTGCTAGCGAGGGCGTTTGGGCTAGCCTGTCCTCCCATGGGTTGGCCACCGAGTTGAAATCACCCACTACAATGAGGGGAAGGTGGAGGTGTGGAGCGATGTGGGGGGAGAGGGATTGAAAGAATTGTTTTGGGGGGAGTTAGGGGCATAAACTGCCGTGAGTGCCCACTCTCAGTTTTGGGATGTGAATCTAGCAGTGAAAGGACGGCCCTCTTTATCTGGGTGGGTAGAAATTCATATGCATGGGAGATTTTTGTTGATTAGTGCTAAGACTCCTGCTTTCCCTTTCGTTGCTGGGAATCCGACTTGGAATCCACTTGGCCTACCCAAAGTTTTTTCATACGGGGAAAGTAATCTCCTAAGAGGTGTGTCTCTTGAAGTATTGCTATATCCGCCTTGAGCCTTTATAAGTGGTGCAAGACGGACATACATTTATTAGGTGATCTGAGACCATTCACCTTCCATGAAATAACTTTCACGAAATTAGCAGTGAATTAAGGGTGTGTTTGGCAAGGTAAGTGGGTATTAAGATAGTTGGAGTTAGAGGTAACAGTAGTGGAGAAGAAGAGAGGATGGCTGGGTGTACTTTAAGGTGGGGGAGAGGTGCTGGGGATGGTGAAGGGGGGTGAGGTATGGGTAACACAGACCTATACCAGGTGTAAAAAACATAAATAATTAAGAAGTCAGTGGAGCCAGGACTTCACTTTTTTCCTCATACATGACTCCATTAACTTGAACAACGTTACCGAGAGATGCTAATAGCTCGCCAAGGGAGAAAATCGGAGGCAGCGTCCCTGAGATGCATCCGGGGCTTGGATTATTCGAATGCCAGTCACTGGGTTGACTCCCATGGAGGTATAAAGGACCAGCTCATTCTTGGTAGGGTTGTGTATAGCTAAAAGTAACAAGAAAACAACAATAATGTTTGTTCACAATAGACAGGGTAGTTGTAGAAAATGAGGTATGCTATGGCTCTATCGATTGTCTGAAGAACCGTTTGTGATTCAGTACGGGAGTGAATGAATGAATACATCACCTGCAAGCCAAAGAAGAATAGTTTGTCAACGGTGTCAGTGCCAGGTGTTTCTAGTGGAGGAGTAGATAAGACAGGGCTTCTTGGCCGGTTCTTTTTGTGGGCTGCGTTGGTTTCTGAACTTGCCTGCTTGGGAAAGGCTCGGCAGGGCAGTTGTGTCCATGGGGAGGTGCATATTTGCTTGTAGGTAGTTCATGGCCTCGTCCGGTTGATTAAAACTGCTGCTGGATAGGCAAGGGAGAATTTGACTCTTTTTTGGAAAAAAGCTGAGCAAATAGGTTGGAAGGCCTTGCGTCTTTTAGAAACTTCCTGCGAATGGTCTGCAAAGAGGAGAAGTTTGTTTCCTTCCTGCTGCAGGGATTTAGAGTTGCGGAACGACCTGAGGATATTTACCCTGTCTGCATAATTCAAATATCGGACAATTACAGCTCTTGGCGTGTGCCTGTCGTTTGAGGGGGCTCCCAAGCGATGGGCTCTTTCAACTGCACACTGAGTGGAGAGGCCTAGGGCACGGGGGATGTGTGATGAGCAAATGTCAGCTAGTGTGTCCACACTGAAGGATTCAGGTAGGCCAATAAACCTCAAATTGTTCTGTCTGGAACTATTTTCCAAATTGTCCAGTTTGTCTAAAATGTATTGCTGAGTCTCCCTGTGGCATTGCTCTGCTGTGAATGAGGCTTGGATTACATCCTCAAGCTCAGATATGCGGGACTTTGCCTCTGAGAGTCATCTGCCATGTTCTCCCAGCCCTTTACTGAGCTATATATGATGCCCGCGGCTATGGCTCTATCCACAGCTGCCGTTTATGGTAGGGGAGAGCAGTGCGGCTACGGCCTGTGCAATCCCCACGTACTGATCCTCTGCTAGGAGGGGTGGATGGGCTGTGGTCGGACAGGCGTTTTGTGTACCTGTTGTAAGTCCAGGAGAGCGCGCTGCATCCGCCATGATGTCTGGTGCTGGGATGTGCTGCGAGGCCTCCGTGGCGTGGTTTGGGGCTGTTCCCGGGGGTCCATGGACTACAAATTTGTCCATCAGGCATGCAGGGGATGGTGGAAGGCACTTGGCGAGCTGGCCGGTCGGTTTGAGCTTTGTCCGCGGCGAGGGGGCCCGATGTATGCAGGCGATTCGGAGCCATCGTTCTTTCCTCCGCTCACATGAGGCGCTGGAAATGGAAGTCCTACTTGAACACATTCTGATGTCAAATGTGTTCCTTTTCAATGGATTGACCTACCCCCAGGTGCAGGTGATTGTGATGGGGACATCTTGTGCCTCCTTGTATGCCAACCTGTACCTGGGGGGGCTGGGAAAGATCCCTCTTAGGCAGTGTGGCTGCGTCACAGTACCTCTGTCACGTTTTGCTCTTGCGGAGGTACATTGACGATGTTCTATTGATATGGACTGGTACTATTAGCAAACTTGAGGAATTTTTTACTTTTATTTCTCAGAATGACTTTAATCTCTGATTTACTACCCACTCGAGGGTGCAGAGGGTGGCATAGGTACTTTTGCCTGTATCAGCTGTGAGTTCTGTCCTTGGATTAGGGAGGGCTCACAGTATCCTTTGCCTAGGGGAGGCACCCACAGACCACGTACGTACCCCACCTGTCTCACTGAAGGGGTGGTGTACATGGCTATGTGTGTCTGTGGGGTAAAATCAAGTGTACCCTGGCCAGGCGTATACAGGATCACCTGTATTATATTGATGCAGGTCTCCTGCATACGCCAATTTGCAAATATGTGGGTCTTCACCACAGCTATGACCCGCAGACCATCTCGTTCTTTGTTTTGGCCCACGTCTCCCCAAACCCACATGGTGGGGATGTCGACCAGCAAATTTTGAGGCTGGAAGCGAGATGGATATTTACCCAGAGGGCCACTATATGTGAACCCAACCTGTGAATGTAAAGAAATTTATGGAATGTAGTAGCTCCCGTTTTATGACTGAACATATTGTATTCTCTGTTTCCTGCATTGTACTAATGTATATGATTTTACCAAGGGCAGCTTTTCCAAGTGTTTTGATATGCTTTGCTCCCAATACCTAGCTGGGTGTGGTACCGGGCTGCGGATGGGTCTTTCGTGGCCACTCGGGCGCCCAGCTGTAGCAGAGCCGTCCCCTTTAGGCCGACACTGCTCCCTGTCTAATTAGATGGGAGGGACTGTAGACAGAGCCGACTTCTGCCCTTACCATCAGGACGGACGGCTTGCCTCATGTCCTTAAGATGGTGCCTGCACTGGAAGTGACATCAGGGGGTCGCGCTGACCCAGTCACTTCTGGTGTGACCATAATATCAGTGCAGGGAGCTGAGCATCTAATGCGGCAGTCCCCCTGTGGTGTCCCAATGGTCACACTAATCTTTACAAAGAACCCCAATATTGTCGCTTTTGTTACTCAAGTAACCAAAAAAATTGAACAACTAAATACTCCTTTGAAAGGGGATGATAATCTCACCCCCCATACAAAAAAAGGCCCTGCGAGATCTAAGTAACAATGCAGACATAATCATCAAGCCCTCTGATAAAGGGGGCAATGTGGTGGTTCTAGATGTGCTTCAATACAAAGAGATGCGTCTCCAAATCCTAAACAATGAGCATTGGTACAACAAAATTCCCTTGGAAATTATAACTAAATTCCAAGATGAATTTACTGACCTCATTGGCTGGGCCTACCAGCTAGGGATAATTGATAAAGATACTTATGAAACCATCTGGGTCAAACATCCGCGTATACCTACTTTCTAAGCTTTACCAAACGCACACAAGAATCTGAACCGACCACCGGGGAGACCAATAGCCCCCGTAAATGGTTCCTATACTGAACAAATAAGCCGATTGGTTGATGCGCATCTTAGACTCCACGTAATGGTGCTACCCTCATACATACAGGATACACCAGATCTTCTCAGACGATTGGAAGACCTGCATGTTCCTGTGGACACCCTACTTGTAGCCATTGACATAGAGGCCCTGTATAGCAGTATCCCACATAACAAGGGAATACGAGTGGTTCGGGAATTTCTATATGAAAGACACCAAGACTTTTACAAACAAAATGACTTCATTTTGGCCGCCCTTGAACATATACTTACCTATAACACTTTCACTTTTGATGGCTCCCACTACCTCCAGGTGCAGGGGGTAGCGATGGGGACATGCTGTGCCCCATTGTATGACAACCTGTACCTGGGGGGGTGGGAGTGTGGCCTGTTTTCGGATGACAGGTTTGCCTCCTTTTAGCCGCATGTCCTCCTCTGGCTCCGATACATAGATGACGTGTTCATGCTGTGGTCGGGGACGGAGGAGGAACTGTGCCAATTTTTGTCGGCTATGTCAGTGAATGATTTCAACTTGAAATCTACTATGTAATCTAATCCTGCACACATTCCCTTTTTAGACATTGAGATTCATTTGAATTCCAATGGCCATTTGTCTACAACCCTTTATAGAAAGCCTACAGCTGGCAATACAGTACTTCATGCTCAGAGCTTTCATCCAAAACCTTTGGTATACAGCATACTCTATTCTCAATACTTACGTTTACATAGAATCTGTTCCTTGGATGAGACATTCCAACAGGAGGCCAATAGCCTTTGAGACAGACTCCTAATAAGAGGATACTCACGATCGTTACTACGGAAGGCCTATAATAAGGCCTACCGGCATTCCAGAGAGGAGGTAATGTTCCGCAGACCTAGGCCTGCAGAAGATAACACAGTTCAACTTATTACCCCCTACACTAAACAACATAATCAAATTAAAAAAATACTTCAGGAACATTGGTATTTGTTAACCAATGACAATATTTAAACAAAAATATATCAAGGACTTTCCTGTTATTACCTACAAACAAGCTCGATCAGTCAAGGATCAAATTACGCGCAGTCATTTCCAGATGCCTGACACAGACTCTTCAGATTCTCCGAGGGGCACGTGGCAATGTGGTGACTGCAACTATTGTCATTGGATTTTTGAGAACCAATCATTTTACCTACCCAATGGCTGATTACACACGATACAACATTATGTGGACTGCCAAACTATTGGTATAGTCTATATAATGTTTTGTGAATATGGATCATTCTATGTAGGAAAGACTAAACATCAATTTTGGAGACGGATAAAAGATCATATATACTATGGTAATAAAAACATCCTCTCAACCCCGATAGGCCAACATCTGGGCCTATACTACACTAACAATACTGAAGTTGTTCGCTTCACAGCTTTGGAAAGAAAATCCAAGGGGAGGTGAATTTGATAAAATCATTTTACAACGAGAAACACGGTGGATATATATGCTTAATGCTACTCAAAAAACAGGCCCTTAGCTATAAACCATTCCTTTAAATTTATGACATCCACATTGATGAATCCACAAGTGTCTTTGCCTTCTAGCTTTGTCCTAGCTGTTGTTCCCCCCCCCCCCCCCCGCTGGGCTACTCTTCACTCACTCCTTGCTTTTACCCTAAATGGAGGTTCTAATACTCCACTATACCACATGATACCAAGTGATGTTGGTGCATACGTTTTTGTATTGCTTAGGTGAATCTATTATTGTTTATGCCGTTTTGCGCGCTCTTGCTCACCCCAGCCGACTGACCAACTATTGGCCCCTTTTTCAATTATTATATTGTTTTGATCAGTTTATCTATCCGTCCCCACTATATTTTTCATATGTTTCTATCATAATGGTGTCTGTATATGGCTATCTACTGCCGGGATTCTCCTGTCCAATACAGATGGGTGGGCACATGTGGTCCATACCTCCCTCGGGAGGTAGACGTATTTGGACCCATGGAGGCGTAATGCACTGACCTCCTTCGGCAGTGTTGAGCCTCTTTTCCCAGGGCCCACGTCAAGCCCGGAGCATTGCTTCTTCATGGAGCATGCGCCGGCCATTTGGATCACACGTCGCGGTGCCTGCTGATGTTGCGGTCCAACGACGTCATCAACGAGTGGGTGTGCACGTGCCGCGGCGGGGGATAAAGCCAAGATGCCATCACGGTGTCTTATGTTGGCAGACACATGAGCACCCCTATATTGGAGAAGGTAGGCGCATCTTGACATTTATTGAACTGGACCTTTGCTCTTCTAATCCTTTCATTGATATACCTCTATTGTTGGATATTTTCCAGCTACGGGGGTAATTCCCTCCCTATACTACTGGCTGATTGGGGCCACTACTTCATCTTTCTTTTTCTGTATGAAGCCTATTGAATTAAACCAACAGGTAAAGCATTCAATTACATGTATTTTCAACACTACTGGCTAGTACGGGCCATCCTTAAATAACCAGCATCCCTCTTCCTTCAGGTTTTTGTGTTCGCTCTTAAAGCCGAACATTCAACATTGTTTACAAATCTCTACATTCCTCTATGATGGCTCCTTAACACGTGCTGACCGCCAACCGCAGGTTGACGGCGACAAGGTGGCTCGATATCACAAACCGCCGTCATACGACGGCGGCTGCGATATCATGCACTGTGTTCGGGGGGGCCAGGGAGCAGGTACGGCGGACACAGCCTTCCTCTATATGGAAGCAGTGATCATCCCCTTTCCCCAGCCAGGGCAGCCCACACACAGAACACGCCCAGGGAACACAGTTAACCCTTAGAACACCCCCCAGGTTAACCCCTTCACTGCCAATGGCATTTACACAGTAATCAGTGCATTTTTATAGCACTGATTGCTGTATAAATGCCAATGGTCCCAAAAAAGTGTCAAAATGGTCCGACATGTCCGCCCCAATATCGCAGTACCGCTAAAAATCGCAGATCGCCGCCATTACTGGTAAAAAAAAAATAAAATAAATAAAAAACCCAGAAATAAATTATCATCGTCCATAAACGCGGCCACTTTTGCGCAAACCAATCAATAAACGCCGATTGCGATTTTTTTATCACAAATATGAGGAAGAATATAAATCGGCCAAAACCGATGAAAAAAAATTTTTTATATATAGGTTTTTTTGGATTTGTATTTTAGCAAAAAGTAAGAAATTTGGGTTTTTTTGCAAAATTGTCGCTCTTCTTTTGTTTATAGCGGCGATCAGAAATGACGCAGAGGTGATCAAATACCACCAAAAAGCTCTATTTGTGGGGAAAAAAGGACGCAAATTTTGTTTGGGTACAAAATCGCACGACCGCGCAATTGTCAGTTAAATTGACGCAGCGTCGAATCGCAAAAAGTGCTCTGGTCCTAAAGTGTGAAATTCTTCCGGGGCTGAAGTGGTTAAAGGTACATACCACATATACAGGTTTTGTGCCATTTATGTACATCTTTGCTAATACCAAGTTGCTAGATTTATATTAATCATATATATACACATTCTCTTATTTAGATTTTCTAAAAACATTTTGGAAAGCTCATAATGCCTTCCTAGCTATCTACATCCTAGTAGGATTTGTCGTTTTGACCCCATATTAGTTATACAAGGTAAATATAAACCATTATTTATATCCAGCTATACTATTGGGAGATTTTATACCCCTGTAATATGCCTCTTTTGTCACCTAGATCCTTATACATATACACAGCTGCTTCCTATTTTCATTTTTTGTTTTGGGTCGGATATATCGCCTCCGTCCCTCGTGTTGTAACACTAAGGTACATATATACAATCCTCTATACCTCCTACCTGGTCCAATCTGCTCTCTTTTTTGTTTTTTTATACAAACAATATCTTTTTATCTGGCTATGTTCATATATGGATGTGTAGTATATATATTCATATATTGTCACTATGACAATTTGAACGTTGGATTTATGATGGACACTTGTCCATTAATACTATAATTATTCTTACAAACTTTTTTCTTTCATATTATAGATAGATCCATTTGGCCATACATAGCTTATTCATTCCCCGTGTCCGCCCCCCTGAGTACCTTGGACCCATGGAAGCATTTGGCAGTCATATAAGCCCTACACACACCGTTACGCTGTAGCATTTATTTGATTACTGTTTTTATTAAAATGCAATATTAAGATGTAATTTGTACATTCTGTTCACCTACAGTTGATTTGGAAAAGGTCCAGATGAAGCTCCTCAGCAAAACGCGTTGACCTTACACGACTGTACTGTATATTATGTTTTCTGGGTACTCTGTATCATTATGAATTATATTGTTTTGATTATCTCAACAGATTGCTTTTATACATTTTGAATGATGTGCTCATCTGTTTCAGGAGCATTTCATCATTACTGATTACTGTTTTTAGCGGTATACCAATAAAATACAATTTTTATACAGTTTTCTTTTTGATTTGGTCTCGTGTGTGCCCATAAAGCCCACTTTTTTTCCCCTTCATGTGGGGTTTTCCACATATGATAGGGTTTTCTCCTTAAATGAATACATTAGGACGTTGGCACACCATGGAAGACAATTTTTTTTTGGTAATCTGGCACAGGCAGCTGGAGGTATGCACAAACATGGAACATATGGTGAGGCTATTGCCTCATTATCAAGGATATTGCTATAGCAAATTGGAGCCATGTGGCTATTCTTCTATATATCTGGCATTAATATATGCTTTCCCTTCCTTTCAGGGCAATACTTACACACGCACAGCACAGGCGACAGGTATCTGTGGGGAGGGATTGCTGGTCAAGGACTCTGTATGCCCCCCGCCTCCCTTATAGGAAGAGGGGCATTTTTTGTCCTTCAGCCCCTGTGCGGTGTTTTGGTCCACCAGACCTGGTTGGTAGTTCTTGCACCGCCACTTCTCTTCTCTGACTAGCACTACAGCCTGGCTGGGAGGGCAGTATCACATATTGTACACACAAGTTTGGGAAATGGGTGAGCAAAGTTGTAATGTTAATCTATAAATGTATTTTTGCTACATATCGATTGTAACAATAAATTTTGTCTGTATAATAGAACCTATGAAGAAGCACTTACCTGCGAAACGTTGGTATTATCTCCTCTGGGTTAACAGTGTATCGTTCCAATTGTCATTGTTTACAATATTTTAATTGTGAAAGAAATAAATTACATTTTAAATTATTATGTAGTCCAGAATTTGCTCAGTATGTTCAAAGTGTCCACTCCCACCCAGCCACTGTATATATACGACCGAGTGGGAGCTTCCCCGTTCTGACAGGACGTGTATTTATGTCCTGCAGAACGGGAGCTCGCAGCGCGGCCATGCGGCGCGCTGCTGCTGGATCCTGTGATCATTATGATCACAGGATCCAGCTGAGCAGAGATCGGGATATGGGCGCAGTGACTGGCCCTCCCCATCATGTGACGGCTGTGTCCAATCACAGCCGTCACATTGTAAACAGAGACGAACGTCTCTGTGACAGTTCTCCCCCCACCGAGCTCAGTGAGAGCTCAGTGTGGGGGGAGGGGGGAATCTGCAGATAGGTAACAGCTCTCTGCATGATGAGGATTTCATGCAGAAAGCTGTCACAGATCGCCCCCCACACAGTGCACCAAGCACACTGATACCCCTGTCCCCATACATATAAGTGTCCCCATAAAACAGTCCCCAAAACATCTGTATGTCCCCAATCACATCTGTCACCATGCACAAAACATCTGTCACAGTCCCCAAACATCTGTCTGTCCCCATCACATCTGTCACCATACACCAAAACATCTGTATGTCCCCGTCACATCTGTCACAGTCCCCGTCACATCTGTCTTTCCGCCAACACCAAATAAACTCCGATTTGGGTTATTTTTACCAAAGAAATATAGCAGTATCATTTTTGGTCAAAATTTATGAAGAGAAATTACTTATTTGCAAAAATTTATAACAGAAACGCAGAAAAATGCATTGTTTTTGAAAATTTTCAGTCTTTTTTTTAATTTATAGCGCAAAAAATAAAAAACCCAGGGGTGATTAATTACCACCAAAAGAAATTTCTATTTGTGTGAAAAAAATGATAAAAATTTCATATGGGTACAACGTCGCACGACCGCGCAATTGTCATTCAAACTGCAACAGTGCTGAAAGCTGAAAATTGGTCAGGGAAGGAAGGGGGTTTAAGTGCCCAGTATTGAAGTGGTTAAAATCCCTAAATTAACTGCCAGCACTTGCGGCAAATTACCCCTAATTACTAATTTAATGCATATGGGATGTGGACACCTGTGCTATATCAGTAAAGGTTTGGTTCTTATCTAATGTTATATCTGTCTCATATGGGACAGATGGGGATAGATACCATGTTAATGAAGCTCGCTACAAGCAGATATGCTGTCTCTCATGCACAGATATGGCCACAGCATAGATGTACTGGAGAATAAAGTCACCCATATTGAAGCTAACATAGGAGACATTACTAACATTGTGAATGACATCATTGATATTTATGAGGACTAGGCTCAGGACTAGAGTTGAGCGAACTTCTAGAAGTCTGGGTTCTGCTGGTTTGGCCGAACTTCGGGACAAAGTCCGGGTTCGGGTCCGGACAGAACCCGAACTTTGTCCCGGACCCCGAACCCCATTGAAATCAATGGGGACACTGACTTTTAGGCACAAAAATGACTGTAAAATAGTCCTGGAGAGTCCTAGAGGTCTGCAAAAGGAAGGAAATGGGGGTAAGGGTGGGACAAGTGACCTACAAAGAAACGGGGACTGGGAAATAACTTTAAATATTTTTAAAAAAATAAAAACATAAAAAAAGCAAAAATGGAGGTGAATGTGGATCATCTTCAAACTGGGTCTGAAAAGTATTAATTAACGGTAGAAGCCATATAACTGTTCTAAAATCATCTTCAAACTGTGTCAAAAAAGTATAAATAAGCCGGGAGAACCCATATCACTGTTCTGCAAACATCTGGAAACTGTGTGTGTCACTTTAAATGAAAGCGGGAATAAGTGAACATCTGTTCTGCAAACATCTTTAAAGTCTGTGTGTCACTTTAAATGAAACCGGGAATAAGTGAACATCTGTTCTGCAAACATCTTTAAAGTCTGTGTGTAACTTTAAATGAAACCGGGAATAAGTGAACATCTGTTCTGCACACATCTGCAAAGTCTGTGTGTCACTTTAAAAATAGCCGCTAATAACTGAACTGGATTCCAGATGTTTGCAGAACAGTGATATCATATCACTGTTCTGCAAACATCTGCAAACTGGGTTTGAAACTCTAGCAGAGCAGAACCATATACCTGCTCTTCTCTATGCTGTAATTTCACACACAGACTTTGCAGATGTGTGAAGAACAGATGTTCAGTTATTAGCGGCTATTTTTAAAGTGACACACAGACTTTGCAGATGTGTACAGAACAGATGTTCAGTTATTAGCGGCTATTTTTAAAGTGACACACAGACTTTGCAGATGTGTGCAGAACAGATGTTCAGTTATTAGCGGCTATTTTTAAAGTGACACACAGACTTTAAAGATGTTTGCAGAACAGATGTTCAGTTATTCCCGGTTTCATTTAAAGTGACACACAGACTTTAAAGATGTTTGCAGAACAGATGTTCACTTATTTCCGGTTTCATTTAAAGTGACACACACAGTTTCCAGATGTTTGCAGAACAGTGATATGGGTTCTCCCGGCTTATTTATAAGTTTTTGACACAGTTTGAAGATTATTTTAGAACAGTTGTATGGCCTCTACCGTTAATTAATACTTTTCAGACCCAGTTTGAAGATGATCCACATTCACCTCCATTTTTGCTTTTTTTATGTTTTTATTTTTTAAAAAATATTTAAAGTTATTTCCCTGTCCCCATTTCTTTGTAGGGCACTTGTCCCACCCTTACCCCCATTTTCTGGCCTTTTGCAGACCTCTAGGACCTTCCTGGACTTTTTTACAGCAATTTTCAGAACTTTCATTAAAATTACCAGAACCCCGGACCCGAACCCGGACTTTTTTTGAAAAAACCCAAAGTTCGGTACGGACCCGAACTTTACAGTCCGGGTTCGCTCAACTCTACTCAGGACACTAAATGGATAAAAGATAAAAATGTGGATATCGAGGAAAGGTCCAGGCGCAATAACATCAAAATCCATGGCATACCGGAATCTGTGAAGAACTCTGACCTATCCTCATATGCCTGCGGCCTGATAAAAACTATATTACCTGAAACTAAAAATATTGAGCTAGTCATCGACCATATCCACAGGTTGCCAAAACCTACATTTCTCTCCAACACAGTGCCTAGAGACGTAATCCTTCAGATTCATTTCTTTCATGTCAAAGAGCAATTCATGCAGAAAACAAGAGCACTAGGCACCCTCCCTGACCCCCTATGGTCAACTGCAAATCTTTAAGGACTTATCCAAGCACACCCTGAACTGCTGCAGTCAGCTTAACAACAAGACATTTCGTAACAACCAGATCCAATACCAGTGGATAGCACCAGTTAAAATATCCATCACCTATAATGGATCAAAACACACGGTGTCCTTGGTTCAGAACGGGATGCACCTCCTGCAGGGCTGGGGCATTATTCCTGATACATCGGATACAACCCCTATGGATCAGAGCACTGACAGGAGCCTGCCAGCTCCCCCATTACCACAAAGGGCCAACAGATCCCGCTAAATGAATTAGCAGACACAGGAACATCCGCACAAAATGGACCCAATGTGTTGCTCACCCATACTTGGTCTTGTGAAATTTTTCCCCCAACCTTGCATTCCTTGGCAATGGTTGTGCCTGCTCCCAGGAAGCAAAATCTAGGTAGTGCCCTAGAGTAAGTTGTGTACTCTTTAAGTTAATCTCAGAGACTATACACAGTTACTAAGTGTTATCCGCTGACAACTTTGCATCTAACAGAACATCTCTTATTCAAACAATAACCCCTCATCTCTGCATCCTGCTGATCTGGGGTACCCCTTCTGATCATATAACAGGAACAGCACACCACAAACTCTGTTTCTTATACATTATCTCCACTACTACTACATAGCCATCAAGATCCTATCAATTAACGTAAATGGCCTTAATCACCCTGCTAAGAGATTGTCTCTTTGGAACCTAGCATTATAAACCAAATGCAATATTATATGTGCTCAAGAAACTCACTTCTGCGAATTTAATCCTCCCACTTGAAAGAATAGACATTTTGATACCATTTTTCATATAATGCTCCACATAAAAAGAAAGGCACTCTAATAGCCATCAATAATGCAACATCTTTCCAATTGTTCAGGTGTGTTAAAGATACAGGTGGACATTGCCTTATAGTAGTAGGAACCGTCAACAACTCACCATATACTATCATTTCAGTTTACGTTCCCAATGTCCACCAGCTGAGATTCATCTGCAGGTTACACAAGAAAGTTCTTGCTGTCCAACAAGGAGCAGTTGTATGGTGGGGTGACTTCAATATCACCCCAAAACCTCACATTGACACCACATCTATTCCTAAATGAGGCAAACCAGCTTTAAACCCATTGATATCCAACCTACATCTATACAATGTATGGAGATGCCAACATGCGGAAGAAAGGGACTTTATGTTTCTCTCACCTCGCCACAACACATAATCCTGCATTGACCTTGTTCTATAGGACCACTGGACCTTACAAAAAGATTAATCCTCATCTATAGAGTTGAGCGAACACCTGGATGTTCGGCGGGTCCAGCCGAACTTCGCGGAAAAGTTCGGGTTCGGTACCAAACTTGACCCGAACTTTACCCCAGACCCCGAACCCCATTGAAGTCAATGGGGACCCAAACTTTTTGGCACAAAAATGGATGTAAAAAAGTCCTGGCAAGTGCTAGAGGGCTGCAAAAGGAAGTAAAATGGGGGTAAGAGTAGGACAAGTGCCCTACAAAAAAACGGGGATAGGGAATATAACTTAAAATCAAATAAAAAAAGTAAAAATGGGAAGGGGGGTGGATGTGGAGTAGGAGCCTTAGAACAATATATTAGATTTTAGAACAATAATCTGTCCCTTACAGCAACAGCAGGAACCTGACCCTATAGGAGTAGGCGATGATTTTAGAACAATAATCTGTCCCTTACAGCAACAGCAGGAACCTGACCCTATAGAACTAGGAGATGATTTTAGAACAATAATCTGTCCCTCAAAGCAGTAGACTCTACCTAGTCCAGAATCAGATAATTCTGTAATGCAGGATGAGATCTGCAATCTGTCCCTCAAAGCAGTAGTAGTAATCTCTACCTAGTCCACAATCAGATCGTTCTGTAATGCAGGATGAGATGTTATTAATATCTGCAATCTGTCCCTCACAGCGCCGGCAGCATCCTCTCCCTACACTAGCCTGAGAGCATGTGACATGCAGCACTACGTGACTCCAGCTAATACAGAGGCTGGGTCACATCATGCACTGGCCAATCACAGCCATGCCATTAGTAGGCATGGCTGTGATGGCTTCTAAGGGCAAACCAGTGTAACACTGGTTGATTGGCTGCCCTGCGTGATCAAATACCTGAACCCAGAACCTGAACCCAAACTTTTTTTCAAATGTCCGGGTTCGAGGCCGGGTCACGGACACCCCAAAGTTCGGTACAGACCCAAACTTTACAGTTCGGGTTTGCTCAACTCTACTCATCTATACTCCCTGCCACCTGGTCGGACCATTCCCCAATATGTATCACGATAGCGGATAACCCTAAGACGTCTGCAGCCTTTCTTTGGAGAATGGACACGCATATTCTACAATCCAAACTTTTCTCAGTCTCCCTGCATAGCCAAGTGAAAAAATTTTTTGCACGAAACTCAGGTTCAGTAAAGAACGCTCGTACTGTATGGGCTGCACCAAAGCCTTTATGCGTGGTCTCTTCATACAAATGGGGGCTTGGGATAGGAGGCAAAGGAGGCAGCACATTGATGAAATCTTAGCTGAAATTCAGACCACAGACGTCAACAAACAGCACCCATCTACGCTACGTAAAACAAAAATTTTTAAACTGAGGCTTGAACTCTGTTCGCTTCTTCTAGAAAACTTTGACAAGACACAAAAACGTTTTACAATGCAATCATATGCCTGTGGCAATAAACTAGGCAAAGTATTGGCTCAACAAATTAAAGGTCACCAAGCTAAAACTCATATCCCTTTCCTCTACCACCCTACCACTAAACAAAAATGAACAGACCCGCAAGCTGTAGCAAAAGCATTCAGTGAGTTTTGTAAAATTTTCTATAACCTGAAAGATGATGGATCCACAACCCAACCAAACAACGCCTCTATCCAGGCATTTTTAGATGATGTTCAACTTCCTAAACTAACTGATGCCCAACTAGCTATCCTTAATGCTCCATTCGCAGCAATGGAAATGGGGAAAGCCATTGATTCCTTACCCAACAACAAAGCCCCTGGACCCGACGGCTCTGTTTGGGAATACTACAAGCAGTTTAAAAATCTACTAACTGAACATATGGTCCCTATGTTCAATGCTGCTGCCTCTTCAGCCTCGTTCCCTCAGGAGATGTTGAAAACCTTGGTTATCACCTTATGGAAGCCAGGTAAAGAACCTAACACCCCCCAAAACCTCCCCCCAATTTCTCTCCTTACCCACAACACTAAATTGTATGCTAAGGCAATAGCCTACAGACTAATCAACTTACTTCCAAACCTGATCCATCCTGATTAATCAGGATTTACAAAAGGATGCCAAACTTCTGATGCTACCCAGAGAATGATAAATATCCACCATCAGAAACCTCTGGAGTGCCTTCTCTGCTTCTATCTCTAGAGTCCCTTGGGGTTACCTAGAACTGGTATTGAAATTTGGATTTCAGGGCCACATCCTGTCTGCAATTTTAGCACTCTACTCATGTCCCTCAGCCCAGGTCTATTGTTCCTCTATGCTGTCTACACCCTTTAGCATCCCGATGGGACAAGTCAGGGGTGCCCTCTCTTGCCCCTAATATTTAATTTAATGATGGAACCACTATTGGAAAAAGTCAGATCTACTGTATGCAGGAAATTAAAGGACTAACGATTGAGTTACGGGAACACAAGATAAATCTGTTTGCTGATGATGTAATTCTCATTCTATCCAATTCCACATCTTCCCTGGCTTTGGGAAGAAATGCTCTTGAAACTTTTAGCCAAGCATCTTACTATAAGGTCAATGCCTCTAAATCGTTTATACTCCCCATGGGAATCTCGCCTGAACAGCAGTTTGTTTTTTTTGAGTAAGCAATATCCATACACATGGGCTGAACACTCAATATCCTACTTAGGGATCAATTTGACCAAACAAATATCCTCCCTATTCCAAGCTATGTCCCCTTTCTCAATAACCTCCCCAAGGACCTTGAAAATCTATCAAAATATAATTTTACATGGTCAGGCATGCTGGCCGCCTTTAAGATGGTTAAACTACCACAACTCCTCTACATTTTTAGATCCGTCCCTATCCCTGTACCAGCATCCTTGAAAAGTATATTAGGTAAGTTTATATGGAAACTGTCCAAAGCCAGGAGCTTCCGATTCAACCTAACAAAACACAAAACAATGCGGGGTGTAGGGTACATAAACCCAAGAGACTAGACTCTCCCTGGATAGATATGAAATCTAATTATATCCCTGGGAACGACCTACATGCCTAGCTACTCAGCAACCCCCACCTAAAAAGCTAACTACCTACAACTCTCCCCTACTATCTCTACCTCAGTTGCAGTGTTCAATCACTGCATATCTAAGGCCAATAAGGGCGATACACCCTACCAAATACCAGTACCCATCTCTGTTATCCCTCGTTTGATCCCTGATTTTTCAGTTCAAATTTGGCAGGAGCAGGGTATAACTCCTCTTTCCAATTTATACACAAACTGTTCACTTAAATCACTCCCTGTCCTAAGAAAAACATTTCCATCCCCTACACAGATTATTTCAAATATATTCAAATAACACATTGTCTAATAAGCAACCCACGCCTACAGGTTTATGTCCACGAAAAAATTTGGAAGTACTTTTCCACCATTACAAAGAATATTAAGGGGATATCGTTATTCTATCACCTATTAGATGCTAAAAACACATTCTCCAAACTACCCCTAATGCTAAAATGGGAAAAATATATAGGCAGGCCCTTCAACCCATCACAATGATCCTCAGCACTAGCTTCCAGTTACAAAGCAACATGAGCCTCTAACCTGTGGGAACTGACATTTAAAATAAATCTGAGATGGTACATTACCCCAACTCAAATACACAGCTATGCTCCATCTGTAGCACCTACCTGTTGGAGGAACTGTGGGGAACCAGGTAACCTTTTCCATATCCTCTGGGGATGTACCAAATATTGAAATTCTGGGTAGAGATCTTTGCACTCATTTGTAAAGTCACCAAAACTCCTGTAGTCCCATCACCAGAACTTGCCTTGTTAAACATAGGAATTGAAAGATTCCCTCCCCAGCTAAAATGTGTGACCACCCACATCCTTTTAGCCACAAGACTCACCATCACCGAGCATTCAAAATCAGATGACTTGCCACTTATAGAGGAGGTAATCTCCTCTGTTCATACACACAACACCTAAAAATGCATGTTTGCAGCCTCAGAAGGTAGACTAACTGCCACCAAAAATGTAGTTACCATGGCTTTATTTGGTTCCAAACAATCTGAGTATCAATGCATAACTGATATAGTGTTTATGTAGTAATTATACTGAGCAGCAACTTGGTTCTCCTTGATAGTTATATCTGTTCTGTTATTCATGACTACTTTACAAACTACTGTACTCTGCTGTGTTTTCTGTATACCAACCAAAATAACATGCTGTACTTTAGTGCTTATACACTTTCTGCATTTAATAAAATCAATAAAAATCTATTGAACAAAAAAAAGAAATACATTCGAGAGATAATTTCACCAGCATGCTTCAGATGTTTTCAAAGACAAATTTCTTCTATAAATGATGAGAAGTCATCACAGATTTAAGCCAAAAATAATCTTGCCCCCTCTCCTTTCATTTTCTTAATTTCCTTCTTTAATTTGTTGCAACAGCAAAAATCTCTTTAACTTCACTTTGGCACTTGAAGTTCCTAGGGCATGATGCCTGTAATTGAGAAATGTAAAATCAATATTTTTTTCTTTTTTAAAATCCATATATATAATTCTTCAAAAGACATGCCATATGGCATAAGATGCCTTATATGTGAAATAACTGTTCAATGATGAATACATAATGAAGAAATAATAATAAAAATAATAATAATAAAGCTGAATTTCAGACAGATATAAAAGATATACATTACTGCAGCTTTGTATTCATTAATTATTTTTTTATATATTATATAATACCATTGTATTATAATAAATACAAGTAATAATTCTTATATTATATATTAAATAATACCCTTATTTTAAATTTTAAAAAATCCCAATTATGCATAAAGGCATTTCTTTTGTCTTGCATTAAAGCAAAAGAGTATTCATATGAGCATTGTATATGAACCTGGGATGTAACTTCTGCAATTGTAGGTGCCATGTCCCTTTTCCATTGGTTCATTATCGTTGGCCAAGCTGCGTTCAGTATATGTAGGATCACGGACCTACATTGTTTTGATAAACTCTCAATTGTGAGACCTAGAAGGGCTAAAGCTGTTGAAGATGATATGATACCACCTGTAATAGAGGATACATAAAATGTGCGGCACTATTAATTTGTGTCATATGTTTCAAATATGTCTGTATGTCGACATATACCATAAATATACTAGTATTACATATAATAATTATACCACATATAATACTTAAAAATTTAGCAAATATAAAAATATAATAAAAAGTCCAAATTATACATTGTCGTACATATCAGAAATGGATGTCTTCATGGATGAGCAGAGGGTATCATAATGAAATAAAGTGCAAGAAATAATAAAGTGTCCAAGTGATTGTAAACGTCATACAGTGATGAGTGCCACAGATTAATCAAGCATATGTGACAAGTGCCAGTAAACAGAATTCCTGGAAAATCCTTCACCGCAAATTAAAACTGCTTTCCAGAAGCTGATAAGTAACCAGCATGGGAAGTATATAGGTAACCAAGGTATGTCATCCACGGAAGCACTCTGTAACCATCATCCGGTACTTTCTTAGATTTATACACTATTTGTAATGCAATCCATATATTCCTTTTTAATTGCAATAGAGGATATTAATTTAAAATGCATTACAGAAACTCAATATGGGCTTACAATGCCATAATATGTGTAACAGTTGTGACGTTATGCGAGGCACCACAATGGACGGGCGCTACTTGTTGCCTCGCATGCAATCATTTTGAGGAGACTAGCGGGAGTCTGTCCCGGGTTTCGCCGGCCACCATGGCAGAGCTGGTTCCGGCCCAGACTTTCTGGTCCACTCAAATCCCTCTCCACCTGAATTTAATGATTAGGAAGAGATCTCACATGAGCTTGATCCTGGATCTCAGAGGGGAGAAAGCTGAGAGAGCCCTGTGTGCTAATTTGGACTCTAAAAACAAGGTTTGCAATGTTCTTGTGTTTTGTGGGTGTCGGGGACAGCCCCACATTGTATAGAGAGGAATCTCTTTGTTTAGTGTAGCTAACGGTGAGGTTTTGTTTTCTGTTTCTGTTTGTTTTGATCTTGCAAACCTGTAAAAATAAACCTGGCAAGCCTCCAGACTTTAACCACATCAGTACCAGGCACGAAAACCCCCTTCCTGTCCAGGCCATTTTCCAGCTTTCAGCGCTATCACATTTTGAATGACAATTACTCAGTCATGCAGCACTGTACTCATATGAAATTTGCGTCCTTTTTTTCACAGAAATAGAGCTTTCTTTTGGTGGTATTTAATCACTAGGGGGGGTTTTATTTTTTGTGCTATAAATAAAATAAAATTGAAAATTTTGTGGAAAAATTGCCTTTTTCTTTGTTTCGGTCATAAAATTTTGCAAATTAGTAATTTTTTTAGTAAATTTTAGCCAAAATTTATACTGCTACCTATCTTTGGTAAAAATAACCCAAATAAGTGTATATTATTTGGTCCCTGTGTAAGTTATAGAGTCTACAAGCTTTGGTGCCAATCACTGAAAATTGATCATACCTAATCACACCTGATATACTGACAGCCTATCTCATTTCTTGAGACCCTAACAAGCCAGGAAAGTAAAATACCCCCCCAAATGACCCCTTTTTGGAAAGTAGACATTCAAAGGTATTTAGTAAGAGGCATGGTGAATTTTTTGAAGTTGTAATTTTTTCCCACAATTCTTTGCAAAATGAAGAATTTTTTTTTCTTTTTTTTTTTTCACAAAATGGTCATTGTAACAGGTTATTT
>BLSH010316396.1:631909-653264 GCA_018402905.1 Glandirana rugosa
ATTCAAATCCAAAAAAAATCTAAAAAAACATTTTTTTCACCGGTTTTGGCCGATTTATATTCTTCCTCATATTTGTGATAAAAAAAAATCACAATCGGCGTTTATTGATTGGTTTGCGCAAAAGTGGCCGCGTTTATGGATGATGAGAATTCATTTCTGTTTTTTTTTATTTTTTTTTATTTTTTACTAGTAATGGCGGCGATCTGCGATTTTTAGCGGTACTGCAATATTGCAGCAGACATGTCGGACATTTTTGACACTTTTTTGGGACCAATGACGTTTATTCAGCGATCAGAAATTTAAATGTCCACTGATTACTGTATAAATGTCATTGGCAGTGAAGGGGTTAACCTGGGGGGGGGAGCTAGGGGTTAACTGTGTTCCCTGGGTTCTTACTGTGGGGGGGTTGGGCTAACATGGGCATGAGAAATCTAACTGATCCCAGTGACAAGGATCAGTAGATCTCCCATGCCTGCACTAACAGAAAGGGGAACTGCTGTGTTTACATTGGCGGTTCCCCGTTCTTTCCCCGATGTCCGCCGGCGAGCCGTGGGCACACTCCTCAGGAGTGCGGCAGGCGCATGCGCACCCCCTAGCGGCTGTTCGCAGATCGCCGTCTTTTTACGGCGATTCGCGCTCAGCATCCCGACTGCCGCCATGAAAACACGGCACGCGGTCGGGAACTGGTTAAATAACAAGGGGCTCTCCTTAAACAAAAATTTGTTGAGAAAGACTTCCCAGAGCCACTTACAGAATAAGCATTCAATCTGTATCTATTGGACTGTCTTGTGGTGCCCAAAGATATACAGAATCCCAATGTACAACCAGTTCGGTTTGTCACTCAATTCCACACAAACTTCAGGAAAATAGGATGCATACTGGCCAAACATTGGCCAATTGTTTTGGAGGAGGACCCCCATCTTCTGGCCTGGAGGCCTCAATGAGGAAATAGAGGTTAACACTCTAATTTGAGTTCCATGCACCAACATTGCCTTCCTATTGTAATCCACTCCTTTTCTTATTGTCTCCTCACAACATAACATACACACATGAAAAGTCTTCTTCCCCTTTTCTGTCACCCCCCCCTTTCCCTCCCTCCCCCCTTTTTTCCTATCAATTTTCTTTTGAGCAACCTATTTTTATCATGTTTCTTATTCAGCCATTATTCATTTTTCATGTAAGATTTTGGACCCTTAAGGCCCGTACACATGGTGCGACGGTCGTACAGCAGGTTGTTGTACGATCATCCAACCATTAGTACCTGCGATTACAACAGCTGACGTGTGACGGTCGTACAACAGAAGTTGGTTGAGCAGACTAAAAAACTTTTGTTGTACAACAATTCGTCGTACGACTGTTGAATCATGTATACAGAGAAGTTGGGCCAACAAAACTGTACATGCAAAACACGCATGCTCAGAAGTTAGGAACGCCTGGAAGTGTCCGTTCGTGGAAACCTATGTTCATAATTAACAAATCACATGCACCTGAACTTCTCTTTCTATGCTCTTAACACGTCACTACGTTAGGCTTGGTTGGTTCAATTCTCATGATAGTTTATTGAACTCTGGTGTGTCTTTAAAAGCTTCAATTTTACCTTTAATATCATCAATCTGTTCATCTAAAATCTTAACTTTATTTTGTTTCCTAACCAATAAAAACTCCATTAATTCCATCCCTTTACCAGTGAAGAACAGAAACCATTTTTTTCATGGACTGTATCTTCAAGCCCATCATTCGGGGGGACATCCCATCTGAGACTTCTAGGGACACTACATCCCACCATGCCTGAGTCTTTTTATCCATTAAATGATCAAGTTTTAAAAAGAAAATGTGTGGAATCCTTATTTTTTCCTCTGTGTTTGTCCCCAGAGAATATTTCATCAAATTTTACTTCTCTGGTCTCTAAATACTGAAAGATTTCCATATTTTGCTGGTAATTGAATAGTGAACAGTTGAGAGTATAAAGTGAAATTGTGACCAATTAGTGCAAAAAATGTAAACAAGTAATCAAAAAAAAAAAATCCAAAACATAAAAATTAATATACTGCTGAATAGTGATTCCTATGCAGCGGAGCCAAACTATCACACCAGGAGTTACTGCACTAAAAGGGAGGCACCGCCCACAATAGGCAGAAACTGCAAACCTGGTCTAATCATCCAGGTACTCACACCTGCCAAACAGGAAGGGGACACAGTCCGAATTCAGCAAGGGGACACCATCAGCTCTTGCAATGTTCAGCTACCAAAAACATATATTTGAAATATTATTTATAATATTATTAGAAAAATAAATATAAATTTGTATACCACCAAGTGATATCTTGCTCAATGCAAGAAAAAAGCAGCTGCTGACACTAAAAGTTATTTACTCAACTTCAAAATAATATTTACAAACAAAAGTGCTGCGCTACTATCAGCCATAAATCATAATAACAATATGTGCAAAAGAAAAGTTCATTGTTCATAAAGTGCAAAGTGCCAATATACAACAATCAATATTTAAAATATCCCACGCTGTGAATAGCATAATAAATATAGTGCAAATGTGAAATGTTTCAAAAAAGTTTAATATTGCAAACATATTAAGAAGGGAGAGAAAAAAGGTCTATTAAATAAAAAGGAAACATTATATCTTAATCCCACTGCATGTAGGACGCTGATCATTTATTTTTTTGCCTTAATTGCATAAGGACCCAGTCAGACCACCCGGAAGACCATTTATTAATGGCATAGAGTCTGTGTGTGCCAGGCTGGGTCAGTATATAGATTATTTTTTGCAGCCATTAGTGATTAAAACTTAAGCATACATCAAGGACACAAAAAAATGTTATTCAATACGTGGAGTCATTAGAGGAAGCTCAAACATGCATCTTGGCCACTCCTGATGTCGGGTCATTGTACATGATTATAGGGCACAGAGATGCAGTGAGAGCAGTCAGATGGGCGTTAGCCAGCTCTGATCTGACTGTAGAACATCAGAAGTTCATTATTAAATGTTTAAAATTTAGTTTGAGTCACAATTATTTTTGGAATAATAATGACTATTATTTACAAATATGTGGTGTTGCGATGGGAGCCAGGTTTGCACCATCAGTTGCAAATCTGTTTATGGCATGTTGGGAGGCTGGAGAGATTCTTCATGATCGTCCAGGTGAACTCTTGTGTTACAAGAGGTACATAGACAAACTCTTGATTATATGGAAATGAGATCAGTCTGGATTTGATAGTTGTAATACCAGAATGAATTCTAACACCAGCAACATCAAATTAACTTGGACAGTACATACTGAAAGAGTGGAGTTCTTGGACTTAGACATTTTCAAAGAGCAAGTTCGACTGCTCACTAGTAATCATTTCAAGGCTACTGATAGAAATTCTTACTTACGACTCGATAGTTGTCATCATCCCCTATGGTTGGCCAACATACCTAAGGGACAATTTGTGCGTTTGCGTAGGAACTGTTCCAAAAACATTGACTATCTGACCAAATCTGAAATCATTGCCCAAAGATGTATGCTCAAAAAGGTTATGCCCCCCCAAGCCATAGATAAAATTAAAAGAGAATTATTAAATATGGATCGCAATGCTCTATGTAGTGGGTTGTGTAAAAGATTGAATCCAGGTATTGAATATAAACTAATTTTCAATTATAACATGCAATATAAACAGATTGAAAATATTATTGGTAGGCATTGGCATGTTCTTAAAAAAGATAAGGTTCTGGGACCTCAGCTCCCAGACAAACCAGGGTTCATCTATTGGAAAGCACCCACCTTGAAAGACTTTTTGGCTTCAGGAGTAGTAGACCCACCGGTAGAGAAAAAGAAGGCCCTTTTTGGTTTTCTAAAGGGGTTTTATGCTTGTGGGAGATGTCTGGCATGCAGGCATGCCAGAAATAACCCCAAAAAGAGAAAAAACTTTATAGCAACTAACACTGAGGTAGTGTATGGTTTAGAATGTGGTTGCGGCTTGCAAGATATAGGTCGCCCCCCTCATGCATTACATATACGTATTGAAGAGCATATTAGGGGTATAAGAAAAGGAGTGGAGTCCCACAATGTCCCTAAACATTTTAAATACATACACAACAGATGTTTGGACTCTCTTAGATTTTGGGGTATTGAACACGAGAGCAAACACTGGAGGGGGGAACTATATGAGACATCTGAGTAGATGCGAGTCTTCTTGGTTATTTGAGGTCAAAGTTCTCGTTCCATGTGGGTTGAACGTGGACTTTGACCACAATTATTTCATTAGTGATAGGTAATCTGAGGCTATGTCATTTTATCTGGGCATCAGTAGCTGTCTATAGGTATAGATTTTCAATCATTTATTTTTAATTATCCTTCTATTGATCTATATGGTATTTAGTATTTTTTCTATTTTATTTTTCCATTTAAATTTATATATCATATTCACTTTTTATTTTGTTCTTATATTTTTTTTTCCTTTCCAAGTTGTATCTTATTATTTCTGTATATATTTACATAACATATTTTTCTGTATTCGTTTACTATTTATTTGAACACATTGGCTCTGGTATAGGATTTATTGGTATTATTGGATAATTTAATATTAATTATTTTTAGTGGATGGTATATTTTATTTTGTAAAGATGGCTGCAATGGTGTGTAATCCGGATGCAGGATCTTTAACCCCTTCCTTACTGGGCACTTAAACCCCCCCTCCTGCCCAGACCAATTTTTGGCTTTCAGTGCTGTCGCATTTTGAATGACAATTGCGCGGTCGTGCGACGTTGTACCTAAATAAAATTTGCGTCCTTTTTTTTCCCCACAAATAGAGCTTTCTTTTGGTGGTATGTGATCACCTCTGCGTCATTTCTGATCACCGCTATAAACAAAAAATGAGCGACAATTTTGCAAAAAAGAACAATATTTTTTTACTTTTTGCTAAAGTACAAATCCATTAAAAAAATTATTCATCAGTTTTGGCCAATATTTATTCTTCTACATATTTTTGGTAAAAAAAAAAAATCGCAATCGGCGTATATTGATTGGTTTGGGCAAAAGTTATCGCATTTACAAACTGGGAATTGATTTATGGCGTTTTTATTTATTTATTTTTTTCACTAGTAATGGCGGTGATCTGCGATTTTTATCGGGACTGTGATATTGCCACAGAAATGACGGACTTTTTTTACACATTTTTGGGACCAATGACATTTATACAGCGATCAGAAATTTAAATATCCACTGATTACTGTGTAAATGTCATTGGCAGTGAAGGGGTTAACCAGCAGGGGGCAGTGAAGGGGTTAAATATGTTCCCTGGGTGTGTTATAACTGTGGGGGGGCAGGGCTGGCCGGGACATAACAGATCTAACTGATCCCAGTGACAGGGATCAGTAGATCTGTCGTGTCCCCTGTCACAGAACGGGGAACCGCCGTGTTTACATCGGCGGTTCCCCGTTCTCAGGCTGCTAAAAGACATCGGCGGGTCTCGGGCGGACATCGAGTCCGCCCGAACTACGGGCACGCTCGCGTAGAGTGCGGCGCGCGCGCCGCCGCTACTGCCAGGGGGCGCTTGAGGAGCGTGCACAGGGGACGACGTCCATGGACGTCGTCCGGGCATTTCAGATCCGCGCTAGAGCCGTACTTCGGCAATAGCGCGGATCTGGAGTGGTTAAAGAGTGTTTTTATTAATAATATTATAAATAATATCTTAAATATATGTTTTGGTAGCTGAACATTGCAAGAGCTGATGGTGTCCCCTTGCTGAATTCGGACTGTGTCCCCTTTCTAATTGGCAGGTGTGAGTGCTGGGATGATTAGAGCAGGTTTGAAGTTGCTGCCTATTGTGGGCGGTGCCTCCCTCTTAGTGCAGTTATCCCTGGTGTGAAAGTTTGGTTCCCTTGCATAGGGATTACTATTCAGCAGTATATTAAGCATCCATCAGGTGCTATAGCTCCACCCTTACTGATGAAGTCACCCTCTGACGATATGCGTCTAGGGGGTAGGAGCTTGTGTCTGGATGCCACGGTTGCAGCCATCTGAATGATCTATGTATGAGGCTTTGCCAGCTTGCACAGCTTTGATGTGCCCTCCTTGTAAGTGTGTTTGATCCTCTTGGAAAATAAATTATCTTTTAAATAGAGAGCATTAGATATACCCTTTCTTTATATATATAATTCTGTGTTTTTCTGTCATTATGGGGTGCTGTGTGTACATTAATGAGGGAAAAAAATTAACTTTTGATGATTTTAGCAAATGGCTGCAATATAACAAAGAGTGAAAAATTTAAGGGGGTCTGAATACATTCTGTACCCACTGTATATATATTAATACACTGCCTGCACTGTGTATATAGTCTAGACTGAACGCACTGTATATATAGTCTACACTGAATGCACTGTATATATTGTGACAGTATGCAAGGCAAAGTGGTGGATGGACGCTACCTGTCACCCTGTATGCGTTCATATGGACTGGATTAAACAGAGTCCAGTCTGGATTTTACCAGCCACCGAGGTCCAGAGTTTGTGGTCCACAGGAGTCCACCAGCAGGTGGCTTAAAAAACAAGGAAGAGAACACACTCTAGCTCTGACCTAGAGAGGGATCTGAGTGAGCTCTTTGTCTGTTTGGACTTTAAAAGACAAGGTTTGCATTTTGTATTATGTTTTATGGGTGTCGGGGACCAGCCCCACACCGTATAATGAGGAAACTATAATGTTTAGTTTAGCGCCGGATGGCAAGGACTTTTTTCTGTTTCGTTTGTTTTTAACCTGCAAACCTATTACCAATAAACCTGGCAGGCCACCAGATTTTAAAGAAAATTGCCTGCATGGTGACTATTTTCCTCAGGAAAGTTGA
This sequence comes from Glandirana rugosa, assembly GCA_018402905.1. Classification (NCBI taxonomy): domain Eukaryota; kingdom Metazoa; phylum Chordata; class Amphibia; order Anura; family Ranidae; genus Glandirana; species Glandirana rugosa. Next base: position 638,744 of record BLSH010316396.1, read on the forward strand.
TCCCCACAAGCTAATCTCCCACACGTGGTGGATTCAGCAGGCATCTCTTCAAAATGGAGGAGATGTTGAAGGCCTTGCTACAGGCGACTACGGCCCAGCGGGACACCAACCTCCAGGTCGTACAGCGGGAGGAGAGTCACCAGGCTATCACAGCACAACAGGCGGCTCAAAAGGAGGCAACTCGGCAGGTCATTGCGGCTCAGCAGGAGATGAATCACCCGTTTATGCAGGCTCTGGTGCAGTTAAAGAAGGGGCCCGCAACTCCCATGGCAGTGGAACCAAAATTGGTACGCACCACTTACCACATAAAGAAGATGACACCTGCGGATGACATGCAGGCATATCTCCCAACTTTTGAAAGAGTCGCTCTTCGTGAAAGATGGCCAAAAGAACAGTGGGTGGAACTGTTAGCACCATTCTTGACCGATGAACCCCATAAAGCATACTTTGATCTGGAACCAGATAAGGCCCAGGACTATATGACTCTAAAGTCAGAGGTACTTACACGCCTAGGGGTCACAATGGCAGCCTGGGCCCAACAGGTGCATCAGTGGATCTACCGCACTAACAAGCCACTCCGCTTGCAGATGTTCAACCTGGTCGACCTCACCAGGAAGTGGCTACAGCCAGGTCCCCAGATTATGGAGCACATGGTCATGGACCGCTATCTGCGTGCGCTCTCTGCTGCATTGAGGAAATGGGTCAGTCATGGGAACCCCAAAACGGCCAACCAACTCGTGGACTTCGTGGAGAGATACACTGCTGCTGAGGACTTGTTGCACCCATCTGTGCCCCACTCCAATGTATATAGGGGTGAAAGATCACCCGGCAGACCTGGTAAGACTGTTCCAGGGTTCAGGGGCGTGGGGAAGTTTGATAAGACTGCTACGGATAAAGAGACTGTGGGCTCTAGACCTGGAGACTGGCTAAAGAAGCCAGGAAGGTCTTGGGGACCCTTGATAGGGCTGGGTATAGAGCAGATACAGTGCTACCGATGCCATGCATTGCCATATTGCTGCCAATTGCCCCCTGAATGATGAACCCATGCAATGTGATCATACTTATGTGAATAGACACCTTTCTCTTTTTGCACAGGTTGCATATACAGCATCATGTTCAAGTTGCATGGAGAAGCAAATGTGTGTGATTTATGTTGATGGGAAACCTGTTACTGTACTGCTTGACTCTGGTAGTGTGGTAGCGTTGGTAAAATGCAATTGTGTAAATCCTGCAAGGTTATACCCTAGCACTGTTGGAGTCATTTGCAATCATGGGGACACTCGTGACTACCAGGCGGAAGTGGTTGAGATTTACACCCTTGGGGCAGTGTGACTCATTCAGTGGGGGTGGTACCTTCACTGCTATATGACACCCTAGTGGGCAGGGATTTTCCCCATTTTTGGAGGTTATGGGAAGACACAGGGAGCCTGGAGGATAGAGCTCCCCCTGCTGCAGAAGCACGGGAACTATCACCAGACCCTTTTTGCCAAATGGAAGGGGAGACTGGTGATAGGACCGAGGAGGGAGGAGACCCTTTTCATTTTCCTGTACTGGCTGGTGAGCTGGAGGAGCTGGAAGATAGCTTCCATCTGGGGGCTAATGACTCAGAAAATGTCTCTGACCCTGACCATGAGAGTGAACAAAATGTAGTACCTGACTTAAAGGTCCAGAGAGAGGACTTCTGTACAGAGCAACATGCAGGGTTTCACTCTCCTTAGAGCCAGAGAAAATGTGAAGGTGATGGATGGGGAACCTGTGGACCCTAATTGGGAGGGTGTATTTTCCCTACATGGCTCATGTTGTATCAGGTGGAGAAACACACGGAGGATGAGGTGGAACAGCTAGTGTTTCCTAAACACTTTTTCAGGATGGTGCTAGATCAAGCCCATGGACATGTAATGGGGGGACATCTGGGTATGGATAAGACCAGGGAGAGAATAACCGAGACATTCTTCTCGGCCGGGTTGCATGCAGATGTCAGAGAGTATTGTGAATCCCATCCTGAGTGTCAACTGTCTGTGCCCTCGCCCCATTTTCATAGTCCACTTGTTTCACTGCCCATAATTGAAGTGCCTTTCCAAAAAATTGGCATGGATCTCGTGGCACCCATAGTAAAGTCTGCCTGGAGACACCAGCATGTCCTGTTAATACTAGATTAAGTGACCTGCTTTCCGGAAGCCATACCCCTGCAGAATACCTCCACTAAGACTATTGTCAGGGAGTTGGTCCAGGTGTTTAGTCGGGTGGGGATCCCTAAAGAGGCCTTAACGGATCAGGGCACCCAGTTTGTGTCTTGTGTAACTAAGGAATTGTGCAGATTGTATAAAATCTCCCATCTCTGTACCTCTGTCTACCACCCCTAATCGGATGGACTTGTGGAGAGGTTTAATAAAATGCTCAAAAGCATGGTGAAAAAGGTAGTGGAAAAAGATTTGAGAGATTGTTGCTGCCGTATCTCTTGTTTGCCATATGAGAGGTTCCACAGGAGTCTACTGGGTATTCCCACTTTGAACTCTTGTATGGTAGACATCTCAGGGGGCTGCTGGATGTCTCAAAAGAGATGTGGGAGGGAGAGGCCACCCCATATAGGAGCGTCATAGGAGCATATTTTCTTGATGCAGGATCGAATCGCAGCAGTCCTGCCCCTAGTGCGAGAGCACATGTAGCAAGCCCAGGAAGCCCAGAGAAGGGTTTATAATTGGGGTGCCAAAACCCAGGAGACAGAGTGCTCGTACTATTCCCCATGGTAGAAAGAAAATTCCTAGCAAAGTGGCAGGGTCCCTTTGAGATTAGGGAAAGAGTAGGGGAAGTGAACTACAAATTTACCATGTGAATCTCTTAAAACCGTGGAAAGACAGAGAGAGTTTATTGGCAGTGCCCACTCCGCAAGAGGACAGGATATCCATGACCCCAGATGTCCCCATAACTGAGTCCTTGTCACTGATGCAACAAAATGACGTTAAGGAATTTATCAGTAAAAATAGAGATTTTTTTCTCTCCCCTACCCAGACTGACCACTGTACTACAACATGATATAATTACGGAACCAGGCGTTGGCGTAAATGTAAAACTCTACCGAATACCCAAGGCTAGACTGGAGGCGGTGGTGAAGGACATAAAAACCATGTTGGATTTAGACATCATAGAGGAGTCCCACAGCTCCTGGTCGAGCCCTATAGTGCTGGTCCCAAAGCCTGATGGCACTATCAGGTTCTGTAACGATTTCAGAAAACTGAATAACATGTCTAAGTTTGGCGCATACCCGATGACGCTTGTTGACAAACTTGTGGACAGGTTGGGAGGTGGCCGGTAAATAACAACCCTAGACCTAACTAAGGGCTACTGGCAGATCCCCCTAACGGAGTCAGCATCAGAATTAACAGCATTTTCTACCCCCTCCAGGAGAGGAACTATGCCATTGTGGAGAAGGAGTGCCTGGCTATCAAGTGGGCCTTAGAAGCGCTGAAGTACTACGTTTTAGGAAGGTCATTTAGGCTAGTCACCGACCATGCCCCCCTGAAGTGGATGTGTGAAAACAGGGAGAAAAATAGTCGGGTGACTAGGTGGTTCTTGGCCCTACAGCCATTTAAGTTCACAGTGGAATACCAGGCGGGAGGACTCCAGAACAATGCAGATGCCCTCTCCCAGGTCCACTGTATGATTGGGACAGTTGCTCAGCCACAGGGGCATGAGCAGAAGGGGAGGATATGTGACAGTATGCGAGGTGAAGTGGTGGACGGAAGCTTCCTGTCGCCTCGTATGCGCTCACATGGACTGGATTAAACAAAGCCTGGTGCGGATTTTACCAGCAACTGTGGCAGGGCTGGTTCCAGTTCGGAGTTTGTGGTCCATTGGAGTCCACCAGCAGGTGGCTTAAGCAACCAGGAAGAGAACACACTCTAGCTCTGACCTGGAACTCAGAGAGGGATCTGAGGGAGCTCTGTGTCTGTTTGGACTTTAAAAGACATGGTTTGCATTGCGGCTTATGTTTTGAGGGTGTCGGGGGCCAGCCCCCCACCGTATGAGGCAACTATACTGCTTAGTTTAGCGCTGGACAGCAAGGACTTATTTTCTGTTTCATTTGTTTTTAACCTGCAAACCTTTTACCAATAAACCTGGCAAGCTGCCAGATTTGAAAGAAAATTGCCTGCACGGTGACTATTTTCCTCAGGAAAGTTGATCCCCACGGGCTTATCTCCCACAATATATACTATAACACTGCATATATATATTAATACACTGCCTGCACTGTATATATAGTCTACACTGAATGCACTGTACATGTGTACATATATATATACTATATATATACTGTATATATGCTACATTGTATATATATATTAATACACTGTCAGCACTGTATATATAGTCTACACTGACTACACTGTATATATATATATATATATATATATATATATATATATATATATATATATATATATATATATATTATACAGTATCTCACAAAAGTGTGTACACGCCTCACATTTTTGTAATTTATTTTATTATATCTTTTCATGTGACAACACTGAAGAAATTGCACTTTGCTACAATGTAAAGTAATGAGTGTGCAGTTTGTATAACAGTGTAAATGTGTTGCCCCCTCAAAATAACTCAACACACAGCCATCAATATCCAAACCGCTGGCAACAAAAGTGAGTACACCCCTAAGTGAAAATATCCAAATTGTGCCAAAAGTGTCAATATTTTGCATGGCCACCATTATTTTCCAGCACTGCCTTAACCCTCTTGGGCATGGAATTCATCAGAACTTCACAGGTTGCCACTGGTGTCCTCTTCTACTCCTCCATGACATCACGGAGCTGGTGGATGTTAGAGACCTTGCGCTCCTCCACCTTCCATTTGAGGATGGCCCACAGATGCTCAATAGGGTTTAGGTCTGGAGACATGCTTGGCCAGTCCATCACCTTTACCCTCAGCTTCTTTAGCAAGGCAGTGGTCGTCTTGGAGGTGTGTTTGGGGTTGTTATCATGTTGGAATATTGCCTTGCAGCCCAGTCTCCGAAGGAAGGGGATTATGCTCTGCTTCAGTATATCACAGTACATGTTGGCATTCATGGTTCCCTCAATGAACTGTAGCTCGCCAGTGCTGACAGCACTCATGCAGCCCCAAACCATGACACTCCTACCACCATTCTTGACTGTAGGCAAGACACACTTGTCTTTGTACTCCTCCCCTGGTTGCCACACACACACTTCACCCCATTTGAAACAAATAAGTTTATCTTGGTCTCATCAGACCACAGGATATGGTTTCAGTAATCCATGTCCTTAGTCTGCTTGTCTTCAGCAAACTGTTTGAGGGCTTTCTTGTGCATCATCTTTGGAAGAGGCTTCCTTCTAGGACGACAGCCATGCAGACCAATTTGATGTAGTGTGCGGCATATGGCCTAAGCACTGACAGGCTGACCCCCCACCCCTTCAACCTCTGCAGCAATGCTGGCAGCACTCATACGTCTATTTCCCAAAGACAACCTCTGGATATGACGCTATGCACGTGCACCCAACTTCTTTGGTGGACCATGGCGAGGCCTGTTCTGAGTGGAACCTATCCTGTTAAACCGATGTATGGTCTTGGCCACCATGCTGCAGCTCAGTTTCCTGGTCTTGGCAATCTTCTTGTAACCTAGGCCATCTTTATGTAGAGCAACAATTTTTTTTTTAGATCCTCAGAGAGTTCTTTGCTATGAGGTGCCATGTTGAACTTCCAGTGACCAGTATGAGAGAGAGTATGGAGTGATAACACCAAATTTAACACACCTGCTCCCCATTCACACCTGAAACCTTGTAACACTAACAAGTCACATGACACCGGGGAGGAAAATGGCTAATTGGGCCCAGTTTGGACATTTTCACTTAGGGGTGTACTCACTTTTGTTGCCAGCAGTTTAGACATTAATGGCTGTGTGTTGAGTTATTTTGAGGCAACAGCAAATTTACACTGTTATACAATCTGTACACTCACTACTTTACATTGTAGCAAAGTGTCATTTCTTCAGTGTTGTCACATGAAAAGATATAATAAAATATTTACAAAATTGTGAGGGGCGTACTCAGTTTGTGAGATACTATATATATATATATATATATATATATATATATATATATATATATTAAACTGCCTGCATGCCACTACTAACTAACCTGCTTAATCTAGCAGACTTAGCCCCTTGAACCATGATTGGCCTAAGGCACTCTGCCTTTGGCCAACCATGGCTCTCACATCAGATCGTGCTGTGATTGGCCAAAGCATGCAGGTCGGGTGCATGCTTTGGCCAATCAGCAGCCGTCGATGCACTGCAATCTCGCAGTGCATTATGGGGCACTCTGCAGCGCTAAAATTTGCCTCGAACGCCCTGTATGTTCATTTGTTCCGATGTTCTAGTCGAACTTACGTTCAGCTGGAACATCCAGCCCATCCCTAATAAAAACATGTATTTGTATTACAAAAAGTCATCTAAAATATAAAAAGTCATATAAATCACTAATCCAAAATGATATCACCATCTATAGATATTTTTTAGGTATAGAAATAGAAAATATATCCTATATCCTGCAAAACATATGCATGAGCACTAATACCAAGAGAACTAAACAGGATATCTATGATATAGATATCAGGCATAACATACTAACCGTGTTAAGAGTGGTGGAAAAAAAATTACATAGGTTCAAAGTAGTTCTTAGATGTTCTTATGCATATGTTTTGCAGGATATTGGATGCATAATGTTGATAAGATTAATGCACCACACTCTGTGATTGCCTGTGATTGTGATTTTTGCATATGCTGAATATAAGGTGTGGGCGATTGGCTCACGTGGATCACCTTTCCAGGGAAGAAGGCAGCTTGAAGGCAAAACTTTCTGGCGGGTCGCCAGTTTTATTTTGGTAAAAGGATGGAAGACAGAAAAAAACAAAATAGCTAAACAAAAACCTTGCTGTCCGGCGTTAAACTAGTACAAAGCAAGATACCTCTCTATACGGTATCGGGCTTGTCCCTGACACCTTCAAACAAAACACACACAAACCTATTCTCTTGCAGTCCTTAGAGCAACCAACTCTCAAGGTATAGCTCTCTCAGTGTAGCCATACTGAGTCCCAGGCCAGAGCAAAACTGAAATCTCTTCCTGGTCATTAAATGCAGCTGAGGGATTTGGGTGGACCAGAAACTCCGGGCCAGAACCAGCTCTGCCACGGTGGCTGGCAAAACCCGGGTCGGACTTCCACTAGTGCACTCCAAGTGAATGCATGCAAGGCGACAAATATCGCCCATCCATTATTGCACCTTGCATAACATCACAAAGGTGAGCTAGGCTTACAACGGAAACTGTGAAAATATTTAATTTATCTTCACATTCCTGGGATTCCACCTTCTTCAGCCGGGGATTCAGTTTTGCCCCACCATCAAACCTAATCCATTCCTTCTCTTTTAAGGACCTCAATAGGTTCATCAAACAATTTACCCTGAAAAGATTTGATCACACACAATCAAATAAAACCAAAGTCACCATGAGTGAGAATACACAACCTAGAGACACCATTGATGCATCTGGAACTGAACTAGATGCTCTAGATATACGGGAACAACTCTGTTCTGAGAATGTTGATCTGGATCTCATTCCCTTTACTTAATATCTCATCTCATCCCTCCCTCCCTGTCATACACACCTCCCTCCAAGGCCAAAATCCACCTTTTACCCATCTCACGCCAAGGGCACTTAATTACTTCTACAGAGCGGTATATTCCGATTTTTTGCAACTATGCCATACTTTTTCTAGAAAACACAAAAGAATCTCCAGTAACCTTACTCAAGGCAAAAAGAGTGCCCTTAAGACCCTACCAATAATCCAGAAATCATCATTAAATCTGCCGAAAAAGAGGAGGTATTGTACTCCAGGATACATAACGGAATCACTCAGACTTCGCTCTGATTCTTTCACATATAAGAAGCTCCTTAAGAGACTGTTAGCATATTTTAAGGCAGAAGCTGATCTATTAATCACCCGAGGAAGGTGTCCTAGACAAATCTGAGGCTTCCTTTATTCACCAAGATTTTTATCAGACTTCCTATTTTTACCACTTGTCAAAAATTCATAAGAACACTCAGAACTCTCCCGGGAGATCAATAGTTGCTGCCATGAATAGCGTCACCGGTGGCTTCTCCCAGTATATGGACGTATTTCTGCAAATGCTAGCCCAAAGTTTGCCTGCTTAAATTCACAATGGGACCTGCCAGTTGGGAGGAGAGCTACCATTGGCTATCACTAAGCTTTCTATACACATCTATTCCGCATGAAGTTGGGATCTTGGCTCGCCAATACTTCCTTTTCTCTGACCCCCTACCAACACCAAACAAACAGACTTTTTTATGGAAACAACATCCTTCTACCTAAGGTATAATGCAGCGCCCACAACACATATAATAGTATCCAAGAGAAAATGTTCACTTGAAAAAGGTAGTTCAGATATGAGAATAAATTCACACCACAGGGGATGAATCCCAATATAATGAAACCAGATGCAAACAATCTTATCTGTAGGAAGACACACGGGCCAACAGGGTATTCTGATCAATCCAAAAGTAATAATGGATGTGAGCTTACCAGAATCCCATAGGCCATGCGCAGGTAAATCAATGGGAAGAGTCGTCCGCTATCATCCGGGTCCACTGAAGGGTATACAGGTCACAGATATCCCGGGGGAAGATGGTCTGAGGGTGGTGGGTATCGACCGTTGATGGGAACCCGAGGTGAAGGAGAGGCTAAGAAGATCTCTATCCTAGGCAAACATCTCCAACTTCTCCAAAGCAGTAATCTCAGCCAATATTGATATGTATCATGTTGCAATAGGTAGAAGAAAAAAGCCGAAATAGTGTAATACTGTATGTTGAAGATTTATTCAAACAAAATGAATCATACTCACAAGGTATAAAATTAAAAAGAGCTCTCAATCAAATCGTGACAGGGGGGTATGGAAACCCGACGCGTTTCGGCTCCAATAGCCGTCATCTGGGGTATACCCCCCTCCTGTCACTACCCCTATATATAATAAAGCACATAGATTGACAAATACGCCCACAAAGGGTTGATACCGGAAGTCCATTTTGGTAATCAAAATGGCGCCGATCGGCGTGAGTTCCACGCCTCGATTTCAAAATCCCACATGTTTGATTGTGTGTAAAATGGTTGAAAGGTTTAATTAGTTCGTTCAAAAAAAATTACATAATGAGTGAAAGGTCATTGAATCCGGGGTTGTTCTTAAAAGTGGACTGAATGACATAAAAGTATAAATCAAAAACTAGACGCCAAAAAAGAAGAGTTGTAACCAAACCGGAAATGATTACAAAACCGGAAGTGATCAATATGATACAACCCAGCATTAGACCGGAAGCTGTCATCAAGCCGCATCAGATAGCAGCCATGTCTTCCATATAGAGGAAGCCCCAAGTGTTTCCTTCAATTCTGGTGTCAGCAAAGGAGGTCAGAATACCTCCATAGTCAAAAGCTGAATAAAAATTAGGAAAAAGGACTAAGAAGAAGTGTACAAATAAAACGTATGTCAAAAACCCATGAGGTTAATATAAACATTGTGCAATAAGTGGTAGATATTAATAGTGTTTATATTATAGCAATAGCGGGACTAGGCAGCGCTAAAGATATATTGGGAGTGGTCAAAGATCGATGTTATAACCACAACCAACAGTCAGCAAAGAGCGTCAAAAATGCCAAACATGAAATATTAAAATGTCCCCGATCTTCTAGGTGGTGGAAAAACCCATGAGGTTAAAAATAAAATAGTGCAATAAGTGGTAGATTTGACAGTGTATATATTATAACAATGGCGGGACTAGGCAGCGCTTAAGATATAATGGGAGTGGTCAAAGATAAATGTTTGAATCACAACCAACAGTCAACAAGGAGCGTCAAAAATGCCAAAAAATGAAGTATTAAAATGTCCCAATGTGTCTAGGTAGTGGAAAATAATACAAATATACATAACGAAATAAATTAAAAATGTGCAATTGATCAGAATTAATTGTATTTCATAATGAGAAAGTGACATGTGTCAAGTGTGATAAATCAGACATGAATCAAAAATTGCGCCAGATCGATCACAAAAATTGACCTACGATTAATGAAATTCTACTATCAAATAAAAGTAACTCCAACGTAATCAATAGAATGTTAAAATAGAAAGAATTCCCCACAAACCAGATTAAGAGCCAATAAGCTTAAAAAGGCTAAAAACACCACAAATTATAAATAAATCAACAAAATTGTCCCAGTATTAAAATAAGTCAGTATAATACATAAGCATAAAACGTTATCAGAAATATGTTTTAAAACACATGTGTACTGAAATTTCAAGACCATCATAATGTATAGGTAAATCTCCAAAAATATCAGGTATAAATAGGTGACCAGTCGAGCATATAAGAATACCAGTAAAACCATAAAATATCTTGTTTTAATGTTCACACAACTAGAGAATATAAAGTAATGTTATCTAAGCCTTACTAATAAAGGAATTGATGTCCCAGTCTATGTTCATACCATGGGGATGGTAGCTTTTCAAGGAATAAATCCAAGAAGTTTCCAGTTGAGAAACACCTCTCCTTATCCATCCGCCCCTCCATGGTGGAACATATTTATCAATGATCTGGTATAAAGTTCCTTCTGGATTGCGATGGTGATGTTTCAAATAGTGTTTAGGAACACTATGATTAGATTTTCCTTTGATTATATTCGTTATATGTTCGTTGACTCGAACACTGAAGGCCCTAGTGGTCCTTCCCACATACTGTTTGTTGCAGGGGCAAGTCAACAAATATACTACATTCTTGGTCTCGCAAGTGCTAAAAAATTTTATATCAAAACACTGCCCAGTAACCGTGGACTTAAAACTGGGGATTCTTCTACTTTTACATCCATTTAATTTGCAGACCGACATTTCTGGCATTTAAAATATCCCTTCAGATCCTGAAAAAATGATGGTTTCTGTGGAGGGTCGATCACATTAGGTGCGATCCTCTGTCTGAGTGGGGGTACCCCCCTATATGTTATCTGCGGTTTTTCGGGTAATAGGGGGCCCAATATCTGGTCATTGTGAAGAACATCCCAATGTTTGGAAATTACTTTTTTTATTTGTTTATGTTGGATATTATAGCCCGTAAAAAAAGACCATTTAGTATCATGCTTTACAGTTCTCTGCTTGTCCCTCAGTAGTTCGGACCTGTCAATATCCAAAACCACCTGTATTTCTTTATCAATATCATTGGCATTATATCCCTTTTCTAAAAATTTCCCCTTAAGAACCTGGGCTTGTTCATTAAATATGTGTATATCAGAACAGTTACGCCTTAATCTGATAAATTGGCTTTTGGGTATCGACCTTAGCCAGGGTTTGTGGTGACAACTATCCGTAGGAATAAAACTATTCCTATCGGTAGGTTTAAAAAATGTCATAGTTGAAAATTGGCCATTGCTAATATCTATCACCAAGTCCAAAAAATGTATGCTAGTTTGACTACTATCAGGGGTCAAAATGATGCCTCTATCATTATCGTTAAGTGTAGAGAAAAAGGAATTGAGGGACATCTGATCCCCGAGGAGGATGTCGTCGATGTATCTAGCCCAGAAGACAAGCTCCGGTCTGTCTAGGGCATATACGACATCCTCCTCCCATTTGGCCATAAACAGATTGGCCAAACTGGGGGCAAATTTAGCCCCCATGGCGACACCTTTGCACTGTGAATAGAAATGATTGTTATGCCAAAAGTAATTATGCTTGGTGGCATAAATCACCAAACTAATAAGAAAGCTCCTCTGTATATCAGGTATGGTGGTATCCTGTTCTAGAAAATGGTTTACTGCTTCTAAACCCAGTTCATGAGATATGCTCGTATAAAGAGAGGAGACATCAGCAGTAGCAATGATGTCTCCAGTTTGCAATTGTACATTCTCCAATTTTCGAATGGTGTCTTTTGTATCTCTTAAATATGAAGGCATTTTAGCGACGTGGGGTTGTAAATAATGGTCAATGTATTTACCGATTCTAGATGTAATGGAATCGATACCGCTAACGATTGGGCGGCCAGGTGGATGTTCAGTGTTTTTGTGAATTTTTGGTAAATAATAAATGGTTGGAATCCTGGGACACATCGGGATGAGGAATTGCTTTTCTTTTTTATTTAAAATCCCATCTCGGTAACCTTTGTTAATTATTTTAGTAAGTTCTGCTTTATATTTATTGGTTGGGTTGGAGGCTAGGGGTTGATAAGTGTCTGTGTCACTCAGAATGTTATTTAATTCTGACATGTAGTCAACCTTATCTAAAACCACTATGCCTCCCCCCTTATCAGCTGGCCTGATAATCAAATCCTTATTTTCACAGATGCTTTCAACCCCCTTCTTTAAAGAAAGGGGAACATAGCATCTTTTAACAGGCAAATTCTCCAAATCACGTAGCACTAGGTCCTTAAATACCTTTACGGACGGTGCAGTGGGACCTGGAGGGTTGTATGTGGAGGGGTTGCTAAGACCAGAATGAACCACAGGATCATTGATCAAGGTGGACCTGATAGGATTGCTGATGAGATACCTCTGAATGTTAATCTTTCTTACAAATTTCTGCACATCGATAAAGGTGTCAAATTTGTTCAGCTTCTTAGGCAGTGCAAATTTGAGACCTCTATTAAGCGTATTAGTTTCATCATGAGAAAGTACCCGACTGCTTAGGTTAAAAATACCGGTGTTAGATGCTAGGTTCGTACCCTTTTGCCCTCTCTGGTGTTTCCTCACCCCTCTAGACCCTCTTTTGCGTCCAGACCTCTTTTTCTTGAGGGATTGGCCAGTGGAAAATCCCGAGGTGGGGGAGGGGGAGGGTAGCTGTTATTGTATCGAAAAGGGGATCGATCCATATCATATCTTTCTTGTTGATATGAAAAATGTTGATCCTCCTCATACAACGGTGTATACCTATTAGAAGTTTCCACCTGATGATAGGGGGTGGGCGGGGGCTAATAGTAGGATCTATCATTATGTGAGGCCATATATGGACGAGGCTGATTGTAACCTCGGTCATATTGGTGTTGATAATTATAGGAGGTACGTTGGGAGTGTGGGCCATGTCCATTTTTTGGACCACCAGTACCCCTGTTTCCTGAGTTATAGGGACGTGGACGTTGAGCAGGGGAACGGTGATCACTATGTTTATCTTTTTTCCAGGCAGGAGATGGTTTATAAGGTATTCTCCCCCTGTGCTCCATATTGGTGTACTCCGGGGGTACAGGGGTTTCTCTGACCAGATGTCTAGGTTGGACCGCACTGTCCCCACTGGGCATAACCCCTCCTCCTGAGGAAACATTTTTTTGCCATTTAAAAACATTAGAGGTGCGGTAGTCCTCAATATCTCTAGAATATTTCTTTTGTTTCTTGGATTTTTGATCCAATTCCTCTTTCTCTAAGTGAGACCTAAGATCAGCGGAACACCTCACGTACTCCGCTGAGCTTTTAAAAGGCAAAAGTTTGTCCTTAATCTCTTTAATTTCCTGATCAATAGTACTCAATTTAGAATGTTTCCTAGAATTAATGAAACCTAGAGATTTTAATCCGGCTTCATTGTAGTATTTGTACCAAGCATCTAGGTCAACTTCCCCTTGTTGGGGTTGGATTTCCCATCTTAAACTACGTGGCACCATGTTTTCACTAATGTATTGATCAAGGAAGGCAATATCCCATAATAGGTGGATTTCAGTAGTCATTAAGTTACGCAGTCTGATAAAAAGACCTCCAAGTTCAGTATCAGTGCTATTAGCCACAAATACTCCATCAGTATTAAGGGTCCTTGAGGCCCTATAATCAAATACATCCATAATAGAAAATAGCTTAATAAGTGTTCGCTGGGCTAAAAGATCAGAAATGCAATAAATATGGATAAAAGTCCGCGCACACCAAGATATGCAAATTAAATGTCTAAAATGAGAGATAAAAAATGGGAAATAAAAAATAATTATGAAAAGTCTGACACAGGCAGCCCGCAAAAAAACAACTGATCAAAATTGTTCCAACAAGAATAAAAAGGTATAATGCAGCGCCCACAACACATATAATAGTATCCAAGAGAAAATGTTCACTTGAAAAAGGTAGTTCAGATATGAGAATAAATTCACACCACAGGGGATGAATCCCAATATAATGAAACCAGATGCAAACAATCTTATCTGTAGGAAGACACACGGGCCAACAGGGTATTCTGATCAATCCAAAAGTAATAATGGATGTGAGCTTACCAGAATCCCATAGGCCATGCGCAGGTAAATCAATGGGAAGAGTCGTCCGCTATCATCCGGGTCCACTGAAGGGTATACAGGTCACAGATATCCCGGGGGAAGATGGTCTGAGGGTGGTGGGTATCGACCGTTGATGGGAACCCGAGGTGAAGGAGAGGCTAAGAAGATCTCTATCCTAGGCAAACGTCTCCAACTTCTCCAAAGCAGTA
>BLSH010316396.1:658210-730016 GCA_018402905.1 Glandirana rugosa
CCTTGGAGAGGGAGATCGTCATACACTTATTGTTCTCAAATCATCACATACTGCTAGAGGGAGAGGTTCCTGCTGGTGCTGTGAGGGACAGATTATTGTTCTCAAATCATCACATACTGCTAGAGGGAGAGGTTCCTCTGGTGCTGTGAGGGACAGATTATTGTTCTCAAATCATCACATACTGCTAGAGGGAGAGGTTCCTCTGGTGCTGTGAGGGACAGATTATTGTTCTCAAATCATCACATGCTACTAGAGGGAGATGTTCCTTCTGGTGCTGTGTGGGACAGATTATTGTTCTCAAATCATCACATACTGCTAGAGGGAGAGGCTCCTTCTAGTGCTGTGAGGGACAGATTATTGTTCTCAAATCATCACATATTGCTAGAGGGAGAGGTTCCTGCTGGTGCTGTGAGGGACAGATTATTGTTCTCAAATTATCACATACTGCTATAGGAAGAGGTTCCTGCTGGTGCTGTGAGGGGACAGATTATTGTTCTAAAATCATCTCCTACTGCTATAGGGAGAGGTTCCTGCTGGTGCTATAAGGGACAGATTATTGTTCTAAAATCATCTCCTACTGCTATAGGGAGAGGCTCCTGCTGGTGCTGTGAGGGACAGATTATTGTTCTAAAATAATCACATACTTCTATAGGGAGAGGTTCCTGCTGGTGCTGTGAGGTGACAGATTATTGTTCTAAAATCATCTCCTAGTGCTATAGGGAGAGGTTCCTGCTGGTGCTGTAAGGGACAGATTATTATTCTAAAATTATCTCCTAGTTCTATAGGGAGAGGTTCCTGCTGGTGCTGTGAGGGACAGATTATTATTCTAAAATCATCTACTAGTTCTATAGGGAAAGGTTCCTGATGTTGGTGTGAGCGGTGCATTTCTTGCACAAAAATAAAAAGTGTGTCTACGTTGTTGTTTTCCAAAAAAAAATAATTTATTATTCTTTTTTTTGTATTAATAAATAGTGCTACATAGTACATTTGCGGCCAGAATGAGGAGAGTGTCAAATAAGGGACGTGGTCATGGTCTTGGTGCTGCTGATGCTGCTGGTGTTGGTGGTGTTGGTGAAGTTCCTATTGCAAGGAGAGGACGTGGTCGATTTGTGCCAGCTACATGCACAAGTAAAACACTTTCTTCAGGTGCGAGTAGCCGACAGAACCTTCAACGTTATATGGTAGGCCCGAATGCCCCTCAACGAATGGTGAGGCCATAACAAGTACAGTAGATTGGGTGGCTGACAATGCCTCCAGTTCCTTCACATTGTCTCCCACCCGGTCCCTTGATGAAAGCTCAGAGTTGGCACCTGAACCCCATGGCCATCTGTCTTTTACCTCAGCCCCTTGTAAATCAGCCAAGTAGTCTGAGCCCCAAGTCATGCAACATTCTCTTTTGCTTTTTGATGACTCTCCTGGTGTGCTTTCTGTGGGCCATCCACATAGCCCTGCCCCAGAAGTGGAAGACATTGAGTGCACCGATGCCCAACCACTTCTGTTGCAGGATGAGGACATGGAAACACCAGCGCAGCACGTCTCTGATGGTGACGAAACACAGGTGCCAACTGCTGCAGCTTTCCACAGTGTACAGACTGACAAGGAGGGCAGTGGTGAAGGGTGGGTGGAAGATGATGTGGAGGAGGAGGAGGATGATGAGGTCCTAGACCCCACATGGAATGAGGGTCATGCGAGTGACGTGCGCAGTTTGGATGAAGGGGTGGTGGTCGCACAGAGGCACCAGCACAGCAAAAGAGGAAGCAGGTTGCAAAAGCGGAGCGAGCGTCCCCTTCACAGTACACCTGCTACTACCCTCCGCACCCAGGGACCTAGCACACCAAAGGCAGCTCAAAGGTGTTCCCCGGTGTTGTTCTTCAGACAATGTGCTGACTACAAAACACGAGTGGTTTGCACGCTGTGCAATGAGAGCCTGAAGTGAGGCATAAATGTTCTAAACCTGAGCACAACCTGCTTGACCAGGCATCTAAATTCAAAGCACTTGCTGCAGTGGAATAAGTACCTCAAAATCCAAGAAAGGTCTCGGCCTCCTCCTGCTTTCTCTTCTGCTGCTGCCTCGGCTTCTACCTCCACCTCTAAAGTGTCAGTGTCACCTGCCACCCAGCAAGCAGAGCATGTGACATCAACACCACCATGTCCGCCACCGTCCCCAAGTATTTCCACACGTTCCCATGGAAGCTTACAGCTCTCCATCTCCCAAACACTGGAGAGAAAGAGGAAGTACTCCCCTACCCACCCGCGATCCCTGGCCCTGAATGCCAGCATTTCAAAATTCCTGGCCTTTGAAATGCTGTCATTCCGTCTGTTGGACACGGACAGTTTTAGAAAACTGATGGTGGTGGCTGTCCCACAGTACATGGTTCCCAGCTGCCACTACTTTTCCAGGCAAGCCATCCCTTCCCTGCACAAACAAGTGTGCACTGCGCAACGCAAGGTCCACATAACCACTGATTCATGGACCAGTAAGCACGGGCAGGGACGCTATATCTCGCTAACAGCACACTGGGCAAATGTGGACCTGAGGTGGCTAGCCGTTTGGCGCATGTCCTTCCGCCACTGAGGATTGCAGGGCATTTCTCTTTGCCTCCTGTTGCCTCCTCCTCCTACTGTGCTTCCTCTTCCTCCTCCTCCTCTACCACCTCCTCATCCGCTCAGCGTAACACCTTCACCACCAACTTCAACACATCCAGGGGGAAACGACAGCAGGCTGTTTTAAAACTGATATGTTTGGGGGATAAACCCCACACTGCGCAGCAGCTGTGGATGGGCATTGAACAACAGACCGATGAGTGGTTGTTGCCACTGAGCCTCAAGCCCGGCCTGGTGGTATGCGATAATGGGCGAAATCTCGTAGCAGCTCTGGGCCTAGCTGGTTTGACGCACACCCCTTGCCTGGCACATGTGCTGAATTTGGTGGTGCATAAATTTCTAAAAAACTACCCGGATATGTCAGAGCTGCTGCAGAAAGTGTGGGCTGTCTGCGCGTGCTTTCGGCGTTCTCACCCTGCTGCTGCTCACCTGTCTGCGCTGCAGCGTAACTTCGGGCTTCCCGCTCACCGCCTCCTATGCGACCTGTCCACAAGGTGGAACTCCACCTTGCACATGCTGGAGAGACTGTGCGAGCATCAGCAGGCAATAGTGGAGTTTCAGCGGCAGCACGCATGGTTCAGTCGCTCTCCGGAACAGCACCACTTCACCACCAATGAGTGGGCCTCCTTGCGAGACCTGTGTACCATATTGCAGTGTTTTGAATACTCCACCAACATGGCCAGTGCCGATGATGCTGTTCTCAGCGTTACTATCCCACTTCTATGTCTCCTTGAAAAAAAACTTTGGGCGATGATGGAAGAGGATGTGGCACAGGGGGAAGAGGGGTAATTTCCATGGTTATCAGGCCAGTCATTCACAAGTGGCTCGGAGGGTGGGTTCCTGCACCAGCATAGGCCAGGTAAAAAATGTTCAAGCCAGGGCACAGTTCTGGAGGATGAGGAGGACGAGGAAGATGATGAGGAGGAGAATGAGGAGGAGGAGGAACCGTGTTCACAGCAAGGTGGCACCCAACGCAGCTTGTTGCCATCACTGGAGCGTGGCTGGGGTGATACGGAGGACACAGATGATATACCTCCCACAGAGGACAGCTTGTCTTTGCCTCAGGGCAGCCTGGCACACATGAGCGACTACATGCTGCAGTGCCTGCTCATCGACAGCCAAGTTGCCCACATGTTAACTTGTGCCGATTACTGGGTGGCCACCCTGCTGGATCCCTGTTACAAGGACAACGTGCCACCCTTAGTTCCCTCACTGGAGCGTGATCGGAAGATGCGCGACTACTAGCGCACGATGGTAGACACGCTGCTTAGGGCATTCACAAATGACACAGGGGGCTCTGTGGAAGCACAAGGCAAAGGCGGAGGAGGAGGAAGAGTTCGCCAACGCAGCTGTGGAACCGCCAGCACCTCAGAAGGCAGGGCTAGCATGGCTGAAATGTGGATAAGCTTTGTCGGCAGCACGCCACAACAAACAGCACCACCAGCTGACAACGTCTTAGCAGGAGGCAGCATTTCAGCAACATGGTGGAACAGTATGTGTGCACACGCCTACACGTACTGACTGATGGGTGTGCCCCATTCAACTTCTGGGTCTTCAAATTGGGCACATGGCCTGAGCTTGCCCTTTATGTCTTGGAGGTGCTGGCCTGCCCTGAAGCCAGTGTATTGTCTGAACGTGTGTTTAGCACGGCAGGGGGCATTATCACAGACAAGCGCACCGCCTGTCCACAGCCAACGTGGACAAGGTAACGTTTATTAAAATGAACCTGGCATGGATCCCACAAGACTTGTCTGTACTTTGTCTGTGCAGAATAGACATTTAGACCGGCCTCACACAGCCATTGGTATACTTGTTTTTTTTTAATATGTCTCAATATTTTGGGGGCTACCCCAATTAGAAAAAAAACCAAACAAATAAATAACAGTGTTGGCTACCTCCTCCTCCTGCTCCTCCTCCTCCACCACCGTCACTTCCACCTACACTGCCATGGTCACTGCCTAGTCAACCTCTAGGCTCCTACTCCACATCCACCTCCTCCTCCCATTTTTTTATGTGATTTTAAGTTATTTCCCTATCCACATTTGTTTGTAGGGCACTTGTCCTACTCCTTACCCCCATTTTGCTTCCTTTTGCAGCCCTCTAGCCTTTTCCAGGACTTTTTTGCAGCCATTTTTGTGCCCAAAAGTTCGGGTTTCCATTGACTTCAATGGGGTTCAGGGTCCGGGGTCAAGTTCGGTACCGAACCCGAACTTTTCTGCGAAGTTCGGCCGAACCAGACGAACCCGAACATCCAGGTGTCCGCTCAACTCTAATTATGAGTCTTTTGTAAGATTCATTTTTTTTCCACAAGTCTTCGCAAAACGTAGAAAGAAAATGAAAACTTATTTTTTTTTCACACAGTGGTCAATTTATATGACATTTCAAACACATAGCATGTATATAGCAAAAATAACCCCACAAAATATATTCTGCTACTTGTCCCGAGTATGGCGATACCACATATGTGAGACTTTTTCACACCCTGGCCACATAGAGGGGTCCAACATGCAGGGAGCACCGTCGGGCATTGTAGGAGCAGAAATTTCACATATAATTTCCTAACGGCCTATTACATTTTGAAGGCCCTGGAGCACTAGGACAATGGCATTACCCACAAAATGACCCCATTTTGGAATGCAAACACCCCAACGTATATTCTATGAGGCATTATGAGTCTTTTGAATGGTTAATTTTTTCCACAAGTCTTCGAAAAACGTGGAAAGAAATTGAAAACGCTTATTTTTACACAAAGTGGTCAATTTATAAGATATTTCTAACGCAAAGCTTAACCCCCAAAATATATTCTGCTAATCGTCCCAAGTATGGCGATACCACATGTGTGAGACTTTTTCACAACCTGGCCACATACAGAGGCCGAACATGCAGGGAGCACCGTCAGGCTTTCTAGGAGCATAAATTACACATAAAATTGTATTCATACCTATCACACTTTTGAAGGCCCTGGAGCACCAGGACAGTGGAATTACCCACAAAATGACCCCATTTTGGAAAGACCCAAGGTATATTCTATGAGGCATGGGCTGCAGATAGGTACTCGGGTACTCTGATGGGCTGCAGATAGGTACTCAGGTATTCTGATGGGCTGCAGATAGGTACTTGGGTACTTTGATGGGCTGGAGACAGGTACTTGGGTAATCTGATAGACTGGTAAAAGGTACTTGGGTACTCTGATGGGCTGCAGATATGTACTCGGTTACTTAGATGTGCTGGTGACAGGTACTCAGGTTCTCTGATGGGCAGGTGACAGGTACTCGGGTACTTTAATGGGCTGGTGACAGGTACTTGGGTACTCTGATGGACTGGTGACAGGTACTCGGGTACTCTGATGGGCTGGTGACAGGTACTCGGGTACTCTGATGGGCTGGTGACAGGTACTCGGATACTCAGATGGGTAGGTCACATGTACTCTGGTACGCTGATAGTCTGGGGACAGGTACTCGGGTACTCTGATGGGCAGATGACAGGTACTTGGATACTCTGATGAGCTGGTGACATGTACTCAGGTACTTTGATGGGTTGGTGACAGGTACTCAGGTACTCTGATGGGTTGGTGATAGGTACTCGGGTACTCAGATGGGTTGGTGACAGGCACTTGGGTACTTTGATAGACTGGTGACAGGTACTCTGATGGGGTGGTGACAGGTACCCGGGTACTTTGATGGGTTGGTGACAAGTACTTGTGTACTCTGATGGGCTGGTGACAGGTACTCGAGTACTCAGATGGGCTGGTGACAGGTACTTGGGTACTGATGGGTTGGTGACAGGTACTCAGATGGGTTGGTGACAGGTACTCGGTTACTCAGATGGGATGGTGACAGGTACTGGGGTACTCAGATGGGTTGGTGACAGGTACTCTGGTACTCTGATGGGCAGGTGACAGGTACTCAGGTACTAAGATGGGTTGGTGACAGGTACTCGTGTACTTTGATGGGCCGGTGACAAGTACTCGGGTACTTTGATTGGCTGTGACAGGTGCTCAGGTACTTTGATGGACAGGTGACAGGTACTCAGGTACTTTGATGGACAGGTGACAGGTTCTCTGGTATTTTGATGGACAGATGACAGGTACTCTGATGCTCTGTGACAGATACTTTGATGGGGTGGTGACAGGTCCTCTTTATTAGGGGGGGTGATCGGTGTGCTTGGTGTGTACATCTGGTGGTAACAAGCTGTTACCGCAATCTCCCTTTCACACACGATCGGTGTGAGAGAGGGAAAACCCAGTAACAGCTCGTTACCGCGGTTTGTTTACATCATGTGACCGGCTGTGATTGGACACAGCTGGTCACGTGGTAAAGAGCCAATTCCATTGGCTCTTTACACTGGTCAGAGCTGGGCTTTGTCCGAGGGACAAGCCTCAGCCCCGATCGCCACGCTGCGCACCCCGTGCACGCTGATATTGGTAGTGACCGGCTGTGATTGGACGCAGCCAGTCACCTGGTAAAGAGCCAAATCTATTGGTCGGGGGGACATGACCCCCGGGGACACAAGCGATCTGCGATCGCCGCACTGTGGGCCCCCAGGGGCCCGCAGTAGCGGTGAGAAGCGGCCGATGACATATGATGTCAGCTTGGATCGACGAAGGGTTCCTGCCGGCGTAATTTCACAACCGGTTAAAAGCATGTCATAATCATAACAACTGCACAGGTGAACTGCTGACTCTTACTGCTCTTGATATATCTCATTCATGGCATCCCTGGGTTGAGTCCTGGATCACTGTCAGTGTACTGAAAGCTGTGTGGTCACGCCCTGGCCGGTTTCGATCACGTCTTTGTCCAAGCATGGATATGTCTTTTTTGCATGAATACAATATTTGATGCCTGATGGAGTAACCAGTTTGGGATAGTGGCCAGATCGGGAGAGATGACCATACACAGTTACCAGGATGGAAGCCCCTATGTGATCAGATGAGACCATATCAAAGGCGATTATAAATCGAATTTGTGGGGAGTGCATAGCCATAAGGGGAATAAGAGCATGCAGTGAAAAAGGTGGAGGAATCTAACTCATAAAGAACATTCACTCAACTGAATTTTCTTCTGGTTTAATATGTAAAGAAAAAGACCTAAGAAGCGCTGCTAACATCCAAATGAACTTGTGTTTTTAGGCTGTATTGATATTCAATTTATTTTTTATAGTAGCAGCTTCTAAGTTGTAACTTTGTATTTGATGTGCATGAGTGCTGGGATCGGCAATATTAAGGTGACAACTGTAGCAGAAGTGGTATTAATAGTTGCCATCTGTTGTTGAATAATTGTAATACAGAGATGTTATTATCATCGACTGGGACGGTCCTGCTTCTCTTATCAGAGACTACCTCTGTTCAGGATCCTAACAACCTGGCCTTTCTGGATTTAGAAATGGGCCATAAAAACAACAAGATTTTTGCCCATAACTACACAAACCCACCACTGGAAATTCTTTCTTACATTACAACAGCTGTCACTTACCTACATGGATTAACAACATACCCGACTCAGACAAAATTGTACCCGTAATCTTGATTATATCTCACAAAGTATGACATTGAAAGAAACATTTGCAGATAAAGGCCACCTAGAACCTCTGATTGATGAAGCCCACAATTTTTATCTCAAAGGGAAATCCACCAGATCCCACAGGAAAGAAATAATCAACACCGCAGGATGGAAAGCATTTTTATAAAGCATTGGTGCATTTTACTACAAGACCCCCACCTGCAGCATATCCTCCAAAATAAACCCAAAATCACATACAGAAAAGCTCTCAACCTAAAAAACAATATTGCTCCCAGTAAACTCAAACCATCCACCTCTGACAAGCATGCTCCCTCACTAAAACAGTTCCCCCTAACAGGCATGTATCGATGCAGCAAAAATCTGTGCACAAGCTGTTCCTGTATCCAGCATGGACAGTCTGAGTTTGTCACCAAAGGTAAAACATACAAGATCAATAACTTCTACAACCGCTCTGCAGACTTTGTGGTTTACTGTCTAACTTGCCCATGTAGCCTCTTATATGTCGGGCGAGCCATCAGAACATTATGCCATTGATTCGGTGAACATCTGTCAGGAACCATGAATCTGACAAAGACAGAATGCAGTAAAATTACTCTTTTAAATAAAAGGGTAAAATGTTATAAACAGAGTAAACATGGTCAAAACATAGCCAGGGTTCAGTAACCAAAGAGTATAGCAAGCCAGTGAAACAGGAGTCCAGAGATCAGCGAGGTCAAACAAATGGAATGCAGGGTCAGGATCCAGGAGAAGAGTCAGCTGAATCAGAAGGGAACATCAAACAGGCAAAGTCTTTCACAAGAACACACAGCAGAGGTTTCTCCAGAGATGTTGACCAAGGCAAAGGCATCTGCAATCTGATCCATGCAGTTTATATAGCAGCAGAGCTGGCTTAACGAGGCAGGATATGGTCACCAGGTGAGACAGAGTGGAAGCTGAGACTGACAATTAACCCTCAGCTGAGCAGCTTGCTCTGAGAGGGGAGATCTGAGCCCAGCCCTGACAACATTGCAGCAAAATAGAAAAAGGCAAAGACAAATGTAGACAAATGTAGTCTTAAAATTCCATTATAAATCCACTGTGGAGCACTTCCATAAACTATGTCAGAGGGAAACCTTCTGGATATATAATCTTGACACCCTTTTCCAGGCAGCCTCAATGAGGAATTGGAGGTGGCCATCATCCTTTAGGAATACCCAACTTTATTGTAAGTCCCTTACCACATATCTCATAGAGCCTCTCTTAAGAACATTGGATGGCATCTTCCCCCTCACACTAATCTTATGCATTATTCATTTCAGGCACCTCTCACATCCCATACACCAACAGATCCAATATGTAGCGATTATAACTACTAATTGTTCGTATGTCTTCACTGCACAATAGTGATGTATGCCCCAGTCCACTTAGTCCCAAATCATCTTTTCAATGTCCAGGAGTACAACATATTTTATGCTAGTATTTTCCATCCAATTATTATTTATTAAACATCATCAATTTTTACTTATTACATTTTTTTCCCCAATTTTAAATGATACTCATTTCCATTTTTACTTTTAGTTTTAATTTTTATTTTTTACATTTTATTTTCTACTCTTTTACCATTTGTTATTATTCCTATCCTCTGTGTTTTCAGGTTGTTGATTGATACCATTACCAAATTCTGTTACCAAACATGGTAACGTGTTTTTCATAATTTATATGTATAGCTTTTTAGTCTTCTTTTTGGACTATATTTAAAGTTGTAAAGCAGCTGAGCCTTGTAGTCCCTTGGCGGCTGGCTTGCAAAAATAGAGGCTCCATTGCTTCCCCATTCACTGCCTGATGAAAGAGTGCGTGTGCCCGATGGCTCGACTGCGCATGCTCTGAAATTCGTTGCAGCTCCCCCTCTTGTGACGTCATCCTGCCGATGCCACGTTTCACATGTGCACTCTAGTGTCATCTTGAATTTGGCCAGCTTCCTCTCCTCCATGGCCACACAGTGGACCCTGGTGGCTCCTCAGCTGGCGAATTCCACCTGATGTACCGATT
This sequence comes from Glandirana rugosa, assembly GCA_018402905.1. Lineage (NCBI taxonomy): Eukaryota > Metazoa > Chordata > Amphibia > Anura > Ranidae > Glandirana > Glandirana rugosa. The sequence goes on from BLSH010316396.1 coordinate 668,362, forward strand.
CTCTCCACTCTGATGAGCCTTTTTTTCTTACTGTTGCCAGTGAGTTGCCATTTGCCATTTTGTAATAATTAAACGTACTACAGTCTGCATTTAGAGGCACTTCTCTCTTTTCTCTTTTCCATGAATTCTAGACACCAACCTATGCAATGTACTTATGTTTGCATTTCTGAGTTTTAGATTGGAGTTACATATAACAAGGCATCTGTCATTTGAAAATGTGAAGTCCTGAAGAAGTGGCAACAACCGAGAAATGTTTTGACTTTTTGGATAGATGACAATTGCCGATTGCTACTTCTGCACCTAAAAAATATTAGTAGATTGTGATATCATTTTAGATTTGTGATTTATATGACTTTTATATTTTAGATTACTTTTGTAATAAAATATACATGTTTTTGTGAACTCAGTGTATTTTTAAACATGCGCCTTCACGGGTCAGAATAGAAATAACAGTAAGCATTAGGTGGAAGGTGCCACAGGATCGGCGTATGTGTCACACACTTTGAGTTTGCCCAGAGAAGTCTCAGCACGCAGGTACCAGTCAGTAAATTCAGTGTAATTTTGATACTGATGGGCCATCCTTAAACAACCTTCACTTTCCTTTTTTTCTTGATGTTACATACTAGATTGGGTTGATGACTTATCAGTATAGGGCTGGGTTAACCCTTTCTACCACATAATCCTTCCACACTTTTATGTGTTAATTATGAATTAAAGGGACCTGCCAGTTTTTTTTTTTTTGCAACTTTGTCATAGGAGTCTATGACAAGCAGTGGAGAGGTCAGACAAGCAGAGGAGAGATTAAAAACATACTGGATTAGGTGCATATACTGTAGACCTGTATATTTATATAAGTCTATTGTTGAGGTGAGCAAGCTTATCGTATGGCGGTGGAGCACTTTAATAATTGTGGAGCACTCATATGATGAAGTGAGCATGGGAACTATCAGTATTTAACCACTTGACCACTGGGCACTTAAACCCCCTTAACAACCAGACCAATTTTCAGCTTTCAGTGCTTTCACATTTTGAATGGCAATTACTCATGCAACACTGCACCCATATGACATTTTTGTCCCTTTTTTTCACACAAATAGAGCTTTCTTTTGGTGGTATTTAATCACCACTGGAATTTGTTTTGTTTGCTATAAATAAAAAAAGACCAACAAGTTTGTAAAAAAAATGCATTTTTCTTCATTTCTTTTAAAAAATTTTGCAAATTAGTAATTTTTCTTCTTAAATTTTGGCCAGCATTTATACTGCTACATGCCCCAAGTCACTTGACAAGTGAAATCCCATTGAAGTGAATGGGAGTGGTCTTAATGTACACTACTGAAGTCGCTCCGACTTCAGAAAAGGTTCCTGTACTACTTGGAGGCGACTTCTATCCGACTTCTGCCCATAGAATTCAATAGAAGTCGCCTTCAAGTCAGATCCCCCATCTAAATGCAAGCAACTTTGTAGTGAAAAAGAATGGAATTTATTTGGGGCAGCCCCCTCCCTCCCTTCTCTGATTGGCCACAGGCAAAGTCGCCTGGCATAAGTCGTGTTGTAAGTTGCCTGAAATCACACTGAAGTCACTCTGAAAGTCATGCTGAAATCATCTAGCAAAGTCGAACTGAAGTCGGGTCGCCTCTGTGTGAACGCAGCCGTAGAGTCTACAAGCTATGATGGCAATCATTGAAAATTGATTGCGCCTGATATACCGACAGCCTATCTCATTTCTTCAGACAGTAAAAACGCAGGAAAGTACAAATACCCCCCAAATGACCCCTTTTTGGAAAATAAACATTCCAAGGTATTTAGTAAGAGGCGTGGCGAGTTTTTCACATTGTCATTTTTTTCTCACAATTCTTTGCAAAATGAGGATTTTTTTCACAAAATTGTCAAATTAACAGGTTATTTCTCACACACAGCATATGTATACCACAAATTACACCCCAAAATGCATTCTACTACTCCTCCCGAGTATGGCGATACCACATCTGTGAGACTTTTACACAGAATGGCCACATACAGAGGCCCAACATGCAGGGAGCACCGTCAGGCATTCTAGGGACTTAATTACACAATGACGTGGCACTGTAGAGTACTAATGTGGCACTGATATGACACTGCTGGCACTGATATGGTACTGCTGGGCAATGATATGGCACAGATTGGGGCACTGCTGATCACTGATATGGCCCCGCTGGGCACTGATATGGCACTGCTGGGCACTAATAGGGGCACTGCTGGGCACTGAGGCACTGCTGGGCACTGATAGGGGCACTGATAGGGGCACTGCTGGGCACAGATTGGGGTACTGCTGGGCACTGATAGGCACTGATTTGGCACAGATTGGGACACTTTATAGGCACAGTTTGGGGCACTTATGGGTACATATTGGGGCACTTATGCGCACATATTATTGGCACTTATGGGTACAATACCTTTTGCAGCCTCACGCTGCATCCTCTCCCTCCGCTGCTCACACATGATGCCGGTTTGTTTACACTGATTGTTCAGACATTGGACGGAGCGATCACATGGTAAAGGGCCGCTGTCATTGGCCCTTTACTGATATGGCACCTCTGGACACTGATATGGCACAGATTGTGGCACTGCTGGGCACTGATAGGGGCACGGCTGGGCACGGATTGGTGTAGTGCTGGGCACTGATAGGCATTGATTTGGCACAGATTTGGGCACTTTATAGGCACATATTGGAGCACTTATGGGCACATATTGGGGCACTTATGGGCACAAATTATTGACACTTATGGGTACAATACCTTTTGCAGCCTCAAGCTGGATCCTCTCCCTCCGTTACTCACACATGCCACCGGTTTATTTACACTGATTGCTACATCATTGGATGGAGCGATCACATGGTAAAGGGCCGCTGTCATTGGCCCTTTACCGCGATCCGTGACCCGCTGGGTCCCTTGAACCCAGCGGGCTCAGACAGCCCCCGTGTCCGCACCAGGATGAAGCGACCGCGTTGTAGTTGCCATTCGGCTATGACCTGGTCGTCAAGTGGTTAAGCATCAAGCTGGTTCACAAATATATGTTTTTGGGACTTTTATATGTGTATTGTTTATTATTTGTATAATTAATGTTGTACTTTGTGAGTATTGCACAAATACTAGGGTGTATTGTACATTTGTATTTACAATTTATTGTTACATAAGATTTATATTTATATATTGGTAACATACATTTATTGAACATTATTAAGTAAGTTTGAATGTGAGAGTAGCATGACACCATTTATATTTTTTTAGTTTTTCTTTGATATGGGAACACATTGGGGTTGATTTACAAAAACTGGAGAATGCAAAATCTGGTGCAGCTGTGTATAATAGCCGATCAGCTTCTAACTTCAAGGTTGTTTATTTAAGCTTTAACACCAGATATTGCACTCTCCAGTTTTAGTAAAACAGCTCCATTATTAATGTCTACAGCAGCTTTGGGTGTCTCTAATTCTTATTTTGTTTTGTGGCAGTGCATAGAGATTTTTTGTCCTTCTTTAAATCCTCCAATCAGGCTGTGTCCAATAGACATTTATATACATTTGCTAGATGTAGTGACCAATTAAGGTGCATTTTATTAGCCACTGTACAGAAAGGAGAGGGGGATACCATGAATTACCAAGCTGGGATTTTTTTAAACCTGAGATACAAAAACAGTTTGCTTATTCTGACCAGACCTGATGCTGAGAGGTAAACTAACTCCATATTTGTAATTTACATTTTATTGTAAACATGTTTTTGTGTGTAATTTGTTAATATCATGTAACCCACTACACGCATACTAGACATTGTGTTGTAAATACTGTTTAGTGTTTTATTTATAAATATGATATAACCATATTAATAAATGTATATTGCAGACTGAACTGCTTAGTTTGTCTAAGTACTCATATAATGATTGGAGTATATTCACATAAATAGTACACATAACCTAATTAACTAAGTGAAAATGTACTACTCAATAAATCAGGGTCAATATTCACTAAGCAAAGTGAGTGTTCAGGTGAACAAGGTGAAGTTTCAATCATTCATCGCTATGCAAGCATTTTTTTTTTATTATTTGATTTGAACATGATTGGATATGCAAATGGTAACATATGTTACATTTATTTACAAAGCTAAGAGAGTATTCACTGTACAAAGTGTACTTTCAATCTGCTAACTGAATAGTCTCTATATATTTAAGTAATCAACTCCCAATAACACTACATTTTTAAGCAATAGATCTTGCATTTTTTATAAGTAAAAAGTAATTCTTACATTTTATCATTGCATTATCATTTGCCCCATTTCTCTCCATTATTATTTACGTCAATTTATGCAGACATTTCCTTTCACCAACATTAAAAGCTTATTAAAATTAAGCCTAGTTTTAGCATTAGTAAATCAAAAGGTGAGTAGTAATATCAAAGCAAAGTTAAATGTGACTGCCACATTTAATGGAGTTAAGTTTTAGAAAAATACATTTTACAAAACATTATTATCATATTATCACTGCTCCATTTCTCTCCATTATTATCTATGTCAAACCATGCAAACATTATTTTTCCTGAAAATTAAAAGCGTATTAAAAGTAAGCCTAGTCTTAGCATTAGTTAATCAAAAGGTGAGTAGTAATATCAAAGTAAAATCAAATGTGACTGCCACATTTAACAGAAATAAGTTTTAGAAAAATACATTTTACCCAATAATATTATCATATTATCACTGCAGAATCTGTATTTTCACTTTCTCAGTCTGTCAAGCCTGAAGATTAATTAAATTGGTGGAACAAATGCTGAATCCAATGCATGACTTTGACAAAATTGAAAGCCATTATAATGTAAAACATGACTCAAACCCCAGCCAGCACAAAAGAGGATCGACATTACCATTCTTATTGAGAAAAATAGTCACAGACCATTTACCGCCTGTGATGACCACAATAGCAAAGCAAGCAAGATGAGGGAATTAGGTAACAAAGTATTTATTCTTAAAATATTTTAGAGTATCTGTGAATATTTGAGATGGTAAAAGCAATGCTGTCCATAATGACATTTCATAATTGCCATATATACCACATTCAGTAAATACTATTTAAAGATATTTATACAATGGGTAAAATAGGTATTGAACTCATCATCATTTTTCCAGGTAAATATATTTCTAAAGGTGATATTGACATGATATTTTCACCACATGTTGGCAACAACCCATGCAACCCATACATATAACAAAACTAAAACAAATACGTTTAGAAATGAAGTTATGTGTAATAAAATGGAATTACACAGGGTAAAAGTATTGAACATGCTAACTGAAATGTATTTAACACTTTGTACAAAATTCTTTGCTGGTAATGACAGCTTCAAGACGCCTCCTGTATGGGGAAACTAGTCGCATGCATTGCTCAGGTATTATTTTGTCCCATTCTTCCACGTACACAGTCTTTAAATCTTGAAGGTTCAGTGGGTCTCTTCTATAAACTCTGATCTTTTGTTCTTTACTTAGATTTTCTATTGAATTCAAGTCAGGTGATTGGTTGGGCCATTCTAACAGCTTTATTTTATTTCTTTGATACCAACTCAGATTTTCCTAGGCTTTGTTTTTGGTATCATTGTTTTGCTCAATGTTTCATCTTCACCTGATAGATGGCAGCAGACTTTTGCCAAGGATGTCTTGGTACATTTTTCCATTCATCCCTCCTTCAATGACATGAAGTTTGCCAGTACCGTATGCTGAAAAACAGCCCCACACCATGATCTTCCCACCTCCAAACTTCACTGTTGGGTATTGCACAGGCTTGTCTAATTGTTGTACAGCAAACTTTAAATTTGCTTGAACATGCTTTTTTTCTTCAGCAATGGAGTCTTGCCTGGTTAGCATGCATACAGGCCATGGCAGGTGAGTGCATTACTTATTGTTTTCTTTGAAACAATAGTACCCGCTAATTCTGAATTCTGAAGCTCTACACGTGTATTTTTTGGCTTTTGGACAACTCTTCTGATAATTAATTTCACTCTGTTAGAAATCTTGAGAGGAGCACCTGGTCAGGGCCGGTTTAAGGTGAAATGATATTCTTTCCCCTTCTGGATTATGGCCCCAACAGTCCTCACTGGAACATTCAGAAGTTTAAAAATCCTTTTGTAACCAATGACATCAGTCTGTTTTCCATTAATACGGTTGCAAAGGTCTTGAGAGAGCTCTTTGCTTTTACCCATCATGAGATGTTTCTTGTGAGACACCTTGGTAATAAGACACCTTTTTATAGTCCATCAGTTGAGACTGAACCAGCTGATATTAATTTGCACTGACAAAGGGCAAGATTGCTTTCTAATTACTATTAGATTTCAGCTGATCTATGACTAAGCGTCCTTGTGTGACGTAAAACATGTTAGGTCCTGTGTCTCACTCTTGGCTTTCCATGCCTTTTTGCACCTCCCTTTCTTCATGTGTTCAATACTTTTTCCCTGTGTCATCCCAACTGGTGACAGGCACTCAAGTACTCTGATGGGATGGTGACAGGTACTTGGGTACTCTGATGAGATGGTGACAGGTACTCAAATACTCTGATGGGATTGGGACAGGTACTCTGGTACTCTGATGGGATGGTGACAGGTACTCTGATGGGCTGGTGACAGGTGCTTGGGTACTCTGATGGGATGGTGACAGGTACTTGGGTACTCTGATGGGATGGTGACAGGTACTTGGGTACTTTGATGGGATGGTGACAGGTACTTGGGTACTTTGATGGGCTGGTGACAGCTACTCTGATGGACTGTGACAGGTACTCTTTATTTGGGGGTGCAGATCAGGCCGTGTACAGTGTTTTCTTTTTTACCAGGAGGAGGAGAACCCGGAAACCGCACTACAGCCATTTCTTGATATTTGTGACCGGCTGTGATTTGACAAAGCCGGTCATGTGGTAAAGAGCCAATTTTGTTGCCTCTTTACCCTGATTGGGGATGGGCTGTGTCCCAGGGACATGCCTCATTCCCATTCGCCATGCTGTGTGCACCCGGGGGTGCACACGAGCGGCGATCTCGAGCAGAACACATGTGACTGGCTGTGATTGGACACAGCCTGTCACGTGGTAAAGAGCCTCGATCGAGGATGGGCTGTGTCCCGAGGGACTCACCCAATCGTCGATCACCGCTCTGCGACGAGAAGTGGCGGACATCATATGATGCCCGCCCAGAGGGAGACGGTGTTCCTGCCAGCGTCATTTGTCAATGGCCCAATAAGGAAGTGGTTAAGCTCCAAGGGGTTGAGCAAAATGCGTTGGGGCATGGCCTGGCTGGAGTCCGGGCTGAGGCTGCCATTCATCTCACTTCATGCAGATGGGTCTGCTTCATGATATGCGGCTTATACATCTGTTCCTTTGACATCCCTAGAACACCTTAATGTTTTCCTCCATTGGCGTACCAGTACTGGAACATTGAAGCCGGTAAAAGTAATCAGAGCGGCTTAAGAGCCACTGGATTACTTTTACAGGCAGTGGAAGGGGATCCCCCTCCCACCGCTGCCTTAACAGGGCTCTCCCGACGTGGCATCCAGCTCCGGCCACACAGCGAGAGGAACTGAACTAATGTTGTTCCTCCCACTGTGTGATGTCACTGTCACCGTGTTTTGATTGTTTACCTGGCCCTTACCAGCCAAGGAAGCAGTCAATCAGACCGATCTGTGCCTGATCAGCTGCAAGTCTAGAGGAGAGGTATGGGTTCTAATTGACCCTAGATTTTTCCATAAAGAAGAACTGTCATGGCCCATGCTGTCACAAGGGATGTTGTTCGTACCTTTTACTAGCAATACAATTAACCTAAAAAAAAAAATACCGAGACAGTGTAAAGATGTTTATTATTAACCACTTCCTTACTGGGCACTTAAACATCCCTCCTGCCTGGACCAATTTTCAGTTTTCAGTGCTGTCGCTCTTTGAATGAAAATTGTGCGGTCGTGTGACGTTGTACCCAAATAAAATTGGTGTCCTTTTTTTCCCACAAATAGAGATTTCTTTTGGTGGTATTTGATCCCCTCTGCGTCATTTCTGATCGCCGCTATAAACAAAAAAAAGCGAAAATTTTGAAAAAAGAACAATATATTTTTACTTTTTGCTATAATAAATATCAAAAAATAAAAAATAAAAAAACAAATTTATTCATCAGTTTAGGCCGATATATATTATTCCTCATATTTTTGGTAAAAAAAAATCGCAATCGACGCTTATTGATTGGGTTGCGCAAAAGTTACAGCGACTACAAACTATGGACATTGATTTATGGCGTTTTTATACATTTTTTTTTTTACTGGTAATGGCGGCGATCTGCGATTTTTATTGGGACTTTGATATTGGGGCGGACATGTCGGACGTTTTTGACACTTTTTTGGGACCAATGACATTTATACAGCGATCAGAAATGTAAATGTCCACTAATTACTGTATAAATGTCATTGGCAGTGAAGGGGTTTACCTGCAGGGGGCAGTGAAGGGGTTAAAAGTGTTCTCTGGGTGTGTTCTAACTGTGGGGGGGTGGGGTTGGCAGGGACATGACAGATCTAACTGATCCCAGTGACAGGGATCAGTAGATCTGGCATGCCCCCCCTCACAGAACGGATAACCGCCGTGTTTACTTCGGCTGTTCCCCGTTCCTCCTCTCTGTAAGGAGATCACGGATCTCCGGCGGACATCGGGTTCGCTGGACCCGCAGGCACGCTCACGCTGCGTTCGGCGACGGGAGCGCACCCAGCGCGAGCCGAATGGAAGGAGTCTATTGACGGCCTCCCGGCATTTTAGGGCCACACTGTAGCCGTCATTCGGCTATGGCGTGGTCGGGAGGTGGTTAAATAAAATGAATAAAGAAGTAAAAAAAAAAATATATAGCATCTCCATCCGCCCATGCTTGCACACAAATGCGAACGCGCACGCAGGTCCCGCATGCATATGTAAAGGGAAATCGAACCACACATGGCAGGCATTGCCACAAACATTAGAGTGAGAACAATAATTCTAGCTCCAGTCCTTCTGTGTAACTCAGTGGTTCTCAACTCCTGTCCTCGGGACCCACTAACAGGCCAGATTTTAAGAATTACCTTGGGGAGATGAAGACTAGAATAATGCAATCACTGAGCAGCAAATGATATCACCTGTGATATACTTCAGTTATCTTGCAAACCTGGCCTGTTAGTGGGTCCTGAGGACAGGAGTTGAGAACCACTGGTGTAACCCTAAACTGGTAACCTCAAAAGGCATTTTTTAGGTAATGATTAGGTACCTTACTTTGGCGCCATTCCATGGGTATACACGATTTTAAAGCGTGATATGTTTTTGTGCATTAAGCTGGATTAAAATGATGTTTTATACATGTTGGATGGGAATGTCAGAATTGGCCTGGATTGCAAGTGGTTAAGGTGCTTCTTGGATGCCAGGCCCCTCTATGTGTCTAGGCTGCAAAAAAAACTCACACATGTGGTGTCCCCTTACTCAGGAGGAGTAGCAGAATATGTTTTGGGGTGTAATTCTAAGTATGCCAATGCTGTGTGGGAGAAATATCTTATTACGTTTAAAACTTTGAATTAAAAAAAAAAACATTTATTACTGCATTTTCCAAAATCTTGTGGCAAACAAATGCTCATAAAATACCAAGTGTTTATTCTCCAAAATGTTAGTTAACCACTTCAGATACCCGCTATAGCCGATTGACGGCTACAGCATGGATCTGAATTGCCGGGGCGCCGTCAATTAATGTCCTACCTTTTGTGCGCTCCAGGCATGCTCTCACCGCCGCCGCACATCGCGTGAGCATTCCCGCGGGTCGGGCGGACTCGATGTCTGCTGGAGACCCGTGATCCCTTCATAGGGAGCTAGATGTAAACACGGTGGTTCCCCGCTCTGTGAGGGGGGGCATGACAGATCTACTGATCCCTGTGATCGGGATCAGTTAGATCTTTCCTGTCCCTGTCAGCCCCGCCCCCATGCAGTTAAAACACATACACGGAACACATTTAACCCCTTGATCGCCCCCTTCGTGTTAACCCCTTCCCTGCCAATGACATTTATACAGTAATCAGTGTCTATTTTTAGATCTGATCGCTGTGTAAATGTCATTGGTCCCAAAAAAGTGTCAAAAATATCAGACATGTCCACCGCAATATCACAGTCCCGATAAAAATCGCACATCGCCACCATTACCAGTAAAAAAAAATAATAATAATAAAAATGCCATAAACCAATTATCATAGTTTGTAGGCGCTATAACTTTTGCGCTACCCAATCAAAATACGCTTATTGTGATTTTTTTTTTTAACAAAAATATGTAGAAGAATATATGTTGGCCTAAACTGAGGAATAAATGTGTTTTTTTTATTTTTTATTTTTGGATATTTATTATAGAAAAAAGTAAAAAAAATTGTTATTTTTTCAAAATTGTCGCTCTTTTTTTGTTTATAGCGCAAAAAATAAAAACCGCAGAGGTGATCACATACCACCAAAAGAAAGCTCTATTTGTGGGGAAAAAAGGACATCAATTTTGTTTGGGTACAGCATTGCACGACCGCGCAATTGTCATTCACACAGTTTAAGTGCCCAGTATGCAAGTGGTTAATTTATGCCCCTAGAAAGCCTAAAGGTGCTCCTTGGATTTTGGACCCCTCTGTGTGGCTAGGCTGTGAAAAGGTCTCACACATGTGGTATCGCCACACTCTGGAGAAGTAGCAGAATGCGTTTTGGGGTGTATTCCTAAGTATGTTCATGCTGTTTGTTAAAAAAATGATTGATTGACAACTTTGTGTAAAAAATGTATTTTCATTTTCTTTCAAAATTTTAAAAAACTTTTTGTAAAAAATTACATTTTGTAAAGACATATTATGCCTTTCATAAAATGCCTTGGCGTGTTTTCTTTCCAACATGGGGTCAGTTTGTGGGTGTTTTCACTGCCTTGGTGTTCCAGGGCCTCCAAAATGTGACAAGTAGTCAGGGAATGAGATGGGTAATTTATGCCCCTGGAATACCTGGTGCTTGTCACGTACCAGGTTGTGAGCCTGACGGTCGGGGTTGGCCTCTCCTATGACTCCGGTTCAAGGTACAGCTGGAGTTGAGACAGCAGCCACAGGAGCACAATGAGGTATGAGTGCCTGTAGATATCAAGGAGTATCCATCAGCAGGTGGTCTGGAGATGTGTGGAAGGGTGCTCGTGTCAAAGCAGGATACTTTAGGAGACTGGATGGACACAGGCACAGCAGCTGAGTCAGGGACAAGCAGGTTCGGCAACGGGCTGGCAGCGAGGTACCGAGGGTCAGGCAGAAGAGTGGTCAAGACAAGCCGGGGTCGGTTGCAAGCGGATATCGGAGCAAACCAGATCAGATTACAAACAGGAGCAGGTAACAGCAGGTAATCACAGGTAATGCTGTAGATCAGACAGCACCCACTCTGAGGGTTAGCAGGGTTTAAATGGCCTGTTTGGCGCCAAGACATGTGCACACGCGCACAAACTCAAGCACACAAGCAGCATAGGAATTCTCAGATGGACCTTTCCTGGAGGAATCGTGGCAGAGTCCCAGGACAGTGACTCAGACCTCCTCTGGAACAAAGATCAGCCCTCCTCTCCACAAGAGACCCTCTCGTGCCTGTAGATTATCTCTGATAGAACTGGGGGTCCCTACAGATGCTTGCTTGAGCAGTGATGGGAGATCCCTCTGTAACAGTAGGAAGTTCCCTGCTGGCAGGATAGTGTCAGGTACTGCGGGGTCCTTAGCATCCTTGTACATCCATGAGAGGGCATCGGGCTTAACATTCTTGCACCCTGGCCTATAGGTGATATGGAAGGAAATCCTTGTGAAGAACAGCACCCATCGGGCTTGGCGGGGTCTCAGGCGTCTAGCAGATTTGAGGTATTCAAGGTTCTTGTGATCTGTGTAGATCAATATTGGATGCACCTCCCAGCAGGTATCTCCACTCCTCTAGGGCGGCTTTGATAGCCAGGAGTTCCCGGTCGCCCACATCATAGTTCTTTTCAGCCGGGGCAGGTTTCCTCGAGAAAAAGGCAACCGGGTGAACTAAGCTCTTGAGACCAGAGCATTGGGAGAGGACCGCCCCCACTGCACTTTCTAAAGGAGTCTACCTCCAAGATATAGGGAAGGGCTGGATTGGGGTGGCACAGCACAGGAGCGGATGTGAATAGCCCTTTAAGTGTTTCAAAGGCAGTCTGGGCTTCAGGAGACCAGTGGAACTGGATACTCTGCTTGATGAGCTGGGTAATGGGTGTGATGAAGGCTGAGAAATTCTTAATAAACTTGCGGTAAAAGTTTGAAAATCCTACGAACTGCTGGACTCCCTTTTTATCCGTGGGTGCTGGCCACGAGAGGATTGCCGTTCCGTTTTGCGGATCCATTTTAATGCCTTCAGGGGAGAGGATCAGACTCAGGAACTGGATGCTCCGACACTCAAACTCGCACTTCTCAGGTTTGGCGTAGAGGCGATGTTGGCGTAGGCGGCAGAGGACGTCCTTAACATGTTTCTGATGATCTTCCAGGGAAGAGGAGAAGATAAGGATATGATCCAGATAGGCTATAACAAAGATATCCAAGAAGTCTCTAAGGATGTCATTGATAAAAAAAAATGGAAAGTAGCCGGAGCATTACATAAGCAGAAGGGTATAACGAGATACTCGTAATGGCCAAATCAGCTGTCTTCCACTCATCTCCTTCCCTTATGCGAATGAGATTGTACGCCCCTCTCAGATCCAGGTTAGTAAGAATAGTAGTGGAGTACAGTCTCTGGAAACGGTTCTTCACTGTGACCCTATTCAAGTCCCGGTGGTCAATACAGGGTCAGAGGGTGTGATCCTTCTTTTCCACAAAAAATACGCCCGCACCGGCAGGAGAGGTGGAAGGGCGGATGAACCCCTTCTGTAGGTTTTCATCAAGGTATTCCTTCAAAGCTCCCAGTTCCTTTTTGGACAGCGGGAAAATCTGCCCAAAGGGGATTTTGGCCCCGGGAAGGAGCTTGATTGGACAATCGCAGGGCCGATGTGGGGGAAGTGAGTCTGCTCCTTGCTTACTGAATACAGCTAAATACTCATGGTAGGCCCTGGGCACCCTCTGGCAGAGTTCATGGTCCGAGTGTAGACACAGCAGAGTCGGAGGTGGTGGTGCTGGAGCAGGGAGACAATGTTCCTGGCAATATAGGGACAAAAACTGGATAAGCCAGGATTCCCAATGGATCTGTGGGTTATGGGCTTGGAGCCAGGGCAAGCCCAAAATGACTGGGAACAGGGGTGAGGTTATAGCGTCCAAACATAGCAGTTCCCGGTTGCCAGAGAGGGTGGTGGTCAGTAGAGCTGGGGTCTCCTTAACTACCAGTCCTGATTTGACTCGAGACCCATCGGCCAGGAGCACAGTGAAACCCTGTTCCTTGGGCTGGAGAGGAATACAGTGTTTGGCAGCAAAATCAAGGTCAATAAAACAGCTGCAAGCCCCTGAGTCGATGATGGCTGTAACTGAAACTATTCTTCCAGGTAGTTGAAAAGAGAAGGGAAGGGCCAGGTGGGCCGATCGGGCTGGCAGAAGTGAGGGTTCTATGGAGGAACCGAAGAGGCCCTTTTGCTGTTTGGCTAGGCAGTTGTGCACATAGTGGCCTGCTTTTCCACAGTAGAGACAGAGGTTGCCCTAGAGCCGGTGTGAGCGTTCTTGGGGGGAAATCGAGGAGCAAGTGGAGGCTCTGAGTGGAGTCCATGCAGGCTTTGGAGATGATGTGGAAGCCTCCTGCCTGCGTTCACACAGGCAACGGTCGATCTGAATAGAGAGTCTAATCAGATCATCCAAGGAACTTGGGGTACCCACATGGGCCAACTCGTTCTTGAGGTTCTCTGACAGACCCAGGCAAAATTGATGTTGCAAGGCTGCATTATTCCAGCTGGTATCCGCACTCCACCGCCGGAAGTCAGTCACATAGTCCTTGGTGGTTTTATCGCCCTGCTAGAGTGCGTGGAGCGTGGATTCAGCGGTGGCGGACCATTGATGGTCATCAAATATCTGCGACATTGCTTGGAACAGCGAGGACAGGGTATTCAGCTGGGTGTCACTGGTCTCCAATAGGCGATGAGCACAGGTTTGGAGTTCGCCTTGCAGCAGAGATATAACGAACCCCACCTTGGTATGTTCCAACTGAAAAGTCTGTGGCTGAAGAGAGAAATAGAGCTGGCAGGCATTTAAAAAGGCTCTGAACTTGGACCGTTCCCCAGAGAATCTTTCAGTGGTTGGCACCAGGGCTCTTAGATGGGCATCACAGTAGTCTGATCAAGGCTGGTTATAGTTGCAGAGCCGGAAGTGGTAACTAGAACTTGCTCCTTGAGGAGGGTGTGTCTTTCCTGAAGGGCCCTGATGGCTTGTGTGAGGTCCAAGAGGTGTTGGTTGACCTCATGTAGACCTCATGTAGACCAGAGGCCTACCAAGGCTGTCTGACACTGTCATGTACCAGGTTGTGAGCCGGACAGTCGGAGGTGGCCTCTCCTACGACTCCGGTTCAAGGGACCACTGGAGTTGAGACAGCGGCCACAGGAGCATGGTGAGGTATGAGTGCCTGTAGAAGTCCAGGAGTATCCGTCAGCAGGTGGTCTGGAGATGTGCTGGAAGGATGCTGGTGTCAGAGCAGGATACTTTAGGAGAACGGATGGACATAGGCACAGCAGCGGAGTCAGGGACAAGCAGGTTCGGCAACTGGCTGGCAGTGAGGTACAGAGGGTCAGGCAGAAGAGTGGTTGAGACAAGCCGGGGTCAGGTGCAGGCGGATATAAGAGTCAAGCAAGCCGGGTCAGATAACAAACAGGAGCAGGTAACAGGTAGCAGGTAATCACAGGTAATGCTGTAGATCAGACAGCACCCGCTCTGAGGGTTAGCAGGGTTTAAATGGCCCGTTTGGCGCCAAGACGTGCACACACATGCGCGCACACACGCACCAGCAGCATAGGAATTCTCAGATGGACCTTTCCTGGGGGGAATCATGCTGGCGATCTTCCTGACAGTGCTTCTTGGATTTCGGACCCTTCTATGCATTTAGGCTGTGAAAGAGTTACACACGTGTGTTGGTGGGTAGAGTTGAAGATGGACCTTTTCTCCATGTTTTCCCATTAACTCGTTCAGTGCCAAGTTTGGGTCACATGAGAGGACTACTCCTGGGGTAGGTTCTGGTCTACTCTTTTAGAGATGGATGTACCCTGTGCACACTTGCACTGTAACTTTTCTCCAGTTAACTCTCGAGTCTCCATGACAATGTACACCTTCTCTGTAACTTGCATTTAGGAGTGACACCCTAAGCCTTGTCCACATCCACCCATCCAGTGTATCACTGCTACCTCACTCCCACTAACAGTATATGGTCCTGCTGTGTACCTAGCATAAACTCTATTTATGCACCTGACTTTCTTTAACTCCTCTGTACCTGTTTACAGACTGGGGCCTCTGCAGAGAGCTCACAGAGAGAGTTCAGACAGCAACTCCATCCTGCATAAGGCTATCCCACCTGCCCCAGGCACATGCTTGAGGACAGGCTGCTTGGTAAATCTATGTTACTCTAGGTGACCACTTGTATCTGCACACTATATCAACTTGAGTACTGACATCTTCCTACCCCAAAGTATCCCAGTGACCCAAACTGTGCCGGCTACTTGCATTACACCCTTTGAGTAACTTCAGACCAGGCAGGAACAAGGTTTCAAATTTTTACTTAGAAAAATGCAAAGACATCTCAGAGTCCAACATGTAAGAATAATATTTCTCTTACATTCTTAATCCTAACTTAGGCTATGTGCTGCCCTGGCATACCTGCAAAAGATAGAGTCCATGCACGATGAAGGGATCCAAAAGTGGCATTTTCCAGTGTTGGTTTCTTTGGTAACAAACTCCAGGTCCTGATGACCTTTTACATCCCGGCAATAGCAAGCAACATTCTTCCACTCCTCCCCAGAGCAGTTCTCCGATCTTCTCCTTCACAAGGGTCACTTACAGGCTCTGGGCCTCATCGCTCAGGGCTCTTTTTCTCCACTCACTCACTCACTCACTCACTCACTCACTCACTCACTCCCTCACTCACTCACTTACTCACAGGCTCTGAACTACTGTCCCAATTTTATATCACATTACAAATGGGTCAGACCCAAAGATAACAAAAACCAATGAACTGGGAAAGCCATTAACCCTTACCCTCCCATCCTGGGGAAGCACCCAACTAGCATAATTTTAACCCGCTTAGATGTAGTATACTCAGGAAGCATAGCAGAATTTGTTTTGGGTGTAATTGCAAGTATGCTTATGCTGTGTGAGAAATAGCTTGTTAAAATGGCAACTTTGTGAAAAAACAAATTTTATTCAATTTCTTCATTTTCCAAAAAAACTGTGACACAATATTACAACTTCAAAAAAACTCACCATGTGTTTATGAAATACCTTGGATTGTCTACTTTCCAAAAAGGGGTAATTTGGGGGGTGGGGGTATTTATACTGTCCTGGCATTTTAGGGTCTCAAATATATATATATATATATATATATATATATATATTTGTTTTATATATGGATGTTGGTTTTGTTTATTTATATAGTTTTGAATTATTAAGTATATTGGGTTACCTTCTCCTCTCCTTTTTAACAGTGTATAGCTGTACCTCAAATGGAGGGTCTTCCCTCCCATAGTTGGCTTTTTTCAATTAAGCTGATGTAATTCTATCAACCAGATACACAAGTTTCACCCCCAATATATAGTCAAGTCTTTATTATTAAACAGCCCTCTAGGCATTTATAGTGAGTGGCTTTCACCTTTTTTTTCTTCATTTATTAGGTCTTGGTCCAATTAATAGAGGTTCCATCTAGCCATTCACAATTCTTCTCCATTATTTTCCTAGTCTATGGATTTTTCTAGGGCAACTATAGATCCTTTTGTGATGGCACATGTGCATTGAATTATTTTGTTGCATGTATGTTACCCCTATGCATCATCATTGTCTTGTTGTCTATGGATTTATGGAAGTATTACCCTAACTGTGTTCTATTCCCTGCTACATTAGGGTCTCCTGAAGAAGCACCAAACATTTATGAAACATGTTGGGACCTATAACAGTGTTCCTGCATAGACTGCTCTGTTTTTGTATTGATTTGTGTATCAATCAATTTTTGATGATTAATTATGCAATTATAATTTTAGTGTGTGTGCAGTCAAAATAGGGTTCAGCAGGGACGAGTCCCTTTCTCAGGGATGGGCATGATATCTTTTTCTATTTTATGTTTTTAGCTTATGGATAAATAACGTTTTTGTAAATTTTACATTGGGGTTGCATACCCCTTTTCTGTTCTTGGGTTTATATTGAAGCACCTCTAAAGTTCCCCTTTTGTTGTCTATGTAGTTCCATTTGTATTATTAGAATGTGATGCCTATTATATCAGGTTGTCCTCCATTTGTTTTTTCTAAATAATATACACTGTTTTGTGTCATTTTTGCCAAAATAATGTATTCAAATACATTTTGACCTAAATTTATGTAGAAAGATTATTTGCAAAATTAAATAACAAAAACTAAGAAAAAAGTTTTTTTTTTTTAATTTTTGGTATTTTTTCATTTATATAGCAAAAAAAAAAACCCAGAGGTGATTAAGTACCACCAAAGGAATGTCTAAAAAGAATGATAAAATGATTACGGGTGATAATGGCCAACCTTGTTGAATGCCATTAGTCATTGTGAAAGAATCAGAGAGGATTACTCATGTCCATACCTTAGCATTCGGCTTAGAATAAAGACCTAGAATGGCTTGAAGGAAGTTACCTCAGATGCCAAATTTCCTTAAGACTGCTTCTAGGTATTTCCAATGGACTCTAGTCCTAGTCAGTCTAGAGAGATCAACAGAGAAGACATTTGATGGTGCTCGGCCCAAAAGATCTGAGGAACTGAGGAGTGAAGCATTAATATGTCATGCATTTTGATTTTTAGCTCGGGAAGGAGAGTAGAGGCAGATAGGTATAGGTGCGTTATCAGACCACAACCAGAGGCATAACTAGAACCTTCAGGGCCCCGTTGCAAGAAATTATGAAGGGCCCCCTGGCCAGGGACCTGCCCTCTTCCCACTGATCCTGGGGCCCCTTACTCCTACCGTGGGTCCCTTTATTATGGCATAGCAGTGAGGCCCTTTCACACGTTCTGCAGTGGGCCCCCTTTCTGCCATCTTCGGGCCTTCCCATGGTGGTGAAATGCCAGGGCCCGGTCACAATTGCAACCTTTGCAATCCTGATCGTTCCCTCACTGGTGTCAGTATTTTTTTATTTTTATTTTAATTGTATTATTTTTTTAACATTTCATTTTATTTCTTTTATAATTTTATTTTACAATGTTTTACAATTTTTTTAGGAGCTTTGTTGGGGGGCTTTGATGAGATATCAGGGTTTTAAACAAACCTCAGCCCTTAATCTCCATCTGTGTAGCCTCAGCTGCACAGAATGAATGGACAGGAATCGCTGTGCACCAAGCCTCCCATTCATTCAGAAACGGAAGTATAGTAAAAACAGTTTACTATGCTTCAGTTATGAATGAACCAATTGGTACCAATCACTGACTCTGTTCATTGAGAAAAAGGAAGGAGACGGTAAATGACAAATTTACCGACCTGTTCCCATCTCTCCATCATCACACATCTTCTACAGCGGCTGGCAGGTGAGAGGAGGGGGGAAGATAGCAGCTCTGTGGGGGGACCAGGGAAGCACCCAGGACCCGGGAACAGCAGAAGACAAGTAAACTGGATAGAGGAGATTGGTTCCTCTAAATGCCACCCCCACCATCCCTCCTGTTCAGGTGTACAAGGGAGGCACATGGGCAATTGCAACCCCTGCAACCCCTATTGTTACACCCCTGACCACAACGTTATTATCCCTATGGAGGAGGTAGAGACTTGTTAAAACAATCCCTTGGAGAGCAAGAACAGGTCAATCCTCAAATAGGTCTTATGGGTGTGTGAATAAAAAGAATAATCCCTCTCATTACCGTGTTGGCATCTCAAGGGGTCATAGAGCTGTTCTAGTAAGAGAAGGGAGGATAACAGTAGATTTTTTTCTTTTGGAGCTGGAGGAATCTGAAGATGGGTCTATTACTTTGTTAATGACTCCTTTCACTTTCGGATTGGGTATGAAACAGTGAGGAAATAAGTTGTGGGTGCACTGATTTGGTCCCTGAAAATGTTTCTCCTGTTCATTTTCGGTTTATGAAACTGAGATGATGGGGGGAGAACATGTTCTCCCCCCATCATCTCCACACATGGAGAAGCTGTCATTCACTGACACAGAAACGGACAGTTTATGAAGCTGCGATCTCAGCACTTCACTGGCGATCTGTGTCAGAATTCACCCTCCCCAATTCACCAGCTCAGAGGTGGTGAATCAGGGAGTGAAGAGGGAATCCTGGGGGAAGGAGGAAGATTACTGACTTCCTTCTTCCTCAGTAAGACCCCCCAACACATTAACCATGTCCCCCTGTCATGTATATGTGTATATACATACATATATATAATGTGTGTATGTTTATATAAACGTATATATAATGTATGTATGTATATATGTAGAGTATATATAATGTGTGTGTGTTTATACAGTATCTCACAACAGTGAGTACACCCCTCACATTTTTGTAAGTATTTTATTATATCTTTCCATGTGAGAACACTGAAGAAATGACACTTTGCTACAATGTAAAGTATTGAGTGTACAGCTTGTATAACAGTGTAAATTTGCTGTCCCCTCAAAATAACTCAACACACAGCCATTAATGTATAAGCCACTGGCAACAAAAGTGAGTACACTCCAACGTTAAAATGTCCATATTGGGCCCAAAGTGTCAATATTTTGTGTGTCCACCATTATTTTCCAGCACTGCCTTAACCTTCTTGGGCATGGAGTTCATCAGAGCTTCATAGGTTGTCACTGGAGTCTTCTTCCACTCCTCCATGACGACATCACAGATGTCCACTGCTTCATAAATGGACAACAGTTTATCTACACGTTGAGAAATTGATTCACACCAGAGAAGGCCTGACACATTTTAAGGGACATATTGGGGGGGCGGGAATGAGACGCCACTATGGTTAAGAGAAAACTAAAGTGTCTATGAGTACCAAAACACAAAATCAAACATTATGAGCAATAAGTATCACTACAATAACTGTGAACAGAAGGTATAAAAACTGAGTAGTGTTAATGAAACTATATGCATAACAATAATAATAATAATATTGTAATATTGTCATTATTAGTGTATATCTTAAGAGTTTAAGGTTTGAAACTTGTAAAATAATATCATATGTTTATAATAAGGCCGGTGAAATAGAAAATGTCTTGTTTAAATGGTGATGAAAATGAGAAATAATGAGTTTGAGGTGGCTGTCAAATTTTCTGATTCAGTGTAGCTATCTAGCATTAGTATGAAATATTAATGAAATATTCCAAGAGCTACATTCATGTCTTGTAATAGAAATAAATTATTCAAGATCAAGACCTTATTTGAATGTAGCTTTTTATTCTAATAATTCCACTAGTATCACACGAAAAAGCGCTGATATGCAGTTACAACATGTGATTTAAAAGCTTTCAAACTACAAAGGGAATTTTTTGTTTTAATAATGATGCTGAATCAAACAAGAGCACATTGCACAATTGTGCAGTTTTTACAGCCTTTCAAGACACTTGGAGTCATTACAGCATTTCTGCTGACTCAGAATATTCAGAAAACTAGATATGTTATAAAGCAAAAAGATTGTTGTTTTAATAAAAATATGCCTTATATTCTCAGCCTTTGTATTTTGCATTCAAATTCAGAAAGGCCCCATCATTTTTACATTTTGATAGTTGGACACTAAAAATTACTCACTGTATATATTGATTGTGCAGTACATACTGTATACTTTTAAGCAGAAAAAGCAGTTGAACATTTGTTGGATGATTTATTCAATGTATGTGAAAAAGAGAAGAAAACGTGGGATAAAAGCATAAATTAATTAATAGATGTCAATAATAGCAAATACTAAAAAATTCAGAAATTTGCATTGGAGGGGAAGTGCCTGAGGTGTGGGATGTGAAAAGACATGTGACATGTACATTTTCATAATCCATACAATTCAGCTATCCTTTGGTCAGGTCTGACAGCACACTGAGTTGAAGTATCTGAAGCTACCATTGGGACTGGCAGCATGATAGGTTTAGGTGACTTTTGCTTCTCCCCTAAGCCTTTCACTTTTATTCCAAGTTCTGTCAATAATTCTTTTGGAATACCTACACGACTAAATACCTGGACAAGCTCTTTGGCAATAATTTAAGCTGAGGTATTATGCAAGGGAATGGCTTCAGGATATCGCCTGGCATAGTCCAGTATTACCAGTATATGCTGATGGCCTCGGGCAGACTTTACTACTGGTCCCACCAGATCCATGCCAATCCTTTCAAAAGACACTTCAATGATTGGTAATGGTACCAGCGGACTGCAAAAATGGGGCGATGGTGCAGAATACTGACACTCTGGGCATGACTCACAATATTCTTTGACATCTGCATATAACCGGGGCCAAAAGAATCTCTGGGACTACCCAGATGTCCCTCATCATATGACCATGGGCCAAATCTAATACCATCCGGCAATAGGGTTTGGGAACCCCCAGCCGCTCTATCTCCTCCTCCCCTTGCCTTAATACCTGATACAGCAAGTTATTTTTAAGAGTTATGTAGGGAAAAAGACAGCCCTATATTAGGTTCAACAGGTTCCCCATCTACCATTTTAGTGTTTTCTCTGGCTCTATTGAGTGTTGCGTCTTTTAGTTGTTCCGTACAAAAATCATCTTTTCTGACTTCTAAGTCAGGCACCACATTCTGTCCACTCTCACTAATAGAGTCAGAGATTCTTTCTTGTTCATTAACCTCCAGCTGAGGGCTGGATTCCAGCTCCTCCTGGTCCCCAGCCATTACAGAAAAAGGAAAAGGACCTATGTCTCTGTTGGACACACCCACAATTTCCTTTTCAATTTTGAGTCCAGAGCGAGTTCCAGTGTTTCCCCAGCAAGGACTACTTTTGTTTTCCCATAAACTCCAAAAGAGTGGAAAATCTCTCCCCACTAGGAGCTCATGAAGCAGTTAGGGTGCCACCCCCACTGAATGTGTCACCATGGGGTATGAATCTCAACCACAGCAGTCTGGTAATCACGTGTATCATCATGTATGCAAATAACCCCAATAGTGCTAGGGGGTAACTTTGTGGGATTTAAACAATCACCTTTGACTAAGGTCACCACACTACCAGAATGTAGCAGAGCTGTGACTGGCTTTCCATTAACTGATATTACACACATTTGCTTTCCATGCATTTCTGACATGTTGCAGTACATGCTACCTGTGCAAAAAGAGACATGCATTTTTTCAAGAATTATCACATTGCATTGGTTCATCATTTAGGCCACAGTTAGCAGCAATATGACCCAACGCATGTCAGCGATAATATTTTATATATTATGTACCCAGTCCTCTAAATGGCCTCAGAGACCTTCCTGACCTATTTGACCAGTCTCCAGGTCTTGAGCCCATAGACCCATTATCTGTGGCAACAGACTTGTAAGTTCTTCCCATGCCCTTGAACTCTGGAACAGTCTTACTAATTCCTCCGGGCGACTTTTCACCCCTAGAGACATTGGAGTGGGGCACGGATGGGTTCAACAAGTCCTCGCCACCATATATCTCTCCACCATGTCCAACAGCTGGTTTGCAGTCTTAGGGTCCCCATGGCTGACCCACCTCCTCAAAGTGGCAGGGAGCGTCCATAAGTAATGGTCCACGACCACGCGCTCCACAATCTTAGGAGCCAAAAAAGTCTCAGATTGCAGCCATTTCTTGGTCAAACATTTGGGAGCTGGGTGGCTTGTCTGTACTGTATGAGCAGCGATGATGCACCCGTTGAGCCCAGACTGCAATGGTGACACCCATGCGTGCAAGCATCTCGGCTTTCAGTGTCTCATAATCCTGGGCAGCCTCTGATTCCAGGTCATAATAGGATTTTTGGGGTTCTCCAGTCAGAAAAGACGCTAGCAGTCCTACCCATTGCTCTTTTTTTTTTTCCAATAAAAGTTTTATTATAAACAACAGGATACATAGGTGGTACAGAGTAAGGAAATTGCACCCTTGTAGAGAGTCATATAATCGGGAGATTAGACATATTGTGTACAGATTATGGCAAAACAAAGTAACATAGTGGCACAATTGATATGCGAAGCCAGATACGATTCTATGAGAGAAAAGGGTGGTATACATACAGGTTGGGTAACATATAAATACTTAGTATCTAGATGGTTTGCAGTCACCTGGACTCACACCTGTAGGATGTCAGCTGTTCGAGTGGGTCAGACTGTGGTCCGTGTGCATTAAGGGTGCTAGGATTATTCTCTAGCTAGGTGTCTGGTTAAGAAATGTTTGTGTAGGGTTGGGGTGTGCATGTAGTCTCTTCGGTCTCTCTCCCATCCGTGGGGGGAGAGTATTTTAGAGTGGCCTCGTGTTCGGCATCCCGAATTGAAGATGAGCAGGTGCGACTCGTTATACCAGAGAGGGTAGGCTGGGGGAGTGGGTGAGGGAGAGGAGTGTAGGGGGAGAGAGAAGAGAAAAAAAAAAGGGGGGTCATGCCGGGAGGGGAAGAAGAAGGGAAGGGGGGAAGGGAAATCCTGGGGACGGGGGGGCGTTACCTGCCTTCCCTGCCTTCACGACAGCCTAAGTTGAGTCAAAAGAATGAGAGTCCTGACTAGAGGGTCATTAGAATCGTGCTGTGACAGTGGCAGCTATTCCATAGTGGGTCGCCTCTCTTAGTTATAGGTGGGTGAGTCCCCAACTTCTTCCCGTTTGGGGTCGGGGATCTCTCCCTCCACAGATTTGGCAGGGCAAAGGATAATGGTAGGGCGTGTCTGCGCCCAAGATGCTGGGCGGTTTTAGATTCAGAGTGGTGCATTCAAAGCGCTGGGTAAGGTGAGTTCTTTATACCTGTCTGTGGTTATGAAATGTGTCCAGCATGCCCATGTGTGGGTATATTTGGTTGGTGTATCTTTGGCTAGATGGATCAGTTCCTCCATCTCGGCTGTTATATTGATACGGTGGAACCTTTCCAGAACTGTCGGTATTTGCTGGGATTTCCGGTGTTTTGGTATGCATAGTTTCACAGAATTGACCATATGCATGGCGAGGGATTTGCAATACGAGCGCGTGGGAGTTGGGAGGTCATGCAGTATTAAGCAGGCTGGTAAGAGGTCCATCTGTACGGTAGTGACCTGTTCCATAATCTCTCTGACCTTAGCCCAGAAGGGGCGGATTTTGGGGCATGACCATCATATATGTAGTAGCGTTCCCACGTCATCCAGGCATCTCCAGTAAGTATCTGGAATGGATGGATTGATTCTATGTAATAGAGCAGGTGTACGGTACCATCTGGTTAGTGTTTTGTAGTTATTTTCCTGGACTGTAACATTGAGCGATCCCTTGTGGGCTAGGGTATAGATGCGTTCCCATTGGGTTTCCGAGATGTCTACCTGAAGGTCTCTCGCCCAAGTCTTGCAAGCCTTTCCTAGGTTGGAAGGCGTGTTGGAGAATAGCATTGAGTGTACTGTAGATATCATATGTTGTTGGGGAGAATTTTGAGGGCATAGTGTTTGGAATGGTGTGAGCAGTCTCGTTAGGGAGAATTTGTCTGATAGGTCCCTCAAGAAGTGGCAGACTTGCAAGTAAGCCCAGTGGGGGAAGGGGTTGTGTTCACCCTTGGTTGCCAGCTGAGTGTGGTTGAGGAACTTTTCTCCATCATAGAATTGGTATTCATGTATCTTGGGGTGCGGCCATATGTCTACTAGAAATTTTCTGTGGAGGCCCGGGGGGAAAGCAGGGTTGTGTCGCATCAGTGTTAAAGGTCCCATTGTAGTCCAGAGGTTCCCTTATGCACATGCATCTCTGAAGCATTGTAGCGTCGGGCCAATCAGTGGGTGTTCTTTTATTGCCTGTGGGAGATGATCCGGTAGGATCCATGGGATCAGCTTCATGGGGATGGAGGAGAAGGAGGATTTGAGGCTAACCCAGTGCTTGAACCCATCGTGGGCTCTCCAATCTATCACCCTTATTAGATGAGTAGCTAGGTAATAATGCTTGAGATCTGGGATGCCTATTCCACCTTTTTCTTTCAGCCTAATTAATTTATTATAGCTCAACCTCGGGTGCTTCTGTTTCCAGAGAAAGTTTAGACAGAGCCGTTTATAGGCTGTGAAGAAGCTGCTAGGAAGTTAGATTAGGAGGGCTTGCAGGATATAGAGTAGTCCTGGGGGGACATTCATCTTGAGGATGGCTGCATGGCCAAACCAAGAGAATGTCGGTCTGTCCCACTTCTTGACATTGACTGTGATGGAATTAAATATGTGCAGTTGCTTTTTTGGGAATAATTCTGAGAGATGGGTCATCAGCTGTATACCTAAGTATGTAATCGCGTGGGGTTGCCATTTAAAGGGGAAGTTCAGGCTACATTGGACTACTACTTCCTCATCCGAAAGTGATACATTTAACACATGTGATTTAGTGTAGTTTATTTTAAGATTCCAGGGTGAGAATAAAAAGGATCGGGGTGAGGGGACATCCCTGTCTGGTTCTGTTGTGGATGGGTAAGGCATTTGACAGGTGGCTGTTTACTTTGATTCTGGAAGTTGGCGTTGTATAAAGGGACATAATAAATTATAGGGATCGCTTACTGATGCCTAGGTGTTCAAGGACTGCTTCTAGGTAGTCCCAGGCCAGTCTGTTGAATGCCTTCTCCGCATCCAGTGAAAGAAAGAAATCTTTCTGTCGCGTCACAGTTAACCAGTGATGGATGTTGATGGCTTTGGTTGTATTGTCCCTGGCTTCTCTGCCAGGGACAAAGCCTACTGGAACATTATCGATCAACTGGGTTAGGAGGGGCAGGAGGCGGTTGGCCAGTATTTTGGCGAAAATTTTGATATCCACGTTTAGGAGGGATATCGGTCTGTAGTTCATCACTGCTGTTGTGTCTTTACCTTCTTTGGGGACCACGGTTATATGGGCCTCTAGTAGTCCGTGTCGATGGGGTGCGCGAGGGTGTAGAGTATTAAAGGCTTTCAGGAATGGGGACGCGAGTATGTCAGAAAACATTTTGAAGTAGGCTGCTGTAAAACCGTCTAGGCCCTGGCTTTTCCCTGTTTTAAGCTGTCGCACTGCCACTCTGAATTCTTCTTCTAAAATGGGCTTGTCAAGCTGTTCCCTGTCCTGCACAGGGATAGGTTTTGGACCATAGGTTCGGAGGAAGTTTTGGATGAGGATTGCACGCATTTGGTTTGCCCAATTGGTGGTTAGCAGGGAGGGGAGGTTGTACAGCCCCTTGTAGAAGTGTTCGAACAGGCCTGCTATGTCCTCGTTCATGGATATGCCACAACCTTGTGTATCCTTCAATAGGTACACACAGGTATTGGCCTTTTGGGCATTAAGAGCTTTGTCTAAGAAATTCCCGCTCTTATTTCCATGCTCGTAATAGAGTTTCTGGGCAAGGGTGAATTTGCAGCAGGTTTTTCGATTAAGTTCCTCTAGTAGAAGCTGTCTGGTCTGGACAAGCTCCAGATAAATGTTTTGGGCCTGAGACTGTTTATGCATGCGTTCTAAGGTTTTGATCAAATTCAAGAGATCATTAATCATTGCTTGTCGGGCTTTTTTAAGAGCTGTTTTAAGGGCTATGCATTTACCCCCCAGGCTCTGAGGAAGAGGGTTCGCCCGGGAAATGCGTTAGCCATGTATATGATATTGTCTGGATCCCCTGCTGAGGTGGAGATAGACTGGTTCCCTTAACCACTTCAATACCGGGCATTGAGAGCACTTCCCGCCCAGACCAATTTTCAGCTTTCAGTGCTGTTGCATTTTGAATGAGAATTGCGCAACCGTGCAACACTGCACCCAAACAAAATTTTTATAATTTTGTTCCCACAAATAGAGCTTGCTTTTGGTGGTATTTGATCGCCTCTGCGTTTTTTTATTTTTTGCGCTATAAATAAAAAAAGACCGAAAATTTTGAAAAAAAATTTTTTTTTCTTGGTTTCTGTCACAAAACTTTGTATAAAGTACATTTTCGGGCACTGACGGGCACTGATGTGGCTACACTGATGAGGCTAGACTGACAGGCACTGAGGAGGCAGTACAGATTGGCACTGATGAGGTGGTACTGATAAGGTTGCACTGATGATGGGGCACATATGCAGCACTGATGGGCGGCACTGATAAGCAACGCTGACAGGCACTGACACATGGCACTGATATGCGGCACTGATGGACACTCATAGGCAGCATTGATAGGTGGCACTGGGCACTGATGGGCAGATAGGTGGCACTGCCGGGCACTGAGAGGTGGCACTTTTAGGTGGCACTTTTAGGTGACACAGATGGGCACTTTTAGGTGGCACAGGTGGGCACTGATAGGTGGCACAGGTGGTAACAGGTGGCACTGGTGGGCGCTGGTGCATATAGCGCTGTTAGGGATGGCACTGGCAGGCATCATACATGGGCACAGTGCCATCCCTACAGTACACTGTATTGCCCTTACCTGGTGGTCTAGTGGGGGCTCCCTGGTGGTCCTGGATGGCCTCCATTTTCCCTCCCTGGTGGTCCTGGGAGGCCTCCTCACGGTGTCCGGGGGGGCTCCCTGGTGGTCCTGGGCAGGCTCCCTGGTGGTCCAGTGGGGTGATCCTGAGGGTGGCTGCGCTGATAAACATTCAGCGCAGCCCCCCTCATCAGGCAAGCAGCAGATAAACTGCTCTTCCTATTTACACTGTGATCAGCCGTGATTGGTCACGGCTGATCACATGGTAAAAGGCTTCGGATCGAAGCCTTTTACTTCGGTTGGTAATGCCGGGGGTCAGACTGACCCACAGCACCACCGATCGCCGCGATCGCGGATTATCCTGAGGACGTCAATAGACGTCCAGTCAGGATAATGAACCACCCGCCCGGACGTCATTTGTCTATACGCCGGGCGGGAAGTAGTTAAAGAAGTCTTTATTATCTACATGTCTTTTATATTGCTCCACTTGTGAGTATATTTTATGCTTTGTTAATTTTAATAAACTGTCTTATGGTATTGCACTAGGTCGGTGCGCCCCTCTCTCTTTTGTATTTTTCTTCAGTTCTTTTTGGATTCCGATGGTCCTGAGGAGGGCAGCAAGACTACCAAGTGCTGAGGAATGCTACGCCCATAAAGAATTTATTTATGGCCATCTTTTTTCCCTGGTTGATGTATCCAAGTGCAGGAGTTGCTTTTTAGGCACCTCAGGTGTGTCATTAAGTAGGAAGAAGTCTTTTAGCTCTATTTCAATCCCTTTCATATCATGTTCTGATGTCAGAAGGGAGGAGTCAAGGAGCCATATCTTAGTTAGAGGGATCCTCTCTGGAAAGTTTAAGGTCATCCTTATTGGATGGTGGTCAGAGAGCACTATTGTTTCAATGGAGGTGTTCAAGAGGTAGGTCAGGTCTTTTTGAGTCACAAACAAGTAATCTATTCTACTGTACTTATTGTGAGGGGCGGAAAAAAAGGTAAAATCTCTCTCACTGGGGTGTTGTGTCCTCCAGGCATCATGCAGGCCGAGAAGTTGGAGTTGGGTTTTAATCTGCCATAATGCTCTGTAAGTCAGAACTGAGGTACCTTTTGAAGTGTCTATAAGAGGATTTAGGGCGAGGTTGAAGTCTCCACCTAAAATAGTTAGGCCAGATTGGAAGTCTGTAAGCAGTTCAGTAATTGCTCTGAAGAAGGTGACTTGCGCTGTATTGGGACTATAGACATTAGCTAGAGTCACCGGCCTACCCCGAATTGTACCTTTCAGGAGCAGGTATCTGCCTTCTTCATCCTCTATTGAGTCCGTAAGCTGCCAGCGGAGGTGGCTTGCAATAAGAGTGGTGACCCCTTTGGTTTTGGCTAGATCATTGGTGGCGTGGTAAAATGTGGGGAAGCGTCTAGAGGTCAGCTTGGGTATAGAAGTTGATTTGAAGTGCGTTTCCTGGAGAAACACAATGTCAGCCTTAAGTTTATGTATTAAAGATAGTATTTGTCTATGTTTTTCTGGGATATTCAAGTTGAGGGATACTATTTTAAGATTAGCATTTTCGTTGATTTCGATGTCGGTCGGTTGGGCCATTGTGCTTGAGAGGGTATTTTGGTCAAACTGTCTGGGCAAAGGGTTTAAGTTATTACAAGGCTCTTCACCTTAGGTGTGTCTGATGTAAAACTAGGCTGTCATAGGGATCGGGGCAGTGGGGGGTAAGGGGAGGGGAAAGTTGTGCAGGGTGGGCTGGGGTGGACGGGTGAAAGGGGGTAAGGAATAAGAAATGGAGGGTGAAGGGTTGTGAGGGAAGCGGGTGTGGTAACTACTGGGGGTAGGGAAAGGCCTGCTTCCCTACCCTAGTGTGGTAGCAAAGTTCCAGGTGTGGGTGACGCAGATAACGATCTCCCTCTTGTGGGGGCGAGGACCTGGTATCCGAGAGCAACATCGTCTGGATACCCACGTGTGCGTGGGATTCAATATATTAAGTTTGGGGAGTTGCTTGAGAGACGGCAAAGTAAATATTGGAGTACTCTGGAAGTAGGGGGTGCTAAGGACTTGTGTCGCCTTACCTCCATGGTGTTCGAATTGCTAGATGTTCTCAGCCGATGTGAGCTTCAGGCAGCCGCGACCATTTGACAAGCCGGATATCTATAGGGTCTAGAGCTGATTTTACCTAGAAACAAAAGTATGTGTACATATAAGAACACAAGAGCATAAAAGTAGGGCAATGTGCCGCAACGTATAACCATAATAACACTTCATAGAAATCAGTGAGAACTCGGGTTCAGTCTACCAAGTAACTAACTTGAATAACTGGACATTAAATTTTCAGGTAACGGATACACACACTTACCTCTACCGGAGGTTTAGAAACTAGGCTATCTCAGGGGCAGTTAAATAAGGGGAGTAGAACTCTGGCTTTTAGTGTGGATTTACAGTTCAGTTTGGCGCGGTGCTGCTATCTCCACTGCCTATTGTATGTTAGGTATCAGTCCCCACGTGTAGGTGGAGTGAAGCCGCATTATCCTAGGGGGGATTATGAGTAGGGCTATCTGCACTAGCTCTGGTTTGCTGTGTGTGCCTGCTTCTTTGTGCCTCCCTGGCGGAGGGTCTGGGTTTGGGCTTCGTGTTTAGAGAGCAATACCTTGGTATGAGACATAGAGGCATAGAGTGCCTTCTGACCTCAGGGAACTCTGACACGGTCTGGCGTAGTCATTACGGGGGTGTGTCAGGCATTTTCCACCTAAGTTCTGCTCTACCCCCGACCCCTCGGGTTCTCCCCTCTCTGTCCTTCTCTCCTGATGCTGATCTTCATAGTTTTCCCTCTTCTCAAGCCCTTTCCTACCGTTCTCCAACATTCTTGTCACCCCTTCTCTGTCATCAGTTACCTTATGCTCGATCCCACCCACCTATAGTCTTCACCTCCTATTGAAAGTTCTTAAGGGGTGGGGGGTGGTAAGGCTAAGTTACACCAGTGCCTGTGCTTTAGGTAGGAGAGGGGTGGGTCTTAAATATCTTCCCATATGTGGCAATAGGAAATGTTTCTGCCTTTAGGTGTTGACTAGCGGGCCAAGTGGCTGCGTCCACTGTCCTTAAAATTGTAGCTTTATTATGCCTTCTATGGAGTCTGCTCGCTCAACTCCCTAGTTCATCACACACAGTATACCTATAGTTTATACAAGAGAAGGAAAAAAAAATTAACATTTCACTTATTGGTCTCTAGGTCAGCCAATCTGAGGGGGGAATATGTCCGGGCCAAAGGTTGTTGCAGTATGAGAGTAGACACTCACAGGCATTTAGGTAGGAAGGGGGGTAGAGGCTGTTCCATAGCAGGTCACTCTCCACAGATTACACATTGTGGTTCAAGGGACAAGAGGCAACTAGGGGAACAAGAATCAGTGTCAATGAGAGAGGAACCTCCGTGTCCCTTCATAGCTACCTGCGATTGAAGCGGCCTGTTAGGTTTTAGCCCTTATCTGCTGTTCTGTGTTCAGGTGTGGGAGTGTAGACTTCCAAGTTTATTTTCCAGGTGTTGCGTCCCCAAGTAGGTGCTCACATCTCCTGAGAAAGGGCGTCAGGGGAGAAGGACAGGGGGCCAAGGAATGGTCCGGCTTTGGGATGCGATTAGGGGGAGGGGAGGGGGTGGCACGGGGGGGTGCAGGCTAAGTTTACAAATCAAGGGGATAGATTTGTAGGGGCAGTGGGCGAATCATGGATGTCCGGGTTACTAAAAGTGTGCAGAGAATTTATACAGGGCCCTCTTGCCTCTGCCTTCTGTGGGCCGGCAAAACTGTTGGGCTGGAGGGACCACCGTGGTTCTGAGGTAGACGTTGGGGTCTTGGAGAGGTTGACCGTCGTCTGCAGATGTGGAAGTCGTCTCTCACCGGTATAGCCTCCATGGAGGTCGCTCATCTTAGGGAATGCCTGTGTTGGTCTCTATACCAGTCTGGGATGTTAACTACCGGTATATTCAGGGTCTCACAGAAGGCTCTCAATTCTTCATGCACCTGTAGATTGGCTGTGCGGCCCTGGGATGATGCCGTTGGGCAGAAGGGAAACTTCCATCGGTACTGTATCCCTTTGGTACGGAGCGCGTCCAGCAGGGGGTGAAGGGTTCTTCTGCTTTGGAGCGTTATTGGGGAGAGATCTTGGAAAATTTTAATTTCTGTACCATGGGAAAGAAGCTCTCGCCTGTCTCTGGCTCTCCTCAGGATGTCCTCTTTTAGTTTAAAGTTCACCAGACAGCAAACAACATCTCTGGGGGGGTCAGTGTCTCTACCCCTGGGTCTGAGAGCTCTATGGAGGTGCTTGCACTCAATGGGAGCTTCGGGTGGTCTGCCTAGCACATCCTTGAAGATTGCAATGGTTGCGTGTGTGATCTGGTTGGGTCCAATTGATTCCGTGATGCCCCTCACACGCAAGTTGTGACTGTGCCCCCTGTTGTCCAGGTCCTCTAGATGTCTATGAAAGTCTCTGAGTAGGGTTGAAGGAGTCTCTGATGCCTGTTGTAGATGTTCTATGGCAGTGTCATGGCGACGGGTTACCTCTTACATGGCGTCCATTCTTGTGGCTATCCCCTGCATATCACAATGCAAATCAGCAATCGCTGCAGTCAGGGCGCTTTTAATGTTCGTTGCTATTGCCCTCAGGTCACTAAGGCAGAGCGGGCGATCGTCTCCACCTGAGAGCGCTGGGTGTTAGAGGTGTTCCGGCTGGCTGTGTGTGTGCCACAGGTGGAGGCCTGCGATGAGGCCTCGGTCTGTCGTGGCTGGGTGCGGAAGAGTTCCGGAATAGTTTGGCTCAACTGCGCCACCTGGGAGAGTGCGAGCTGGACCATTTTTGCTTGTCCTTATCCTTGCCCATACTTTGAGTGCGGTAGCCAGGCTTTATATCCCCTGCTAGGCAGATTTCTTTCCAGGCACACGCGGGATCAACAGAGCTAGGGGGCCATCACCCTCTTTCAAAAGTTGCTAGGTACGCTTCCACATCATCTGCAGGTGTCATCTTCTGCAGGAAATAGCTGGCATGTACCATTTTCTGTTCCACTGGTAAAGAACTTGCAGACCTCTTCTTTAACTTCACCAGGGCCTCTTCAAACTGGCGATTCTCCTCCTGCTAGGCTGCCACAGCCTGGCAGTTCACTTCCTGCTGTGCTGCAATGGCCTGTGCGACTTGGCAATTAGTTTCCCGCTGCTGGCGATTGCTCTCCTGTTGCTTGCGATTGTTCTCTTGCTGGGTTGCAGTGGCCTGCAACAGGGCTTTTAATACATTCTCCATCTTTCTACTTGTTCAGGAAGATGCCCACCGAGTCCACCACGTGTGGGTGGTTAGCTCAATGCAGATCACCTTCCCTAGAAAAAGGCAGTCCAAATGGCAGTTTTCCTTAAAATCTGACCTGTAGCCAGGTTTATGTAAAAGGTTGCATGTAGAAATCAAAATAAACAAATCCTCACCATTCAAACCTTTTGTCTCAGTCCATAAGCAAACTTCCATACGTCAGCTCTCTCAGGCTGTTGGCTCCTGAGTCCCAGGCCAGAGCAAAACTTTCCTCTCTTTCTGGTTATTTAAACCACCTGATGGTGGACTCCAGTG
This sequence comes from Glandirana rugosa, assembly GCA_018402905.1. NCBI lineage: Eukaryota > Metazoa > Chordata > Amphibia > Anura > Ranidae > Glandirana > Glandirana rugosa. The sequence continues at coordinate 701,556 of BLSH010316396.1, forward strand.
GACCACAAAATCTGGTCTGGAACCCACCCTGCCAAAGTGGTTGGTAACACTAGGACCGGATTCCACCTTAGTCCACTCCAAATGAACGCATGCGAGGTGACACATATCATCCATCGATAGCCTCACCTTGCATAAATTCACAATATTTATTCTCTGTGCTTACAAACCTGAAGAAATGTGGAAAAAAAAACTTTTTTTCATACTATAAAGGAATTAAAAGATGTATAGCAAACAATTTCATATAACAATGCACCAAAATACTCCAAACAGTTCTTTCAATTGAATATCCTTATAACAGTGTCCACAAATGAAGTGAAATAATATCCATTATTGCAACAGATAACTATTATGCAATTCAGTTACTGTCCATACATACAGTATGTGAAATAGTCACGTGCATCATGTCTTTACATATCAGTGGCAGCTTCTTCCCTCCAAAATAAAGTGCTCTACCATGTGTAATAAAGGGAACTACTCACCAGTTTTATAATGGAATGCCCATAGAATATAATTGGAAGCAAAATAAGAACTCATTTGCAAACAAATCTGATACAGACATAGCAATTTAGCCATTACCACAGGTGTTTTCTAAGTAGAGTAGCAGATAGTAAAATTGAAGTTATTTGGGATTATAGATGTTCTTTATGAAATGACAAAAAGTGAATAGCACAAAGCAATGGCCATAGGGTATAACGGGAAGCTAGCTGTGTCTTGAAGTCAGAACCATTCAAATATCAAATCAATCCTTAGCAGACATACTCTCCAAGTCACATCTTGCTTCCTCTTATACTCTTTGGGCGTTTAAATCTGTCATAAACCTTTGTAATTTCATAGAGAACAGCTATAATTAGAGTTGAGTGAACCCGAACTGTAAAGTTCGGGTTCGTACTGGACTTTAGGGTGTCCGTATTCCGAACCCGAATCGGGACATTTGAGAAAAAGGTCAGGGTTCGGGTATTTTTTCGCACCTTTTAAATAGCTCCAGGGCAGCCAATCAACAAGTGTTTCATTCATTTGCCCTTAGAAGCCATCACAGCCATGCCTGCTAATGGCATGGCTGTGATTGGCCAGTGCATCATGTGACCCAGCCTCTATATAAGCTGAAGTCACGTAGTGCTGCATGTCACATCATCTCATACTAGTGTAGGGAGAGGATGCTGCTGCTACTGTGAGGGACAGATTAGCTTTAGAAAATCATCTCATACTAGTGTAGGGAGAGGATGCTGCTGCTGCTGCTGCTGTGAAGGACAGATTAGCTTTAGAAAATCTGGTAAAAACAGCGATTTATTGGTGGGTGGGTACTAGAGGAGATTTTTGTTTGCTAGAATACATTTTGTTTGCTAAGCAAAGTGCCTCATATAAAACCTAAGCAAGTTTTCTGTTTGTTAGGTGGGCGTTTGCAGCCATTTTTGCAAGTGCAGTGCACTTGCAACTGCTTGTGTGTCAGGAACACTACTTTAATTGTGTTCTGTTAGTTCAGTTGGCAACATTTTGGCATGTTTAAATACTGCTTTTACATTGCAGTTAGACAAATAAAAAAAGGTTTTTTTTGTGTGTGCAAAATATTACATTTGCAGCCAGTGGGGCATTTCTTGCACAAAATTAACCCCTTCCCACTGGTAGGATGTCCATAGATGTCCTGGACTTTGAGTGGTGATATCTGAATGGCCAGTCATTTTTATGACCCTTAGAGGCCCGGGCGCGACGTTATGACGTCACGTCCGGTCCAGCTTTAGTAAACAAAGCCATGATCATGGCTGAAAAGGCCGGGATCGGAATTTTTTTTCTTATCTCGGTCTTTCCAGCATGCAGGAGAGATGTGAGGTCATATTGACCCATATCTTTCCATAAAGAGGACCTGTCACGCACCATTAATATTACAAGGGATGTTTACATTCCTTGTAATAGGAATAAAAGTGATCAAAAAATTAAAGAGACAGTGTAAAAATAAAAAAATAAAAGTAAAATAAATAATAATAATAAAAAAAAATTAAAGTCCCCCCGTCCCCGCGTGCTAGCATGCAGAAGCGAATGCATACGTAAGCCCCGTCCACATATGTAACCGGTGTTCAAACCACACATGTGAGGTATCACTGCATGCGTTAGAGTGAGAGCAACAATTCTAGTACTAGACCTCCTCTGTAACTCTAAACATGTAACCTGTAAAAATGTTTAAAGCGTCGCCTATGGAGATTTTAAGTACCAAAGTTTGGCGCAATTCCACAAGTGTTCGCAATTTTAAAGCGTGACATGTTGGGTATCAACTTACTCGGCGTAACATCCTCTTTTACAACATACAAAAAATTGGGCTAACTTTACTGTTTTGTATTTTTTTAATTCACTAAACTGTTTCTTTTCCAAAAAAAGCATTTGAAAAATTCCTGTGTGGGGGGGCGTGGCCTGATGTGGAAGGTAGTGGACGTGTTCTTACAGAGCTCTGAGAACCCACGATCCTCATCCAGCGACATCCACGGGATATCTGCATAGATTAGCACCAGCAACCCACCAACAAGCTCCCTACATCTCCCTGCACCGTTACTGATCAAAATTGTACGGAGGGGGAGGCAGATCACCGAAAGCAGGACTCACCTCAGAGCTTACCCTCCAGACGTCCGCCGCCATCTTGCGGCCTGGGCCCCCGAGCCGTCTGCGGTCCACACAGCCTAATACCGCCTCAGCACAACACCTTACAGCCATCCACACAGCTCCCCATCTAGCCCAAACTATCCGGCAAGCACCCCGAGATGATAGCCTCTACAAACAGCTCTGCGACGTACTGAGGCCTAGTCCCGGCCAGGAAGCCACGGCCTCGATTTCCACCTACAATGGGCAGAACCCCCTAGGGACCTAGGAGGGTCTTCTAGAGTGGCCTCAACACCATCCTCAAGCCTCCTGGAGTGGTGAAAGCCACAATTACAAGCAGACTCCACAGAGCAGCTCTGAGGCCTAGTACGGCGGCCAGCACAACCAACACCTCCACAGCTTCCATCTCAGACTCAGATTTTGCAGAACAAATGTGCACTTATTCACGGTTTCATTTAAAGTGACACACAGACTTTAAATAATTTTGCAGAACAGATGTGCACTTATTCACGGTTTCATTTAAAGTGACACACAGACTTTAAATAAGTTTGCAGAAGAGATGTGCACTTATTCACGGTTTCATTTAAAGTGACACACACATTTTGCAGAACAGTGATATGGGTTCTCCCGGCTTATTTATACTTTTTTGACACAGTTTGAAGATGATTTTAGAACAGTTCTATGGCCTCTACCGTTAATTAATACTTTTCAGACCCATTTTGAAGATGATCTCCATTTTTGCATTTTTTATGTTTTTATTTTTTTCAAAATATTTAAAGTTATTTCCCTGTCCCCATTTCTTTGTAGGTCACTTGTCCCACCATTACCCCCATTTCCTTCCTTTTGCAGACCTCTAGGACCTTCCAGGACTATTTTACAGTCTTTTTTGTGCTTAAAAGTCCGTGTCCCCATTGATTTCAATGGGGTTCGGGGTCCGGGACAAAGTTCGGGTTCTGTCCGGACCCGAACCCGGACTTTGTCCCGAAGTTCGGCCGAACCAGCAGAACCCGGACTTCTATAAGTTCGCTCATCTCTACTCAGGACGCCAAACGTCAGATGGGACTAAAAGAATCATCAATTTGATACAATGGGCATACAATCCGTGCTAATATCTCTAGATGCCGAAAAGGCCTTTTATAGGGTAAGGTGGTCCTATATGATGGAGGTTCTCCAAAAATGTGGGTTTTCTGGACAGATACTAACGGCTATAAATAATCTATGCTCTTGCGCCTATGCCAAGGTCGGGACCTCAAGTTTCCTGTCAGAACCATTCAAAATACGCAACGGCACAAGACAAGGCTGCCCGCTGTCCCCAATAATATTCTCCCTGGTGATAGAACCCCTTGCGGAACATATCAGATCACACCCCCAAATTACGGGAAACACTGTTGACAATAAGCAACATAAGATTGGCCTTCATGCTGATAATGTGATCCTCTCCATAACCGACCCCTTGCAATCCCTACCCCACCTCAACCAATTGTTCGATCTCTTTGGCATGCTATCACTATACAAACTCACCAATTCCAAATGTCAAATGCTGGCCATAAACCTTAATACCCACCTGAAATCTCAAATCTCAAGAATAGTTCATTTCTCATGGGCTCCACTATCCTCCATATAGTATCTAGGTATACAACTGACCTCCCCTAGCACTAAAATCTTACACAATAACCTTTCTTCCCTTATAACCAAACTTACACAAACTGCCACAAGCATGCAAAACCTTACACCCTCTTGGGCTGGACGAATAGCTCTTGTAAAAATGTTTTTGCTCCCACAGGTACTTTATGTATTCAGGACCTTACCAGTTCCATTTTAAACAGCACACTTTAAGAAGCTCCAATCTATTCTTAACAAATTTATTTGGTGCGGTAGGAAACCACGAATAAAAGATAATACTCTAACCAGACCCGCCACACTTCTGGGCCTAGGAGCCCCAAATATATCTTCATGTTATAAAGCGACTATCCTCTCACAAACCAAAAGTGGCTGGACTCAATCACAAACCTGCTCCTGGTCACAAATAGAACAAGCGGTGTGAAAAGCGGACATCAGATCCGCCATTGGCGCAACTATTCTAAAACCCCACTCAGTATCATCTTTCCTGGACACTACCAAAGCAACCATAAAGACTTTGACTTCCACAATAAGTTCAACTCAGGCAATCTCAATGACATCCCTACAGAAAATACCTTTAACATCACTGGAACTCGTCATACCAGACCTAAACCTAACCAACTGGATAACTGCAGGTATTACTCACATTGCCCATCTATACTCAAATTCAATCTTCAAATCCTTCCAGGAGATACAACAAATATTCTTATTACCTAAAACATCCTTCTTCCAATATCTCCAAATACGTCACACACTGCAGCAAGTACAAATTGGAAATTCTCCATATCTGGATCGACTCTTGGAACTTCTGGACACCCCAAGAATGTAAACATTGGACTCTCACCTTTCTACAAACTTCTGGTTAGGCCCATCTCTGCTGATAAACCTACTACCATCCTGCAATGGGAACGTACCCTAAACTTCAACTATCCCATTGAACTCTGGCAGCAAGCAGTAACCATCCCACTCAAATACTCACGGTGTATCACCCACTGTGAATCCTCCCAAAAAATCTTACACAATTGGTATCAGCCCTACAGGCTAGCTAAAATTTATCAAGACCAATCACCACTATGTTGGAGACACTGCGGAGCGACACATCCATACATATATGGTGGCAATGCCCCAAAGTACAATCCTTTTGGAAACTCATTTTCAAGCTCATCAACCAACTCACTGGGAAAAATCATCCGCCTAATCCGAAGGCTGCGCTACTAAATCTTGATATGGACAACTGGCCGAACTCTTTTACTCCCATAATATCCCACATCTTCATTGCTGCTCGCCTCACTATCACAAGGAGTTGGAAATCGCCAAACTCCCCAGACTACAACAACACTATAACAATTCTTAATGAAAATGCAGCCAACGAATATGCCTATGCTAAGGCCCACCTGACGACCCACAAATTCAATCGCCATTGGGACCCCTGGAATAAAAGCCCTCTATGCACTCTCCGAACATAATACCTCTAATCACTAGCAACTTTAAATTGCTACAAAAGAGCTACAGCCTACAACAGGATACATATATCATATAAACTACTTCCCACGTATTACCGCAGGAAACACTGATCTCTGGAAAATGAGTCCAATGGCCACATAATCATCCAACAATTCGACAACTGAGACATGTCCCCCACCCTGTGACCCTCCCCTCTGTCTCTCTCTTTTTCCTTCTCTTACTTTTCTCATTTGTCTTTTTAATCTGTGCTCCTATAGCACAATTTCTCAGAAATGTATACAAATGTTATGTTACTATGCATCATAACCTTACTAAGTGTCAAGGTGATTAAAACAACGATGCCTGTCAAGCACTCCCAAGTAGGACGTTTAAGTCCTCCTCAGAATATACAGCAATTTTAAGTCGTCCATGTGCACTGCTGCACAGCAAGATCCCTACGGGGGTGTGGCAGATCAAGAGGGCAACGACTGTAATTCGAAATTACACTCCTAAATTATGACTTAGTTAGCATCGGACAATACATAGAGTTCAATATGTTGGAAAGGTAATTGAACATGTAAGGAAAAAATGTGATAGGATCTAATATGACTAATTCACATGTTCTTCTTTTTTCATGATGTAATGTTAAATCTCTCAATAAAAAATTATTGAATTAAAAATTCCCGCGCAAATATCGTGTGATATAAAAAGTTGCAATGATCATCATTTTATTCCCTAGAGCCTCTGCTAAAAAAAACATATATAATGTTTGGGGGTTCTGAGTATTTTTCTAGAAAAAAAATTATGATTTTTACACGTAGGAGAGGAGTGCCAGAAATGGCCCGTATATGAAGTAGTTAAAAAGTGCGTCTACTTTGCTGGTTTTAAAAAAAAAAAAAATATTCTAAATACTACATTTGCAGCCAGTGGTGCATTTCTTGCACAAAAATAAAAAGTGTGTCTACATTGCTGGTTAAAAAAAAAAATATTCTAAATACCACATATGCAGCCAGCGGTGCATTTCTTGCACAAAAATAAAAAGTGCGTCTACATTGCTGGTTTAAAAAAAAGAATAATAAATAGTGCTACACAGTACATTTGCACCTTGCTGTGCATTTCTTGCACAAAATTAAAAAGTGCGTCGACATTGCTGGTTTAAAAAAAAAAAAAAAATAGGGCTGCATAGTACATTTGCACCTTGCTGTGCATTTCTTGCACAAAATTAAAAAGTGCGTCGACATTGCCGGTTTAAAAAATAATATAAATTTGTGCTAAATAGTACATTTGCGTCCAGAATGGGGAGAACGTCAAATAAGGGACGTGGTCGTGGTGCTGCTGGTGCTGCTGGTGTTGGTGAAGCTCCTATTGCAAGGAGAGGACGCGTCATTCTGTCCCAGCTACACGCACAAGTGAAACACCTTCCTCAGGTGCGAGTAGCCGACAGAACCTTAAACATTATATGGTAGGCCCGAATGCCGCTCAACAAATGGTGAGGCCAGAACAAGTACAGGCGATAATAGATCGGTGTGGCTGACAATGCCTCCAGTTCTTTCACATTGTCTCCCACCCGGTCCCTTGCTGAAAGCTCAGTGTTGGCAACTGAACCCCATGGCCATCTGTCTTTCACCTCAGCCCCTTGTAAATCAGCCAAGCGGTCTGAGCCCCAAGTCATGCAGCAGTCTCTTATGCTTTTTGATCACTCTGCAGGTTTGCTTTCCATGGGCCATCCATATAGCCCTGCCCCAGAAGTGGAAGACATTGAGTGCACTGATGTCCAAGCACTTCTGTTTCAGGATGAGGACATGGAAACACCACCACAGCACGTCTCTGATGATGACGAAACACAGGTGCCAACTGCTGCGGCTTTCTACAGTGTGCAGACTGACAAGGAGGGCAGTGGTGAAGAGTGGGTGGAAGATGATGTGGAGGATGATGAAGTCCTAGACCCCACATGGAATGAATGTCATGCGAGTGACATGTGCAGTTTGGATGAAGAGGTGGTGGTCGCACAGAGGCACCAGCACAGCAAAAGAGGAAGCAGGTTGCAAAAGCGGAGCGACCGTACCCTAGACAGTACGCCTGCTATTACCCACCGCACCCAGGAACCTAGCACACCAAAGGCAGCTCAAGGGAGTTCCCTGGCATGGCAGTTCTTCAGACAATGTGCTGATGACAAGACATGAGTGGTTTGCACGCTGTGCATTGAGAGCCTGAAGCGAGGCATAAATGTTCTAAACCTGAGCACAACCTGCACGACCAGGCATCTACATGCAAAGCACGAGTTGCAGTGGAATAAGCACCTCAAAATCACAGAAAGGTATCGGGCTCCTCCTGCTTCCTCTTCTGCTGCTGCCTTGGCCTCTTCCTCCACCTCAACAGTGCCAGTGTCACCTGCCACCCAGCAAACAGACGATGTGACAGCAACGCCACCATGTCCGCCACCGTCCCCAAGCATTTCCACACCATGGTCCCATGGGAGCTCACAGCTGTCCATCTCCCAAACACTGGAGAGAAAGAAGAAGTACCCCCCTACCCAATCGTGATCCCTGGCCCTGAATGCCAGCAAATTCCTGGCCTTTCGAAATGCTGTCATTCCGTCTGGTGGACACAGACAGGTTTAAAAACCTGATGGCGGTGGCTGTCCCACAGTACGTGGTTCCCAGCCGCCACTACTTTTCCAGGCGAACCATCCCTTCCCTGCACAAACAAGTCAGGGACAAGATCAAGTGTGCACTGCGCAATGCCATCTGTGGCAAGGTCCACATATCCACTGATACGTGGTCCAATAAGCACGGGCAGGGACGCTACATCTCGCTAACTGCACACTGGGCAAATGTAGTGGTGGGTTGGCCTGAGGCAGATAGCAGTTTGGCGCATGTCCTTCCGCCACTGAGGATTGCAGGGCATTTCTCTTTGCCTACTGTGTCCTCCTCCTCCTACTCCGCTTCCTCCTCCTCTACCACCTCCTCATCTGGTCAGCGTAACACCTTCACCACCACATCCAGGGGGAAACGACAGCAGGCTGTTTTAAAACTGATATGTTTGGGGGATAAACCCCACACTGCGCAGGAACTGTGGACGGGCATTCAACAACAGACCGATGAGTGGTTGTTGCCACTGAGCCTCAATCCCGGCCTGGTGGTGTGCGATAATGGGCGAAATCTCGTAGCAGCTCTGGGCCTAGCCGGTTTGACGCACATCCCTTGCCTGGCACATGTGCTGAATTTGGTGGTGCAGAAATTTCTAAAAAAACTACCCGGATATGTCAGAGCTGCTGCAGAAAGTGCGGCCTGTTTGTGCGCGCTTTCGGCGTTCTCACCCTGCTGCTGCTTGCCTGTCTGCGCTGCAGCAGAACTTTGGCCTTCCCGCTCACTGCCTCCTCTGCGACGTGCCCACAAGGTTGAACTCCACCTTGCACATGCTGGAGAGACTGTGTGAGCAGCAGCAGGCAATAGTGGAGTTTCAGCTGCAGCACGCGCGGGTCAGTCGCTCTGCGGAACAGCACCACTTCACCACCAACGAGTGGGCCTCCATGCAAGACCTGTGTACCATATTGTGGTGTTTTGAGTACTCCACCAACATGGCCAGTGCCGATGACGCTGTTCTCAGCATTACTATGCCACTTCTATGTCTCCTTGAAAAAACACTTCAGGCGATGATGGAAGAGGATGTGGCACAGGAGGAAGAGGAGGAGGAAGAGGGGCCGTTTCCACCTTTATCAGGCCAGTCATTCACAAGTGGCTCAGAGGGTGGGTTCCTGCACCAGCATAGGCCAGGTAAAAAAAAATTTCAAGCCAGGGCACAGTTCTGGAGGATGAGGAGGACGAGGATGATGAGGAGGAGGAGGAACCGTGTTCACAGCAGGGTGGCACCCAACGCAGCTCCTGGGCATCACTGGAGCATGGCTGGGGGGATACGGAAGACACAGATGATACACCTCCCACAGCGGACAGATTGTCTTTGCCTCTGGGCAGTCTGGCACACATGAGAGACTACATGCTGCAGTGCCTGCACAACGACAGCCGAGTTGCTCACATTGTAACTTGTGCTGATTACTGGGTGGCCACCCTGCTGGATCCCCGTTACAAGGACAATGTGCTGTCCTTAATTCCCTCACTGGAGCATGATCGGAAGATGTGCGACTACCAGCGCACGCTGGTAGACGCGTTGCTAAGGGCATTCCCAAATGAAACCAGGGGCTCGGTGGAAGCACAAGGCGAAGGCAGAGGAGGAGGAAGAGGTCACCAACTCAGCTGTGGCACCGTCAGCGCCTCAGAAGGCAGGGTTAGCATGGCTGAAATGTGGAAAAGCTTTGTCGGCAGCACGCCACAACAAACAGCACCACCAGCTGGGAGGCAACATCTTATCAAGAGGCAGCATTTCAGCAACATGGTGGAACAGTATGTGCGCACACACCTACACGTACTGACTGATGGGTCTGCCCCATTCAAATTCTGGGTCTCCAAATTGAACACATGGCCTGAGCTTGCCCTTTATGCCTTGGAGGTGCTGGCCTGCCCTGCAGCCAGTGTATTGTCTGAACGTGTGTTTAGCATGGCAGGGGGCGTTATCACAGACAAGCGCAGCCACCTGTCCCCAGCCAACGTAGACAAGCTAACGTTTATTAAAATGAAGCAGGCATGGATCCTACAAGACTTGTCTGTACCTTGTGCAGAATAGACATTTATACCAGCCTCACACAGCCATTGGTATACTTTAGTGAACTTATTCTTTTTTTTTTTTTTTTTTTCATAGAACATAAGTCTTTATTGGAATTTGTAACAGGAGAAACATGAAAAATAAACCATGGTACATTTTATATGGAAAAAGTGCTGCTGGGTTTGTCTGCAGATAGTGATCTTTTTTTTTTTTAATATGTCTCAATATTTTGGGGGCTACCCCAATTAGAAAAAAAAAACAAACAAACAAAACACAGCGTTGGCTACCTCCTCCTCCTCCACCGCCACTTCCAACTGTACCGCCACGGTCACCACCTCCTTAACCTCTTACTCCACATCCACCTCCTCCTCCATTTTTTTAATGTGATCTTAAGTTATTTCCCTATCCACATTTGTTTGCAGGGCACTTGTCCTACTCTTACCCCCATTTTGCTTCCTTTTGCAGCCCTCTAGCCCTTTTCAGGACTTTTTTAGAGCCATTTTTTGCCCAAAAGTTCGGGTCACCATTGACTTCAATGGGGTTCAGGGTTCGGGGTCAAGTTCGGGGCCAAACTCGAACTTTTTTGCGAAGTTCGGCCGAACCCGAACATCCAGGTGTCCGCTCAACTCTAGCTATAATCTGTGGAATGTTCAATCTTAAAATTGCTATGTTTCTCAGATTTGCCTACAAATAAGCAAATAAGTTTATATTATAATTTCTATTATATTCTATGGGCTTTCCCTTCTGTCATTCACCATTTGTCATTCCATAGAAAACAGTTAAAATCCTAGATCATTTTAATTTTCTAGTCTTCTACTCTACTTAGGTGGACACCCGTGGTAAAGGTTAAATTGGTACATAGCACAGATTTGCCTGAAAATAAATTAATATTTTACTTCCCATTATATTCTATGGGCATTCCCTTCTGTCGTTCACTATTGTCATTCCATAGAAAACAGTGAAAATCCCATTTCATCTCAATTTTAAACACCATCACTGTAATTGCAAATGTCTGCTCAGGATTTATTTGATATGCTTAAAGGTTTGGATGTCAAGTCACATTTTACTTCCCATTACACTCTATGGGCATTACATTCTGTCATTCACCTTTGTAATTTCATAGAAAATGTGCTATAATCCTAAATAATTTCAATGTTACAATCTGCTACTCTACTTGGGGAACACCTGAGGCAGTGGCTAAATTGCCATGTCTACCAACTTTGTCTGCAAGTGAGTTCATATCTTGCTCCCCATTTTATTCTATAGGTATTCCCTTATATCACTCACCCTTGTCATTCTATAGAAAACACTGATTATCCTGCCTAATTTCAATATTAAACAATGCTACTGAACTTGGAGAGTATGTCTATTAAGGATTTGCGTTGATATGTCTAATGTTTCTGATGTCAAGTCACATCTCTTTCCATTATACTCTATGGCAATAACATCTCACATTCACCCTGTTCATTCCATAGAAGGAGATTTTAATCCCTTCTGGCATTTTCAAAATCTCCACTTTCGAAAATGCCACTGAATTTGAGAATGCCTACTATTTTTTTATGTACACTGCTCAACAAAATTAAAGGAGCACTTTTTAATTGTGGTATAGCATCAAGTCAAATAAACTCCTGGGATATTGATCTGGCCAGTAAGTAGCACATGGTGTTGTTAATTAGTTTCAGCTGCTTTTGTGTTATTGAAATTAACAACAGGTGAACTAGATGGGCAGCAATGAGACGGCTTCCAAAACAGGAATGATTTTACAGGTGGAGGCCACTAATATTTTTTCCCTACTCATCTTTTCTGACAGTTTTTCATTAGCTTTGCATTTTGCTAGGATCAGTGTCACTATTGGTAGCATAAGGAGATACCTGGACCATATAGAGGTTGCATAGGCAGTCCAACTTCTCCAGGATGGCACATCAATATGTGCCATTGCCATAAGGTTTGCTGTGTCGCTCAGCACAGCCTCAAGAGCATGGAGAAGATTCCAGAAGACATGCGAGCTTGACAGGGCCATAGAAGGTTCTTAACCCATCAGCAGAAGGTGGAGAATGGACCGCGCTGGAACCAGATTCCTCGTGTAGGGATGTCGTACGTGGGGAAATCTGGGTTGATCCCCAGCTCCCAATACCTCTATGGAGCAAGATCGGAAGATACTAGTGATGGGCCCTTCTTATAGGGCCTGGGCTGCTACCCCTGGAAGCGACTGGGTGCGTCGATTCACATGTGTGGTCATATATGAATGGAAAGGAGCGCCCAAGACAAGAATGTAAAAGCTACAACTTTGAATTTTATTTGGTTTGAAGACCAGTAGAAATAATCCAACGCGTTTCGGGGGTCCAACACAATCCCCCTTCCTCAGGGCTATTGAAGACAAAGACAAAATAGTATACATACACAACAGTGTCACAATTTTGTAAAAGATTCACTCTGATCCCCAGCTACAGGTCACATTGGGAGCATCAGCCAGATGATAGCTGCCCCGCGGCCCTAAGTTCATGCTGGGGATCCACATTGTATAGTTATCCCTCTCAGCTGATCCCGGGTGCTTAGATCTTCAAATCTCCCCTTACAGATCTTTACTCCAAACGGGCAAGCATCCGAAGTTTCAATCAATAATCAGCAGGTCAGTAAAGTTTCATAGTAACACTACCACTTTGTCATTTTTGGTTTTAAAGGAAAATGTTGTTTTTAATTTTAATTCAATCTCAAAAAATGTTTTCTTCTTCTTTCTCAAGTAAGACCTTTGCCTTTTGGGAACTAAAAAAGATAAAAAAAAAGATATTCTTATATATCCTATTCCATCCATTTTTGCAATGACAAGAATTTTTTTATTTATTTATTTATTTTCCTATTCTTTATAAAGTAATAACTAATGTTCAATTTTTTATACAAACTTTACGAACGTATGTACATACAGTTTTTATTATTATTTTTATATATCATTTGAATCTTGTGACAATGTTGTGTATGTATACTATTTTGTCTTTGCCTCCAATAGCCCTGAGGAAGGGGGATTGTGTTGGACCCCCGAAACGCGTTGGTTTATTTCTACTGGTCTTCAAACCAAATAAAATTCAAAGTTGTAGCTTTTACATTCTTGTCTTGGGCGCTCCTTTCCATCCATATATATAACCCATCAGCAGGACCGTTATTTGCTCCTTTGTGCAAGGAGGAGCAGGATGAGCACTACCAGAGCCCAGCAGGCCACTAGTGTGAATGTCTCTGGCCAAACAATCAGAAACAGTATTCATGAGGTTGGCCTGAGGGCCTGACATCCTCTAACGGGCCCTGTGCTCACTGCCTAGCACTGTGGAGCTTGATTGGCATTTGCCATAGAACACCAGAATTGGCAGATCTGCCACTGGTACCCTGTGATTTTCACAGATGAGAGAAGGTTCACCCTGAGCACATGTGACAGATGTGAAAGGGTCTGGAGAAGCTGTGGAGAATGTAATGCTGCCTGTAACATTGATCAGCATCACCGGTTTGGTGGTGGGTCAGTGATGGTCTGGGGAGGCATATCCATAGAGGAACTCACAGACCTCTACAGGCTAGACAATGGCACCCTGACTGCCATTAGGTATCGGGATGAAATCCTTGGCCCTGTTGTCAGACCCTACACTGGTGTAGTGGGTCCTGGGTTCCTCCTGGTGCATGACAATGCTCGGCCTCATGTGGCAAGAGTATGCAGCCAGTTCCTGGAGGATGAAGGAATTGATACCATTGAATGGTCTCCATGCTCAACTGAACTAACTCCGATAGAACGCCGATGGGACATTATGTTTCGGTCCATCCAACACAATCAGGTTGCACCTCAGTTTGTTCATTATAAGCATGCCCTGATGTTGTTAGGCATGCATATACACCATTTTTCATTCATGCAAACACGTGGGGGCCATACAAACTACTGAGTACCATTTTGAGTTGCTGCAATGAAATTTGAGCAAAATGGATTAGCCTGCTGCATCATTTTTTCAGTTTGATTTTCAGGGTGTCTTTGAATTCAGCCCTCTGTAGGTTGATAATTTTAAATTCCATCAAACAATGTGGCATCCTTTCCTTCCTAACACGTTACCCAGTTCATATCAGTATAGACATCCAGCATGATATTTTTCCCCATTGAGATCTGATGTATTTTCAAAGTGTTCCTTTAATATTTGTGAGCAGTGTATAACAGTTAACATCACATCTTGCTTCCCGTTATAGTCTATGGGCATTCCGTTGTGTCATTCATTTGTCATTCCATAGGAAATAGTTATAATCCCAAATCATTTTAATTTTACAATCTGCTATTCAGTTTAGGGAACACCTGTGGTAAAGGTTGATCTGCTAAATAACAGTTTTGCCTGCAAATAAAGTCCTATTATACCCTACGGGCAGTGCAAAACTGGGGTGGGGATGGAGGAACACATGATCTAGTTGACAGATGCAGAGGAGTGCTAGCAGAAAAGAGGATAATATGGGAATATATTGTAATTTTGAATTGGGAGGTGTGATGCCATGAGTGACTACAACCCTAGTTGTATTTGTTGCCTATGGGCATTCTCGTCTGTCAGTCACCCCTGTGAGTATATTGAAAGGATGATAGCCTCACTTAATCTTAATTTTAAACATCACCACTGAGCTTGGAGAGTATGTCTGCTCAGGATATTCACTGATTTGTCCAATGGTTGTGACTCCAAGTCACATCTGGCTTCCCATTATACTGTATGGGTATTCCTTTGTGTCATTCATCTGTAATTCCATAAAACAAAAACTCAATTTTACAATCTGCTACTCTACTTAAAGAATGCTTGTGGGAAAGGTTAAATTGCTATGTTTCTCAGATGTGCCTGCAAATTAATTTATATCCTATTTCTCATTATATTCTATGGGCATGCCATGTGTCATTCACCCTTGTCATTCCAATAAAAACAATGGAAATCCCACTTAATCTTAATATTAAACAATGCAGCTGATCTTGGAGATTAGGTTTGCTAAAGAGTTATTTGATATGACTAACAAGTCTGTCTCTAATTGAAATAGTTTTCATTATTTTTAATGGGCATTCCATTCTGTTCTATTATTATCTATAGGTATTTTTCTGCCCTGTTAAATTCTATGGGCATTCTATTCTGCCATTCCTTTTAGTAGGTCCCACTTCATAGTTATCCTAGCACACACTTCTTTAAATTGCTACCAAACAGTCAACTGCAAGATTACTGGGCAATCCTATTCACAAAGGGAAAGAATTCCAACCCAATTTTTTACTATTCCTCAATAGTCTTTTGAATACTCATTAAAAGCTAAGTTCACGTTTTTTTTCCTAAATTCCAGCTTCTCTATGTGCCAGTATAGCTGTAATGTAGCTCTTATGGAGCAGAGATAACGCTTTCCCTCTTCCAAGAAGAGGACCTTACCTCAGCTAGCAGTTGCTTGAACAGAAATCACTTCTTTTTTTCAACTTTAATTTTTTATTCAGGTAGACATAAGATACAGACAACAAATTTGCGAGTTACAGTTACATAGTTGCTTATAGACAGTTAAGGATACAAAGCAATAGTCATGGCATAAGTAGTAGGAGTTACAGTTAATGGTATCTGGGGGGGTTCATGTTAACAATGCAATGGTGTTATCAATCACATAGTCTTACATCAGGGGAGGTTGAAGGTGTACTGAGGGAGTAGCAGATGGGATCATAAAGGTGGTTCTTATTGGGGATGAGCATGTAAGGTGTATGCTGTGGTGAGATAGTCACAGGGTAGTTCCAGGACCCTTAGGGTGGTGGAGCTGCAGGTTCCATTGTTCCAGGAATGTCGGGACTATAAGATTAGCTTTGGCGAAGGCGTACTCCAGACGGCAGTTGTTGTTGAGGATGGTGGTAACCTCTTCCAGAGAGGGTGGGGTAGAGGTCTTCCATATCCTGGCAATGGCCAAGGGGGCTGCTATGAAAATGTGGCTGGTTAGGGTATTGGTCTTGCGGTGCCAGGGAGAAGAGTCCAAAGATAGAAGTACCATTTGCGGTATCAGTTGGATACAGCAATTTGTGAGTTGGGAAACAAAGGCTGACAGGGTGGACCAGAAATTACTCAGTTTGGGGCAAGACCGCCAGACATGTAGCAAAGTGACCACATTGTCTCCAGCAGAGGGGAGACGTTGTCGGGTTGTCAGTTTGGCCGGAGTGAGGTACTAGTTGTGGAAGATCTTGTTTGTGGTTTCCCAGTGGGAGATGCAGTGGGAAGTGTTCCGGGTAGTATAGGTCTGTTGTAACCATTCTTATCATCGAATCATGGAAGTCGATTTAACTGCGGACAGGGGACTGAGTTGAAGTTTGTATATACCAGATACGCCTTTTGCTGAGGTTTGGGCGTTGCAGTAAAACAGAGCCAGGTTGGGTACGAGAGATTCATTAGTGAATTTCAATCTATGGAGAGAAGATCTTATTTGGAGGTACATGTAGAACTTTTTGGGGCTGAGTGGAAATTGTTTGCATGGCAACTGGTAGCTTTTTAAGACATTGTTGGTGAAGAGGCGATTGAGATATTTTATGCCTGCTTTTGCCCATGTGGCAAAGGAGGTATTTGGGACGAGGAGCTCCAATGCAGCCAGCAGTATTTGGGAGAGAAGTGAGGGATTCATGCCCTTAGCTGGTTGAAGTACGGAGTTCTGGACCTTTACGGTGGCTATGACCGGGTCTAGAAATAGCTTGTGGGGTGGAGAGTGCAACATAGTGGCACATAGGAGAGCTTTTGGAGAAGCGTCCATGGATGCCTGTTCGATTTGGAGCCTCGTAGGAGAGTGGCTTTATAATACAGGGAGATGTTGGGGACGCCCATGCCAGCATATTTGATAGGTATGCAGAGGAGTTTGTGGTGAATACGCGGGCGGTTGTTCTTCCAGATGCAAAGGTTTAGGATAGCTTGAAGTTTCTTCAGATTGTATGTCAGGATGGGTATCAGTAAGGCTCAAAAGAAGTAGAGAATATGAGGCAGAATAAACATTTTAACCAGAGCCATCCTGCTGGCCCATGAGGATGCTGTGTTTTGTAAAATTCAATGGGTACGCTTTAACCCCTTGGGATATGTGCAGAATATGCCCACATCCCTAAATACAAATTCGAAAAACAGACCCTCTGGTGGGACTTTAAAGGGTATAGACTCCACACAAACAAATGCAATAGGTATAAAAAGTTTTAAGTTTATTACAAAATAGTAGTTGAAAAAGGGAAAAAGGAGGAAGAGACAGGGGATGAAGCAAGGGGTACATTACCCAATCTACAGAACGTTATTAAAATGTAACAGTACATATAGCAGAACCACTTATTTAATGCACTACTGTGTAATTGAAACATAGTGCAACCCAACGCGTTTCAAAATCATGCGTTGTTCCTCTTCATCAGGGGAAAGTGGTTATATAGCTCATATTTATCGTTCAGACATATATATAGCACATAGTGTGGGTTCTCGTATAGAACTAATGCAGGGTAAAAACAGGAGTAAAAGATGCTGCTACCGCAAGTATCATAATGTCCACAAAGGTGGGTAGCGAAGATCGATCCCAATATAACCACTTGTGAAAGAGAGGTAGGTGAAGTAGTAGAGGGAAAGGTGACATAGGGAGTGGAATTAACCACCCCCACGGCTGGACACCAGGGAGGAGGGCTGACTGAAGGGTGGGCTACCCGGTGGTGTGGGTCAACCCGTGCCGTCTATATTATATACAGTGGGTACGGAAAGTATTCAGACCCCCTTACATTTTTCACTCTTTGTTATATTGCAGCCATATGCTAAAATCATTTAAGTTCATTTTTTTCCCCTCATTAATGTACACACAGCACCCCATATTGACAGAAAAACAGAATTGTTGACATTTTTGCAGATTTATTAAAAAAGAAAAACTGAAACATCACATGGTCCTAAGTATTTAGACCCTTTGCTCAGTATTTAGTAGAAGCACCCTTTTGATCTAATACAGCCATGAGTCTTTTTGGGAAAGATGCAACAAGTTTTTCACACCTGGATTTGGGGATCCTCTGCCATTCCTCCTTGCAGATCCTCTCTAGTCCTGTCAGGTTGGATGGTAAACGTTGGTGGACAGCCATTTTTAGGTCTCTCCAGAGATGCTCAATTGGGTTTAAGTCAGGGCTCTGGCTGGGCCATTCAAGAACAGTCACGGCATTGTTGTGAAGCCACTCCTTTGTTATTTTAGCTGTGTGCTTAGGGTCATTGTCTTGTTGGAAGGCCCAGTCTGAGGTCCTGAGCACTCTGGAGAAGATTTTCTTCCAGGATATCCCTGTACTTGGCTGCATTCATCTTTCCCTCGATTGCAACCAGTCGTCCTGTCCCTGCAGCTGAAAAACACCCCCACAGCATGATGCTGCCACCACCATGCTTCACTGTTGGGACTGTATTGGACAGGTGATGAGCAGTGCCTGGTTTTCTCCACACATACCACTTATAATTAAGGCCAAAAGGTTATATCTTGGTCTCATCAGACCACAGAATCTTATTTCTCACCATCTTGGAGTCCTTCAGGTGTTCTTTAGCAAATTCCATGCGGGCTTTCATGTGTCTTGCACTGAGGAAAGGCTTCCGTCGGGCCACTCTGCCATAAAGCCCCCACTGGTGGAGGGCTGCAGTGATGGTTGACTTTCTACAACTTTCTCCCATCTCCTGACTGCATCTCTGGAGCTCAGCCACAGTGGTTCTTCTTTACCTCTCTCACCAAGGCTCTTCTCCCCCGATAGCTCAGTTTGGCTGGACGATCAGCTCTAGGAAGGGTTTTGGTCGTCCCAAATGTCTTCCATTTAAGGATTATGGAGGCCACTGTGCTCTTAGGAACCTTCAGTGCAGCAGAAATTTTTTTGTAACCTTGGTCAGATCTGTGCCTTGCCCCAATTCTGTCTCTGAGCTCTTCAGGCAGTTCCTTTGACCTCATGATTCTCATTGGCTCTGACATGCACTGTGAGGTCTTATATAGACAGGTGTGTGGCTTTCCTAATCAAGTCCAATCAGTATAATCAAACACAGCTGGACTCAAATGAAGGTGTAGAACCATGTCAAGGATGATCAGAAGAAATGGACAGCACCTGAATTAAATATATGAGTGTCACAGCAAAGGGTCTGAATACTTACGACCATGTGATATTTCAGTTTTTCTTTTTTAATAAATCTTCAAAAATGTCAACAATTCTGTGTTTTTCTGTCAATATGGGGTGCTGTGTGTACATTAATGAGGAAAATAAATGAACTTAAATGATTTTAGCAAATGGCTGCAATATAACAAAGAGTGAAAAATTTAAGGGGGTCTGAATACTTTCCGTACCCACTGTATAGATACTGTATGGGCAGTAAGAGGGCTGCATGGGAGTAGAGCAGATTCCAAAAGGTAGGGTCTCAGTGTTGTAAGTATAATCAACAAGGTTAAACAAAATACCATGTGGAGACAAGCCCCTCCATCAAGTCGCCAAAATGGCGGGAGGAAGAGTAGGCAAATGCCTAGATGCACATGCAGGATCTATGCAGATGCAGCTCACTCTTTCCCAGCGCCCTCATGTAGCAAGCACCAACACACATGTGTTTGCTGCATGAGGGCACTGGGAAAGAGTGAGCTGCATCCGCATAGATCCTGCATGTGCATCTAGGCATTTGCCTACTCTTCCTCCCGCCATTTTGGCGACTTGATGGAGGGGCTTGTCTCCACATGGTATTTTGTTTAACCTGTCGACTATACTTACAACACTGAGACCATACCTTTTGGGATCTGCTCTACTCCCATGCAGCCCTCTTACTGTCCATACAGTATCTATACAGTGGGTACGGAAGGTATTCAGACCCCCTTAAATTTTTCACTCTTTGTTATATTTTTTAATTACTATTTTGTAATAAACTTAAAACTTTTTATACCTATTGCATTTGTTTTTGTGGCGTCTATGCCCTTTAAAGTCCCACCAGAGGGTTTGTTTTTCTAATCTGTTTTTTGTAAGTCCTGAGAGATGTGTTTGATTTTGATGAGCAGTATTTGCAAGTTGGTGTGAAGCAATTTTGAGGAAGGCATGGTTAGCTGTATACCTAAATACACGAGAGGTGAGCCAGGAGCCCAAGTGAAGGGAGCACAAGCCAAGATTTGTTGCTTAAGGGATTGTGTTAGGGATATGCCTAACATAGACGATTTGAAATAATTAATTTTATACAGGGATATCCGGCCAAATTCTTGAAGGAGATGCAAGATCGGAGGAAGTGAGGCTAGTGGATCTGTGAGTTAGCTTATAGCATCGTCAGCGTACAGTCCAATTTTATGCTCAATAGCATGGTTATTTCTTTAATATGGGAGGACATACGAATGGCCTGAGCTAGCGGTTCTATTATAAGGGCAAATATAAGAGGTGACAGGGGGCAGCCCTGCCTGGTGCCATTGGAGATGGGGAGTGGGTCCGAGATTGCGTCACTAGCGCACTGGCTGAGGGTGTCGTGTAGAGACTCAGTATGGATTGCAGTATTTGTCCCTCAAAGCCGAATTTCGGTACTACCAAGGAAAGGTACCACCAGTGTACACAAACAAACTCCTTCCCTGCATCCAAGGATAGGGGAAGAGAAGGCGTTCTGTGGTGCTTTGACCATTGAATGAGGTCAATGAAGCATCTGGTCCTGTCGTAAGTTTGCCGTCCTGTGACAAAGCCGACTTGGTCTCTATGGACCAAGCCTGGTATGAAAGGGGATAGTCTTGTTGCTAGGATTTTGGCATAGATCTTAATATCTGTATTGAGTAATGAGATCGGGCGGTAATTTGCCGGTGAGTCAAAGGGCTTCCCAGGCTTGGGAATGGCTGTGATAAGGGCTTCTAGGGCTTCCGAGGAACTGGTGCCTGTTTGGGCTAGATGATTATACATGTTACATAGGTGTGGAGAGAGAAGAGAGGAGTATGCTTTAAAAAATTAATTGGAATAACGTCTGGGCCGGGTGATTTATGTAGGGGGAGAGAGGCAATGGCTGAGTCAATTTCCTGCACGGTAAATGGGAGAGAAAGAGAGTCCAGTTGTTCTCTCATGAGAGTAGGTAAGTGGAGCTTATTAAGGAATAGTTGGATTTCGGTTTTGTCGGGTATGGACTGAGGGTCAGATGTACTAAGATTGAAGAGTTTGGCGTAATACTTTGCTAGTTGATTAACAATTTCTTTAGGGTTGACTAATTTTTTGCCTTCATCCTTACATTAAACATATAGGGGATTTTAGATTTTGTTTGTTTCTGTTTGTATTGTTTGGCCAGTATGGAGCCGGGTTTTTTGGATTGTGCGTACCAAGTCAGTTTAAGTTTTTTTATGAGAAAGTCGAAATTGTGGTGGAGTAAGGTGCCTAGTTGCATGCAAACTGCCTTCAGCTCGGCCGTTGTTTGGGGTGAGGGGGAGTTTTTGTTTTGCTGTCCCAGTAGTTTAATTTGAGAGAGTAGGTTGGTAATCTCGGCTTGATGTGCGCGCTTCTCATGGGCTCCTAACTTAATTTAAGAACGTCTTATATAGGCTTTGAATGTGTTCCACAGGTTCTGTGGGTTATCCACAGAGCCTGCATTTTCCTGTAAAAATGCATTGACTTCTGAGGCGATCTGTTCCCTACGGGAGGGAGACACTATAAGAGTGGAGTTTGATCTCCAGATTTTGGATGTGGTTTAGGCGGAGGCTGTAAAAATTTTCATACTCACCGGAGCATGATCAGACCAGGTTATCGGTCCTATCTTGGCGTCAGATACTGTTTGCAGCGTGTCTTGATCCGTGAGGAGCAGATCGATTCTCGAATACGATTTTTGGGCATGAGAGTAAAAGGTAATCTTTTTCCTCATCATGTGAGCATCTCCATGGGTCATAAAGATTTTCATTAGTAAGGAGGGATTGCAGGGTGGAGGAATGCTTTCTGGAGTTATTGGTGGTGTCCAGGGTTGGTCTATAATGTTATTGAAGTCTCCACATACAATCGCGCGGGGACGTCTCAGGGGCAGCAGTTTTTGTGATATAGTTTTGAAAAATCTCCTTTGCCCAGTAGTCGGGGCGTAAAGGTTTACAATAGTCACGGGTCATCCATTTACTAGAGCGGCAAGGATCAAATAGTGGCCATTTGGGTCAATTTCGGTTTGTTCAATTTGTAATGTGATAGTGTTTTGGATGGCAATCATTACTCCTGCTTTTTTTCTTTGGGCCATTGGCGAAAAAGAAGTGTGTAAATGATTTATGCGTAAATTTGGGTTGTTTGTCAATGGCGAAGTGCATCTCCTGTACACACAGAATATCTGTGTGCATTGAGAGGGCCTCACGCCAGAGCAAGTTGCGTTTGAATGGCGAGTTGAGTCCATTCGCATTAATTGATGTTATTGTACACACCATTGTCTTGTCCGGGAGGGGGTTCAGGTCAGAGGGGTATAGTGTGTCGTGTGGGAACAATGGAACAAGATTACACCTTCATATACTCACCAGCTGCAGTACACCTTAGGTTACTGTAGGGTTGGGTTCTCGCTCAGAGCAGTCTGTAATAATCAGAGCACTAACAATACAGTAGTCTAGGAGAACAAAAAAAGAACAAGTGAATAACAGGTTTCAAAACAGTGCTGTTAATACAAATATGCAAGTATAAAGTCAACGGTGTAATGTAGGTGTGCGTAGCACCCTATACCAAACGGGGGTGGCAAATGACAGGGGAGAGAGGATACGGGAGTGCAGTGGCCTGCCAAGGGAAATTGGTAACTTGAGCTGCTCAGAGAACTTAGATAAAGTTGTCATAGCGAAGTGTC
The DNA here is from genome assembly GCA_018402905.1 of Glandirana rugosa. Taxonomy (NCBI): domain Eukaryota; kingdom Metazoa; phylum Chordata; class Amphibia; order Anura; family Ranidae; genus Glandirana; species Glandirana rugosa. The sequence goes on from BLSH010316396.1 coordinate 724,619, forward strand.
AAGTGATGAAACAAATGTTAAAGGAGTAGAAGTAGATATAAAACTTATCTCTGTGTTTTCCTTGCGGCTCGGTGGGTTTGAGGAGGAGGTGGCAGAGGAGCGTTGATGAGGCCCCAGTTGATGAGGCATTTTGTGCCTTCTTTTGGAGACATGAAGGTGACAGCCTGATTTTGATAGGTGACGGTGAGTTTCACCAGATAACCCCATTTATATTGGATGTTGAATTCCCTGAGAACATTGGTGATGGTGCTGAATTCTCTTCTGCATTGTGCAGTGGCTGCAGAGATGTCTGCATATAGGGAGATCCCAGAGTACGGGGGTGGGAGAGACGTAGAAGATCTGACTGCTCTAAGTATTTGGTCTTTTATGTGATAATAATGCACTCTTGCCAGGACATCCCGAGGGGTTTCTTGCGGAAGATGCAGTGGTTTTGGGAGCCTATGTGCCTTGTTTTATGGTAAAGATTGTGGTGGATATGGCGCTGCTCAACTCTCTGAAGACTATATTAAAAGTTAATCCTTATCTGTTCATCAAATTCTCTGAAAATCCTCTGATAATATTTTCACTTATATTTTCCAATGTGCTGGAAATTTAATACAACCTTAAAGGCTATGTGCTGATTACTACACTGGTAAGCCCATACATATCATATCAAACGTACAAATTCTATAAAGTGCTGAATATGCCAGTGCCACTACAAATAAATTAGATATTTGAATCAATCAAAACAATTCCATAGAATGGTGTGTTAGCAATCAGAAAAAGTGCATGCCCATAAAGTGACTGGTGCTTCAAAATTGCTGCTGTGTGAACTTAAAAATTAAAAGAGTCTTATTCCGTTTAAAGCGTGCCAAATCAAATAACTAAAATAATTCACAAATCAAGTCAATCAATTACTTATAAGTGCCTTAACAGTCCAAAAGTGCATATCCATAAAGTGATTGTGCTACAATCTTGAGTGATAAACAGAGAAAGTCCTTGATCCGATTAATCTTGACCCTAAGTGATTGTGCCAAACATGCTGCTGTAGATTCATATGGAAGTGGTTCACTCTGTGCTCATTCCAGTTTCCCAAAGCACTCATCAGAGGGCACTCCCCACACCTGTGTAATTCCTGAGTCGCCTCTCACTCAACGCGTTTCATCATAGGACGTCTACTGGAGTGCACTCCAGTAGACGTCCTATGACAAAACACGTCGCGTGAAGCCGTACATCCACGTAATTTCCGGTCCGAACGTTCCACATCCGAACGCTCCACGGTTTTTAGGAGCAGCAACACACTGAGCTTATGGGCTGGACACCCCTTGATGCTTATGAGATGGCAGATTAAATGTGAGTGCAATACTTTTACTGAGGAATAAAGTTGATGTTTTAAACGTTATTGCGCAAGATTCTGCCTGTTTTTACTTTTCATATATCGCAATTGTGGGGAGAGAGAGGCGACTCAGGAATTACACAGGCATGACACCCCTTGTGGGGAGCGTCCTCTGGTGAGTGCTATGGGAAACTGGGATGAGCACAGAGTGAACCACTTCCATATGAATCTACAGCAGCATGTTTGACACTTTGGGTCAAGATGAAACGGATCAAGGACTTTCTCTGTTTATCACTCAAGATTGTAGCACAAGTCACTTTATGGATATGCACTTTTGGACTGTTAAGGCACTTATAAGTAATTGATTGATTTGATTTGTGAATTATTTTAGTTATTTGATTTGGCACGCTTTAAACTGAATAAGACTCTTTTAATTTTTAAGTTCACACAGCAGCAATTTTGAAGCACCAGTCACTTTATGGGCATGCACTTTTTCTGATTGCTAACATACCATTCTATGGAATTGTTTTGATTGATTCAAATATCTAATTTATTTGTAGTGGCACTGGCATATTCAGCACTTTATAGAATTTGTACGTTTGATATGATATGTATGGGCTTACCAGTGTAGTAATCAGCACATAGCCTTTAAGGTTGTATTAACGTCCCAGCACACTGGAAAATATAAGCGAAAATACTTTCAGAGGATTTTCAGAGAATTTGATGAACAGATAAGGATTACCTTTTAATATAGTGTTCAGAGAGTTGAGCAGCGCCATAACCACCACAACCTTTACCATATTACTGAAACTTCTCCTTTGGGGAGTTTAGGTGGAGGCTGCAGCTTCAACAGTAAAATCTATATCCGTTTGCGCGGAACATTACTGCTTTTTTCATTATGTGCCCGGTTTATGGTCAGGTCCTGGGCAGTGAGATGAGGAAGGACTTTAAGAAAAAGATGTTGTAGATAGTTGGTTAGGTCCACCGGTTTAATGTTTTCCGGTATGCCCCTAAACTGTATATTGTTCCAGAGGGACCGGTCCTTGAGGTCCGCCATCTTTAATTGCATACAGTGAATTTAGTGTAGTTGTTTTTCGAAGGCAGAGACCATTTCGCTGTAGGCCTGGGTGGTAGCAGAGGTCTGCCATTCAATTAATTCCGTTTGTTCCTCAATATCATTCATTAAGTTGAAAGCTGGGATATTGCTGTGTGCAGTTCCTTTTGAATGTCCTTATGCAGCCTCATTAACATTAGTTTCAAAGTGTGCTCAGAAGCGGGCTGGTCAGAAGTGGGGAGTGCTGCCAGTGAGGCCTGCTGTTCTCCCTCAGGCTGCGTCTGGGGGAGAGAGGTGCAGAGCTGCTTCTTTAAGGAGGGAGCTTTATCAGGGGACAAGGATGGCAATGGAGGGGGCCTTTTGCTCCTGTCTGTTGCCTGTGAGGGGGAGAGCTCCCCTGTGCCTCGCCCTGTGTCCATTCCCTCCGCGCCCTCCATAGTGGTGATGAGGGGAGAGCCATGCGTGTGGAGAGCTATGTCTCCATCGGCGCCATCTTGGGCCTGTTGGGCTGTGCTGGTGGGGGAGAAAAACTCTGTCAGGCGCTGCGTCACTGACACTTTCTCCTTCATACCTGATGTCTGGGTGGTAGGAGACTTCAGGTGGTTTATATGGCGGCAGTTCTCTGAGGATAGACGAGTGTGCTGTTCTGTCTCTTTTATCGATGGTGCTGATAGATCACGCCGCCATTCCGGACCGCTGCTAGGCCACGCCCCGGAACAGAAATCACTTCTTATCTTCCCGTAATCTGTCCTGAGCATACTTTAGGAAGTCCCTGGAGTCAGGAAGTCCAGAGGCTCTGACATCATTGAACACACCCACATGACCCCAGAAGAAACCTCCCACTAGACCAGGAGATTTCTCCCACTCTCCTCCCCAGTATCTGCCCACAAGTGTTTTCCTAGACCCGCCCTGCTGTCAGCTTCTAAAATTGTGTGTGGGATGCTCTCGCTAATCACACACGGCTGATACAGCCTCCTCCTCCCCTCCCCCAATGTATTTCTTTTTTTACTGTCTTGGAGGATGCGGTTACAGGCTGAGCTCTTGAGGAAGGGAGAGAAAGGAGAGTTTAGAAAGCTTACCATCTGCAGCCAAGCAGGCTGTGTCAGTGAGAAACAACATAAACTCTTCTACCAATATATTTGGTGAGTGATGTCAGCAATTAAGCTTTTTTTTTCTTAGTGCAACTGACAAGAATGCCAGAAAAGCATTTCTTATGAGAAAAAACATGACCCCTCTAACTTCTCATGCTGACTCTAAAAGCTTGCCACAGCTTACATTCATTAGATAGTAAATGTTGGATAGATGTGCTAACCCACTTTGTAAATAAATAATGAAAACCAAATTCACAAATATAATACAGAATACAAAACAGATGCAATTACAAAAGTGCCATAAAAATGTTTACAAAAATAAAGTGATACATGCAATAAACTGATGATAAAGTTCATATATATTATATACAAAAGCAGATCACATGCAGCCTTTTAGATGCTACTTCAATGTCCAACCCCAAAAAAATTACTAATAAATAAAGTGTAAGAGTTCATCTGGACAAAATGGACCAAGGCTGATTTCCTGCCACCTCTTTACCACCACTTTGGTGCACCTCCACCACACCCGTAAGCACACAGGTCATTAACCAGATGGTGTAGCCACACATGTATGTTATAATTATCCGGTAACACTACCCTGCTCAGACTGGTTCCAGATGGAAACAGATCACATCATAGATAATTCACCTCCAAATTCCGAGCCTCTCACCATCTGGGGTTGCCACACAGAAGCCGCAGTCACATGACTCTCCTTTGCTATGGGAGAGCCTACAGCAGGAGAAAAGGCTGACTAATTGCCTAAATGTTTTTTACTTTTGTATGTATATAATGTGATTGCGGCTACTCTGTGGCAAACCCAGGCGGTGAGAGGCCCAGAATTTGGAGGTGAATTATCTATGATGTGATCTGTTATCATCTAGAAGCAGTCTGAGTGGGGTGGTGGCAGGGTCAGTCTTAGCCAGGTGATGGCAGGGTCAGTCTGAGCGCGGTGGTGGCAGGGTCAGTCTGATCAGGATCACCAAAATGAAAACTGGGCACAACACATATGTTGAGGGAGACCAGGATGTAGCAAACCATTTAAACAATTACTTTTGTTCAGTCTTCTCAGAAACAGACTGCACTAATGATAACAAGTTAGGGAATCATATTGGTTCTAGTAATGATGGTTCATTTCTAGGATTTCTGGAGACAGAGGTAGCTGAGGAACTGGCTCGGTTAAACCTTAATAAAGCAATGGGCCCTGATGGTATTCATCCCAGAGTTCTAACAGGAGAAGTTCCCCATGACTGGCGGATAGCTAATATTGTGCCTATCCACAAGAAGGGGAAGCTGGCAATTACAGGCCAGTGAGTTTAACATCAATTGTAGTCAAGGTAATGGAATCACTTCTCAAAAGAAGGATCATTGATCACCTAAAAATACACAGCTTGCTGGACCCAAAGCAACATGGCTTTACTGAGGGCAGATCGTGCCAGACAAATCTGATTGAATTCTTTGACTATATTACCAGTGTTTTGGACCAGGGTGGTGCTGTGGACATAGCATATCTTGATTTCAGCAAGGCATTTGATACAGTTCCACATAATGATCTGATACAAAAGTTGTACAAGCTGGGACTTAACCCTTGGGTGGTTCAGTGGATATGCAGTTGGCTAAAGGATAGATCCCAGAGTGTGGTTGTAAATGGGGTTCACTCAGAACAGAGACCAGTCACTAGTGGGGTACCACAAGGCTCTGTATTGGGTCCTGTTCTATTCAACCTATATGTAAGTGATATAACTAAAGGTTTGCTGGGCAATGTATGTCTCTTTGCTGATGATACAAAGGTGTGTAATAGGGTTGATATCCCTGGAGGTGTCTGTAACATGGAACATGATTTGGCATTGCTGGAAGATTGGTCAAAGCAGTGGAGACTGCAGTTCAATATTTATAAATGTAAAATAATGCATCTAAGGAAAAATAATCCCCTTAGAGAGT
>BLSH010316396.1:730293-749808 GCA_018402905.1 Glandirana rugosa
ACGACGGAGAAATAGTGGTGAAACCTCGTCGAGGTGGTATGGACACTCGTGTGTCCAAGGAATGGTCTTCCACGCAGGTGTATCATAACCGGGTTCGTACATATAATATCACTACGCCGTTCCGACTCAAGTGTATGTACACTTAACCTACGTAAAAATGGGCGTAGATTAAGTATTGTACACTACACTGGTCAAAAGTTACTTCGGTTAAGTGTGCAGACCCCGTCGGTACCACGTCAAAACTTTTCCCAGGACACACAAAAACACAGGTCAAGTCCACGGATAAGTCCCTTTTTAAACCGGGACTTAGCGTTGACTTAACCACCTACCAACAGAGGTTGTGAGACAGTCAACAGTAAATGGCTTTAAACATGCTTGGGATAAACATAAATCCATAGTCAAACAACAAGGTTAATGTAAAAAAAAAAAAATAAAAAAAAAAATAAAAAAAAAAAATAAATAAATAAAAATAAATAAATAAATAAATAAAAAGGGGCAGACTCGATGGACTACTCAGTCTTTTTCTGCGGTCACTTTTCTATGTTTCTATGTTTCTATGAGTGGGGTGGTGGCAGGGTCAGTCTGAGTGGGGTGGTGGCCGGGTCAGTCTGAGCCAGGTGGTGGCAGGGTCAGTCTGAGCCAGGTGGTGGCTGGGTTCACACATGTCTGGCTGCAGTCTGCAGTCCAGTGCATTTCTGTTCACCAATTCAGTTGCGATTCAGGGCCAAATTTTTCCCTGAATAGGCACCTGAACTGGACACAAAAACACACAGGACCCTTTTCAAAACTGCACCATGGCTGCCCCAGACGTGTGAATTGGCTTCATTGAAAACTGGTCACATCACATGTTATGAATTAGATGCGGGTAAAAATGCATCCAATTCACATGTATGTGAACTCAGCCTTGCCGCATCACTATAATATACATGCTTGGGCCAATACTATGTGGACGCACCTTCTGGTAAGGAACCTGTGTGCTCACAGGTATGGTGGAGCTGCTCCAAAGTGGTGATAAAGAGGCAGCAGGAAATCAGCATTGGTCCATTTTGTCCAGATGAACTCTTGCAGACAGCTTATTTATTGCACATATGGATTTTCTAATCCGTTTGTTGCACATATTACTTTATTTTTGAACTTTTGTATTTTTTGGCCAATTTGTTGTTGGCTGGATTAAAAAAAATGCAAAATGTAAGTCGTGGCAAGAACGCACTACATGCTTTTCTGCAGCTTCTCCACTGAAGTCTATTGAACCAAAAATGCACCATTTTGCTTTTAAAAAAAGTCCCTAACCCTTTCCAAAAATGCAGCAGCTGAAAAAAGCACAGATGTGAACATGTCCCATAGGAAACCATGGTAAATGGACTGTAGCGCGTTTCTGCAAAAAGCAATACAAAAGTCATAGGTGTGAACTGAGACTTAGTCCTAAGGCTGTACACAGGCAGTGACTAAGGACTCAATGGGACATGTACAGCACAGCCATCCTGGCGAGTGCTCAGGCTCAGCACTTCTGGAAAGGGTGCAGGTACAGTCACACCTTGGTATTCAAACTGCCATACAGCATACATCTACACCTACACACTTTTACTGTGATCATCCTGAGGAAAGTTAGATGCCTATCATCATTATCATGATGATCACAGTAAAAGTATTTATTTGTAGATGCATGCTGTATGGCTTTGCAAAAATAATCCCATCTGCTGTGTTCAGCAGGCAGTACTGACCTCTGACCATGACCCATTCAATTGAATGTGTGCAATGCATGTGCTGCTGCATAGCTTAAGGAGTTAAAGGAGGTGGTGAAAAGGGGTTGTCTGTAAAATGATCTTTGAAGAGCCATCCAGATTGTGGATTGCTCTTCAGAAAACAACACTAGTGTAAAATATCCCTTAGGGCTCAATCAGACTCAGTCAGACTAGCCATGCTCTCTAGCAATCCATGTTCAGATCACTCTTCATAGAGCATTTTAGGCAATACAATGCCTCCTTTAAAATGCTTTATAAAGAATGATCCAAACACAGATTGCCCTTCAGGGAGTATTGCAAGTCTGAATGAGCCTTTGGGCTATTTTACACTAGTGTTGCTTTTTGAAGAGCGACCCGCAATCTGGAAAGCCTTTGACAGATGCCTCTTTACCACCTGCTTTAACCCTATGATCCCTGCACCACTTTCACTTAAATTGGGGAGGAGGGTGGTTGTCATGTAGGTTGTACAGGGTCCAAGGTCCCATGATTTTGAACAGAATCCTTGTCTAAGGTCATCCATTTAAATATATATAATATTACTGGTTTCATTCAAATATTTTCTGAGTTGGATGGTTTTGCAGTTAAAGTCATGTCAGTGTATGTGCACCTTTCCCCTCCCCCTCGCTCTCACTGAGCTTTAGCGCAAGAAAAATCACAGCTGGGTGTCTCCACCCACTCCCCTCAGGTGCTTGCATAAAGAAAAGAAGTTGGACAGTGAGTGGTAATATAAAAAAAGGTGATATATGAATGATGGAGGCGTGATCGTATTCTATGATGCAATAAAGCATGGCATGATGGGAAATTACGTTTTCTGGATGTCCCAGGAAGTCAGAGCTTCCAAAGTATTTTAAAAAAGAGTCAGCAAGCGTGTTCAGTTTCTAAGCTGGTATATATGAGGTAGGTGAGAGATATGAATATTTGGATTGCTGGGGTAGAAATTATATTACAAAACGCTTCTATTTATTTTTAAAAGTGGAATTCTGACAGAAAAGGTGAAATTAGATCTGATTAGTGTTCAATCACAGGGCAAGGGACTTCCAAAAGTATCATCTCTCCTATCTCTACATCACATTATCTGCTACTCACATGCTTTCCAATGATGAACAACTTCAGGACTCTCCAATATCAAAAGGGGGAGAGGAAATGCCTCCCCTCTGCTGCAGTGGAACACACCCATCTTTTCAGCTTTGACATCATTTTGGTGGGATAGTAGCCCTACTGCATATGTGCCACTGGGAAGCTATCTTAACTAAAAGAGACCAGTGTGGTACTGAATTCCCCAGCAGGAGAGGGGAAAGGGGCAGGACAGAGACACTTATTCATTATAACTATAATCTATGTATGAGATAGATGCCTGATTTTTTATCTAGTGGTAATAAGCCTGAATTAACAGTGATAGCTGGAGCCACAACAGAGTTGTACCCCCTTGTACTTGGGACTTTAAAGGCAGACTAACTAAAGTTTTTTTTTATATAAAAGTAGAAAATGTATTATTACATATTAAAACGTTTTAAGGTGTGTACATCACCAATCCAAATACATTACAATAAAAAAGTTGCGCATATAAAATTAGCAGAGATGATGTGATGCTTCTCAATGCCCAACGCGTTTCAGGAACTTGTCCTTTCTTTAAGGGCAATGTTGTAGGAAGTATATTCTACAATATGAATGAAAATCTTTTGGATACATTGTTGCAATACAGAATAAACAGAGAGAAACCAACAGGGCATGTCACAGGGTACCTTATGGAAACACCAAACCAAGCTTTTCATATGAGTGAGCAAAAAGCAACAACACCAATTGGATAAATTCTGGGACAGATGGAGATGAGCCTGCAGATGACAGCTCCCAAAGGTGGACAGGGAGCCGCACACACGACCTGTGCCTCCAATGCTTCCACTGAGTTCCCAAAGAGATCGATCCAGCTAATTAGCTCATAGTAGCCAAATTATGCAACGGGCATAAGCAGGATACAAGCACCCTTTACAGATGGCTAGGATAAAGAAGGATCTGAGAGAAAAAAATAGATTAAGATTGGAAAGCAAAATTCCTAAATCATTGTGCCCAAGAATAAATATGCCCCATATCTAAGACAGACAGATCTGATAAATTTAATAGTAGTAGAGGGTCGGTGTACATATGAAAAAGGAGAAACCCCATTAAAGGATTAGTAGTAATAAGACAACCAAATCTTGAGGTATACATAACATATTTTTATAATTTCAGAGTTGTATATCTTTAAATAGATAAGGATTGTCGGAGTATATATGCTATTAATGTGTAACACATTATGATAAGGGATATATATGGTCACCTCTAATAATAGCTAAGAAAGCATAAACATGTTTACTGGGCACTAAGTATCACATAGGAATGTTGGACTGAAAGAATGTTGAAGAACTTACCTCAGAGGATGAACAAATATCCATATGTGCGTCCCAATACGGTAAAAGGCGGCATCCTCCTCGCCGTCACATGCGTGCAGGCGCTGTCAGTACGCCAATGTCCCAATTTGCGTCGACTGATGCGATGTGACTTCCGCCTGCCATCTGAGGTCTGGATGGGGTGGGATGGAGCTGTGCAAGTGGACCAAAACAGATGGAACCCCCGAAGGGAGAGTGCATGGCCAACCCCCCATGACAGGCATGGGAGAAGGTCATGAAGGCCCCTGCCACCGATACACAAAGTGACGATGTGAATGGCAAGGGGAAGCCCGCCCCAAAAAGGACAGAACAGAGACCAACCCATGGCCACTCCGTCACCCAATAAATGCCCCCCCCCCCCGATCAAAAAAGATCACATGAGATCTAAAAGCTATGGAAAAGTTTACTTTTACAAAAAAAATACAAAATAAAAAAAAAGCTTAAACACTACAACTACAACTTCAAATTGGCTGTTGACACAAAAGTTAATTAGTATAATTGTGACCTTTTTTTACAGTAACACAGTGCATTGTCTTAAAAGTTTAATAAAATGTCAAAACAAAGTGCAAAAATAATTAAAAAAAAAGTCAAGCCCGCTCTCTCTCTCTAGGTAGTCTGCCTTGACCTGGCAGCTTGCCCTTTTGGGAGCCCTGAGGGCAGAGGGCGCCATATGGAGAAGAAAATTGTAGCTAATAGGTATTTAGGTGGGTTTCCGCCTTAGTTATGTATCGTTTTCTCTACTGTTTACAAAATTGTACACTCCCTTGTGAAAATAACTCTATGTCGTGATAAGTGCTTTGATGTATACTCTTCGACAACATTTAAAGATATCCTTTTTTTCTTGTTATGTCTGAAAACTCAATAAAAAAATTAAAATGTAAAAAAAAAGTCAAAACCATAACTCCAGGTTTTGTGCAGGTCTTCCCTGTGAGGAAATGCAGCTGATCGACACTCCTCGCCTCACACACTGTCAGTGTGAGTAGAGGAAAGCCGATAACTGCCATTTCCTTGTGTACATGTGATCAGCTGTGATTGGCATATGACCTAGTCCCAGAACAATAGAGCCATTAGAGCGACCCCACATCCATCATTTCTCTATATGGCAGACGGGAGCTATTTAAACAAACCCTGCAGTGTGTGCCTTTTTTACTGCATCTCCTGCAGATTGCACTGCTGGGGTCTGCTGTCTCTTCCTGCAGCATATACGTCTGGTCACTTGAGTATGATTCAAAGAGCTTGGTGGGAGCAACACCTATTGAGATAAGTCACCAGACAAAGGCACATACTCCCCCTCCTCAAGAACACGTTACCTTTTTTCCCTTCCTTAAACCCTTTCTATTGTGAATATGACGCACACCATAAACAGTTAATTGTTGATGTACATAAAGATTTGATAGTTTATACAATAAACAATCATCATTAAAAAAGGAAGGTACATACCAGTGAACCAGTCTTTATCTCAGACAGTATATTTCCCAAACAAAAATAGTTACGAATAGAGCAATAACAAATTGAAGAGGAATGATTCATTACTCTGAGCAACCCCTGGTATCCAATGGAATCCAATGTTGAAAGTTAGGGTGGACATACTCCAGCTCTCCCAGATTTTCTAGCATTAAGTGGAAATTATATTTGATATATTTTGATGGGGTCTATATTAGCTGTAATCGCTTGGGAGGAATCACTCGTTATGACTATCCCGAGGTATTTAAAGGATGTTACTTTCTTGAAGAGAGAAAAGGTGGAGCTAATTATCTGGGGAGTGGGGAGGACAAATTTTTGTCAATTGATTTTGAGACCTGAATAGGTAGCGATATTTTCTATGCTCTGGATAGCCAGATTTAGGGTTTGATCTAAATCCTTCACATATGAAATTAACTCACCATCGTTTAAGCCCATCTGAGCTGTTCTGCCTCGCATTTGTGTGCAACGTATCACTGCAAACTGTATTTGCACGGTACAGTTGTTTGCACCAAAGCACCCCCCCTCCATTTTGCATTGCTGCTATTATCTTTAGTCAATTCCCTTTAAAAAATGATGTCTTCCACTTCTAAAGTGAGAGGCAAAGGTTCAGCATGCTGAGTTAGTAGTTTAAAAAAAAAAAAAAATATTTACAGATTTCTTTGTTTAACTTTTTTTATTTTCATTTTTCCATCACTGTACTGTCCTGTTTTTTTGGTTAAGATATGCTTTATCAAAGGCCATCATCTCTCTGCGGCATGTTTGCTGCCCCTGTACCTTATGAAATATCCCATGATTGACCACGCCGCAGATCACATGATGACATATTTTCAGTTCTGCCAATGGCTACCATGCACGTGATTGCACACAAACACTGCTTGGCAAACTTGTGCAGAGATTACACTTAGTTAATCATGTTTCTCTTTAATTATGTTTCAAGGAGAACTAAAGTCTCTATTTTAAAAACTGTGAGCAGTCAGGCACTTTAATGCAGAAAGGGCATGTAATTTCCTACTCACCACTTTTTTGTTTGGTACAGTTTTTCAAGGAGGAATATTCTATGTGGCATCTCAGAAGTGGAAGCTTGTTTAATGGCTCAAAACAGGCCATGAAAATTAAAAACAAGGAAAAATGCATCACTCTCAGTCAGGTGCATTGCTAGGTGGGAAAAAGACCAGGGGCTCCAGCCTGAAGAAATGCGGGTGTGGTCTAAACTAAATAGTGGGCGTGGTTTAAAGGGGCATGTCTTTGGGGGTGTGGCTCACATCTGAGATGAACAAGAGATGGGGGAAGAAAGAAAAAAAGAGATAGGGAGTGAAGGAAAGAGAAGAGAAGGAAGGAAAGAAGTCGGGTGGAGGGAGAGCAGGCCCAGATCCTACACCACAATACAATATGTGTATTCCAGAAAGTTTAACAGTCTGCAGATAAAGATATTCCAATCACCTGGTGTTGGCGATTCAATCACCCTGGCTCCATGGTTGGTATGGTGTCAGGATGATTGAAGTGCATTATTTCTATTATTACATTGTAATATAAAATTAAATCATTCAACTCACCATAATGCAGAATCAGTGGGAGCCCCGAGCGTGTCACTTGCCACTGTCGCCTGCTACCAGATACCATCAGGTGTCCCCAGCGGAGTCCCTCCTTACATCACAGGTGCCCCAAGCGGAGTTCCTCCTTACATAACAGGGGCCCCCAGAGGAGTTCCTCCTTACATCACAGGTGCCCCTAGCAGAGTCCCTCCTTCCATCACAGGTGCCACCAGCAGAGTTCCTCCTTACATCACAGGTGCCCCCCCAGCAGAGTTCCTCCTTACATTACAGGTGCCCCCAGCGGAATTTCTCCTTACATCACAGGTGCCCCCCCAGCAGAGTCCCTCCTTCCATCACAGGTGCCACCAGAAGAGTTCCTTCTTACATCACAGGTGCCCCCCCAGCAGAGTTCCTCCTTACATTACAGGTGCCCCCAGCGGAATTCCTCCTTACATCACAGGTGCCCCCAGCAGAGTTCCTCCTTCCATCACAGGTGCCCCCCAGCAGAGTTCCTCCTTTCATCACAGGTCCCCCCCAGCAGAGCTCCTCCTTCCATCACAAGTGCCCCTGCAGCAGAGTTCCTCCTTCCATCACAGGTGCCCCCCCAGCAGAGTTCCTCCTTCCAATACAGGTGCCCCGCAGCAGAGTTCCTCCTTCCATCACAGGTGCCCCCCCAGCAGAGTTCCTCCTTCCATCACAGGTGCCCCCAGTGGAGTACAGTATGCAGCCAGTACAGAGCCCTCCGTGCACTGCACCCCCCTCCCCCACGAGTCGGCAACTCTGACAGCACTTTGGTCTGTGGAGAGAGAAGATCCTTCACTCTCCTACACAGTTTGGCCGCAGCGGCGGAATAGAAGTGATGCGCGCGGGCAGAGAGGTGATGTCGTCTCTGCTTGCCCGCCCCTCTCTCTCGGCTCCCTTCTAATGCATAAGCTCGCGGCTCTATGAAGCCACTCGCCTGCGGCTTAGTCAGGTTGGCCGCCGGGCGGGTGACTTGATGCCGCCATTAGGGGCCCCCCGGGAGGCTCAGGCTGAGGGTGTGGCATTCAGGGCTTCAGCCCCGATAGCCACCCGTTGGCAACACCCCTGCTCCCAGTGTAATATTAGTAAAAGCTTGGTAAAAAAAAAATCAGGATGTACAGTATTGCACTCACGTACTTTAAGTAGGAAATCTGCATTACGCAAGGTCTCCAGCAGATGGCATCATCCTACTGAACATCACTGGAAAGCACATGAAAGATGGGCTGGTGGATGAGCTCAGGATGGCAGCAGTGTAATATGTGAAAATAAACAAAGATAGCACACCATATTCTGTGTAGCATTTTTTCATCACTTGCCAAATGCCCAAAGTACATTTACTGTGGGCAGCATGGACAGGCTGGATCATGTACATGTACACAGCGGATTTCAGCTCCTGGTATCTGACCGCTTTAAGAGGCCCAGGGATTACATGATCACAATGTCAACGAAGTTGTTCTGAATTAATGAATTCATAACAGCTGTGCTTCCTATACAGTGATGATGTGATTGGTCCATGGCTACCACATGGTATCTGGGCCAGTCACAGCACCCTGTACCATGTGATTAGTGGTAGCCAATCACAAATCACTAGTAATCACAGCTGTTATAAATGTAACCCATTCCTTTCCCTGGGAGATCTCCAGAGTGTCAGTTGTGTAGACTGATGAGGAGTGTTAGTCAGGTAGAATGATGAAAAGAAGCAGCCAGGTGGGCTAGTGGAAGAGGTAGCCAGGTGGGCTAGAATTTCCTGCAGAGGTAGAGCTGGGACCAGTGTCTACAGGGAAATGGAGGTATTCCAAGGTGCAGATCACATCACATTGTGCTACTTCAAAAAAGGGACAGAGTTCCCAGCCTGTAATGGCCTGTCGCTAAACTAGCAGAGTCTATTAGATACCACAGAGGAAGAAGCTAGAGTTGTACAGGATAAAGGATTAAGAGGAGCTTTAAATTGGGAGGAAGCTGTCCTTGGTTTTGTTACTGTCAAATTGGGCATCCCATAATTCCCATCCCCATCCAAATTATTACCCCCCTAATAAAACATAAAAACAAGCTCAAGGACTGTTCACTGCATCTGGATGAATGTAGAAGTTGTGTGTCTGGTTGTGCAGCAGTGGGGAACCCTGTCACTTGCAGCCCCTATGGGTGTATTGCTACAGTACATTACAAATGTTTCCTATGGGAGAGAGGTCAAAGTTAAAACATATTTGTTACATTTTTTTTTATTTATTAAAAAGGAGATAGATAGATAGATAATGTTTTTGATTATCTGGTCTCCCCATAAATAAAGGGTATGGAGGTTAAAGTATGTTGGATACCAACATTTAAGTTTAGCGGGAGTAGCGTACCACTGAGTTTGTAGGATGTTTCTTGTATGTGGGTGCTAACAGAACATTGATGTGCTAGTGAACAGGCTTTTTTCTATTGCTGAATGCCCAAACAGATTTCATTTTGTGCCCAGTTTGTTTAAAATGTACCTATATCTTTGTTGTTGGCCGTGGTCAGTAATTTACTTTATATCCAGGATATTATCAGCTGCATCCTTTGTATTTCCTGATATACTTTTTCAAGTGTGTTCTTGTAAAATACTGTACTTTATGGCTAATTTTATCAATATTCATTTTAAAGTTTAAGTTCAAATGTGAATAGATTTGTCTGGAAATAATTTGAAGATTGCCTCTTTTTTAATTTTGCATTGGGAAAAATAATCTCTACAAGATGGGGATAGTCATAAGGTTTAAGTGTAAGTGATGCATTATTGAGCCCAGGAAGAAATACTGGGTTGTCTGTGATCTGTGTCAGAGGGCTGGGACACATCAACACTGAATGTGTATGGCATATCCGATGGAACTCAGCTATTGTGGTGCTATTGTTGGGTGTTTTTTCATGTGTTTAGTATATATGGGGCATGCTGAATAAAGAGTCAGTAATGTGAGTATTCAACCCTGATCCAATCTTAATTTTGGCTGCGACATATTAATATTCTAGTTAGGTGGTTAACTAAGAAGTACCACCTGAGGTTGGAGAGACACACACCCCTAGGTGCTTTTGGTCTCATAAAATTGAATTACATTTTTTTTTCTTCATTTTGTTTTTATTTAGATGTTTTTCAAACTATAGGAAGTATAGAGTACAACTGTATTCATTAATGCCTTTACTATGCATATGTCTATGTATAATTTTCTCATATTTGTATAGTTATATGCAGAAACATAAAGAAATTAACACTAGAGTTGATCTAACCTCTGGAAGTCCGGGTTCGGCAGGTTCGGCCAAACTTCTGGACAAAGTCCGGGTTCGGGACCGGACTTGACCCGAACTTTGACCCGGACCCCGAACCCCATTGAAATCAATGGGGACCCGAACTTTTAGGCACAAAAATGGCTGTAACAAAGTCCTGGCAAGTCCTAGAGGTCTGCAAAAGGAAGGAAAATGGGGGTAAGTGGGGGACAAGTGCCCTACAAAGAAATGGGGATAGGGAAATAACTTAAAATAATTTTTCAGCTAAAATCACATAAAAAAAAATCAAAAATGGAGGTGGATGTGGAGTTGGAGGTTGAGGAGGAGGTGAAAGTGGCAGTGGAGGAGGAGGTAGCCAACACTGTTTTTTTTATTTTTGTGCAAGAAATGCACCACTGGCTGCAAATGTAGTTTTTGGAATTTTTTTTTTCTTTTTTAAATCAGAAATGTAGATGCACTTTTCAATTTTGTGCAAGAAACAATAATCTGTGCCTTTAAGCAACAGCAGGGACCTCTCCCTATAGAACTTGGAGATGATTTTAGATTCTAAAATCATCTCCAAGTTGTACAGGGAAAGGTTCCAGCTGTTGCTTTAAGGGAAAGATTATTGTTCTAAAACCATCTCCAAGTTGTTTCTTCCAGCCGCATAGAGCCATATTATTGTTCTAAAATCATCTCCAACTCCAACTTGGAGATGATTTTAGAACAATAATATTGCTCTATGCGGCTGGAAGAAACTTCCCCTATACAACTTGGAGATGATTTTAGAACAATAATCTTTCCCTTAAAGTAACAGCTGGAACCTTTCCCTGTACAACTTGGAGATGATTTTAGAACAATAATCTTTCCCTTAAAGCAACAGCTGGAACCTTTCCCTGTACAACTTGGAGATGATTTTAGAACAATAATCTTTCCCTTAAAGCAACAACTGGAACCTTTCCCTGTACAACTTGGAGATGATTTTAGAACAATAATCTTTCCCTTAAAGCAACAGACTCTACCTAGTCCAGTCAGATCGTTCTGTGCAGCAGGATGAGGTCTGCAATCTGTTCCTCAAAGCAGCAGTACTAGTATCTCTACCTAGTCCACAATCAGATTGTTCAGTAATGCAGGATGAGATGTTCTATAATATCTGCAATCTGTCCATCACAGAGCCAGCAGCATCCTCTCCCTAAACTATCCTGAGAGCATATGACATGCAGCACGGTGACTCCAGCCCCATATAGAGGCTGGGTCACATGATGCAATGGCCAATCACAGCCATGCCATTAGTAGACATGGCTGTGATGGCTTCTAAGGGCAAACCAGTGAAACACTTGTTGATTGGCTGCCCTTGGCAGCTATTCAACACGTGGAATAGTAGTGGCAGGGTGGGTGTTCTTCCGATAGCCAACATTCAGGGATAGCTTTACTTGTAACTAATAAAAATGTAAGAAAGCAATTTGGTCATTTTTTTAAGACCAGGAAAAGGGAGGCCTAATAAGTAATGTAGCGGATCTAACGGTAAGGAAACACTGGACAGGGCTTGAAGGACAGACATCACATTGGCCTAAAAAGATTGTATCTGTGGGCATTGCCAAATAAATGTGGAAATGTGAGCCACAGACATGCCACAGCGCCAACAAAGTGAGGAAACACTAGAATCATACCGGTGTAAGATTTCCGGGGCCTTGTACCAGAACATTAGGATCTTCACAGCAGTCTCTCTCTGCACCACACATCTAGATGATTTAAAGTAGATGTCCAAATCTTCTCCCAACAGGGGAGGGGGATTGGTTTCTGTAAGATATTGGACCATTTCTGCATATAGGGGTGAGATACATCTGTGAGGGGGATAGCCTCATGTAGTAATTTGTAAATGGTGGAGATTAAATGGGGTTGGTAGGGTCCCCAATAGGATACAAATTGGTTGGGCCTGTCCAGGCTGAGGGAGGAGGATACGGATGAAAAGAAATGTCTAATTTGAAGATAATAATAATGTAATGGTTTAGGGATCTGGTATTTAGCCCGTAGTTTCTAAAAGGAAATGATCTTGCGGGAAATAGGGTGAACAAAATGACAGAGTTGAAACAAAGTGGCTTGAACCCATAGGATCACATGTCCAAAGGAAGTACTGTTGGGGATTAGTGGGTTGAAAAGGACATTAGAGAAGGGTGGGCATGGTGACGAGAGAGAATGCTGCTTAGAGGTGGCACGCCAAACCTGCAATGTGAACAACATGGATGCTAAACATTTGTGTTTCAAAACCTCTTCAGTTTGTAGGGATGGTGATCACACCAGAGAGCACAGGTGTACAGTGTAGAGAGGGCTTATTTCAATTTCTGTCCACCTATTAGGAGAGTAGTGACTTGACCAGGAGATAATGGTACGTAGGTGTGTGGTGTAGTAATACTTAATAAGATCAGGGGCTCCTAGGCCTCCACGTTTACGAGGGAAGAACACCACAGATCTAGCAATATGGTGAGCTTTGTATTGCCAAATAAAGTTGAGGAACCAGTGTTGTATGGATTTGAGTTGAGACAAGGGTATGGGAATAAGGAGAGTTTCAAACAAATATAGCAATTTAGGTAAAATGGACATTTTCAGAGCATTTATCCTACCTAACCATGATATAGGGTAGGTGTCCCATTGTTTTAACATATTTTGAATTTCTTTGAAAAGGGAGAGGTAGTAAGTGTCATATAAGGTAGAGTATATGGGTGTCAGGTTCACACCTAGGTTTACTCTAGGTACTCTGTAACGTAGATAAGAGATCAGGGGGTAGAAGAATTGGGAGGGCCTCGGTCTAGGAGTTATTAACTTTATAACCTGAAATAGATCCAAAGAGATATATTAGGTTATGTAATGAGGGAATGGACATGAGAGTGTTTGTCAAGGTTAGGAGAATAAGCTTGTAAAGTAAAAGCTTATATTCCCTCTGCCTCATCATAACTCCTTTTATATCTGGATGTGTGCGAATGGCTGCAGCCAGTGGTTTTAAGCACAATATAAAAAGGAGAGGTGATAGCGGGCACCCCTGTCTGGTGCCATTAGACATTGGGAACGAGTGTGACAGGAAAGTGGATAATTGTACATGGGAGGTAGGATGAGAATACAAAACCCTCAAAGCTTCTAAGAAGGGGACTTTGAATCCATAATGGGATAAGGTAGCAAACACATAAGGCCATGAGAGCCTATCAAAAAACTTTTGTGCTTGTCTGGCTCAAACAAATCTGACCCGATCTCTGTCTATCATTTTGGAAAGTAGTTGGGACAGTCTGTTGGCTAAGACTTTTGTAAAAAAAATAGTAAGAGTTTAAGAGTGCAACAGGTCTGTAGTTGCCATGTAAAGAGTGGTCCTTACCAAGTTTAGGAATGACTGTAATAAAGGAGTGCAAGAATTGGGAATTAGGAGTCTGGCCCTTGAGGAAGGAGTTGTATAAAGCTATCATATGTGGGGGGCGTGGCCGGCCGGCGGAGGAGACGGCTGTGTAGTGCAGAACTCCGGCTCCGGATCACCGTCCAAGCGACAATTCCAGCGACGGGCAGGCTCTAAAATCACAGCCATGACTAGCACAGATGGGGCTACACTTGGAGCGATCCTTAAAAGGGGTCCTCAGCGCGCAACTCCACAAAAGCTAATGGACTTTTACTCCCCCGTGGGAGAAAAGGTGTACCAAGATGGCGCCGGCTCGAAACTGCGGCCTACAGAGGAGGAAGACAGCGCGTCAGACACCAGCTCCACAGCCTCGGTCCGCACGGCGATCTGCACGGGTGACTCAGGTAGGATGGGAGTATCCCCACCAGACAGCCCCACTACACCTAGCCCAGCCAAGCACAAAAAGGCCAAGGGCGACACACAGGAGAACGACTCTGACATGGACGACTATAATGAGGAGGGACAGGCACAAAACATCCTTGAACAATTCCCTTCATCTCAGCAGCCAGTCTCAATGGCAAACATGAAGGACATGCTAATTGCACTAAGAGACACATTATTTACTGATATGCAGAAGGTGATAAAGCCGATCAACGCATCTATATCACAACTACAACATAGAGTGACACACGTGGAGCACAAAATGGAGGACGCATATGCAGCACATAACACTCTATTAGAAGCGTACAAAGAGTAGCAACAGGAAATATATAGAATTTCTGCAAAACTCGCGGATTTAGAAGACCGCAGCCGTAGGAACAATATCAAGTTCCGCGGGGTCCCGGAATCAGTGACAACCCAGGAATTGAACACATTCCTTCGCCAGCTCTTACACAAACTAGTCCCTGAGGCATCTGAGATGGAGCTGACTATAGATAGGGCACATAGACTGCCTAAGCCCTCATTTCTCCCAGACAATATCCCTAGAGACGTTATCACAAGAATCCACTATTATCACCTTAAAGAAGCTGCCATGAAGGCTGCGAGACAACGCCAACAACTGCCCGGTAAATTTGGGGGTATATTCCTATTCACAGATCTCTCCCAAGCCACAATTTTACATAGAAAAAAGCTGACGACAATAACCAAAGCCTTAAGAAACCATGGCATTATATACAGATGGGGACCCCATCTAAACTCTCAGTGACTTACAAAGAAAAAACTGTAAATATCTTCTCTCTGGAAGCAGGTCTAAAACTCCTAGAAGAATGGGGTATCGTACCCCAAGAAACACCACCAGAAAGAATTCAAGAACCTGCCAGACTGCATGAAGAATGGTCACAGAAATTCTCCTCCAAGAAAGCCCGCAAGAAAAGCCTTGCCCAGCATACCTAGGACGGTTCCAGGATGGTCATTCCTTACAACACAAGGCTTAAAAGAACTTTCTCGGACCATGGAAGTCGGGGAAACATACCCCCAGGTAAAGTGCAAATTGCTGCGCCTTAGAGCCTCAGAGCGGGCTCTGTATTCTTTCTTACTTGTTTTTTTTTCACTTGTTTTTGGATGTTTTCTACGGTTTAAAGCTGTATTGTTTGATGCCAAACCCATGGACATTAATGGGCAGACTGAATTATTCACCTTGACGCTCATACGGGAAGCCCACTGGTTTTTTTGGGCTAGGCTACTGAACTCTCTGTGGGACAATTTCCGATCCAGAGTGAAGCTAAGTTACCTCCTTATCCGAACAAATGTTGCACACATCCCTTTTAATCTGCTCCAAATCCCTGATTGGCTGTCGCCACATTACTGCAAACCTTCCCAAGCCATCCAAATCATTAAGCTGGCATAATGGTTCTTAAAATTTTATCTCTGAACGTCAAGGGCCTCAACAGTCCTTTCAAATGGCAGATTATGTGGCGAGAGGCACTCAGGCTAAAATGCGATGTGTTTTGCGCGCAAGAGACACACTTTGCGCGTACCAAAGCTCCCAACTGTTCTCATAAGCTGTTTAACAACATTTTCTTTGCAAACGCAGAAACTAAACACAATGGTGTATTGATAGCTATTAAGAATTCGGTGGCCTTTAAATTGCAAAATGTAGTTACTGATCCTAAGGGGAGATATGTTATCCTAAGTTGTACATTGAATGATGTAATATATACGATTGCAACAGTTTATGCCCCCAACAAGGGGCAAACCACGTATTTGAGGAATTTACTGAGGAAAATTCAGCAAATACGAAAAGGTCACCTTCTTTTGATGGGTGATTTCAACACGGTGGTCGACAGTGCCGAAGATTGCAAACCTCCCAGAACACAGCCCAAACTCTCCTTACAATCTATTCTCCACACGGAAAAATTGTATGACACTTGGAGATGCCTCCATCCAGGGGAGAAAGACTTCTCCTTTTACTCTAACCCACACAAGTCTTATTCTAGGATAGACATCTGCTTAACAGATCTCTCAACTCTGCACATGACCAAAACTGCAACCATAGGCAACATAACCTGGTCAGATCATGCCCCCCTCACAATTGAATTAGCATAAAAATCTAGCACTACCCCGATACTGCTTTGGCGAAATAACACCCAACTCTTCGGGCGTGTCGACCTCCGGGCGGAAATCCAAAAACATTTGGACGAATTCTTCCGATTCAATGACTCGGAAGATATCTCTAAACCAACATTATGGTGTACTCACAAGGCCTTCATCAGAGGTGTTCTACTACAATTAGCAACAAGAGCTAAAAAACAAAAATCTAGGGAAATAGATTTGCTCCTACACAATATCCAACAACTTGAGACAGCAAACAAACAAGTAACGGACATCAAGATACTGAGTGAACTCCAGAGCTGTAGACTAAAACTAAAATCTCTCCTATTAGGGGAATTCGAAAGAAACACCAAATACCTCAAAGCCACTTACTATTCAGCAAGTAACAAAGCAGGGAAAAAATTAGCTCAGCTAGTTAAACAAAGACAAGCAGCCGCTAGGATCAACTTTCTAATCGACCCCAAGTCAGGCACTAAAATAACCCACCCTAATGACATAGCAAATAGTGTTAAAGATTATTACAGTGCACTATATAATTTAAAGGAAGACCAATCTACACCCCAACCATCAACATCTGCCATTCAAAATTTTCTGACCTCAGTCAAACTTCCGGCTCTCTCCATCGAAACGAGAGAAAGCCTTAATGCGCCCATCTCGGAAGAAGAAATTAGGTCTATCGTTAACAAACTACCCCTGAACAAATCCCCAGGTCCAGACGGGCTTTCAGCAGAATATTTTAAAGCCTTCGCAAATACCTTAACCCCGTACCTGACCAACACTCTAAACCAAATTGCTCAATCAAATACCATCCCAAGCGAAATGCTTAAAGCATATATAATTACGCTACCCAAACCTGGCAAAGAGACAACACTTCCGCAAAACTTTAGACCTATATCCCTTTTAAATACGGACCTAAAAATATATGCTAAAGTGCTAGCTAACAGATTGGCTAAAGTGACACCGCAGCTGATAAACACCAACCAAGTAGGCTTTGTAACCAACAGGCAAGCAACGAATGGTACCAGAAAGATGCTTGATCTCCTAAATATCGCAGAAAGCCGGAAGCTACCGACAGCCTTCATAGCCTTAGACGTGGAGAAGGCTTTCGAAAGGGTCCACTGGGGATACCTAGGGTCGGTCCTCACTAAATTCGGCTTGGGGGGATTCCTTCTTTCAGCAATTTCCACTCTCTACTCTAACCCCTCAGCGCAAGTATACACCTTCAGTGCACTATCGGACTCATTTAAAATCACAAACGGCACCAGACAGGGGTGCCCCTTATCACCTCTGATCTTCACCTTAGTTATGGAACCATTCGCGGAAGCTATTAGATCCACAAACCTGATAGACGGGATTCAAGTAGCTGATAAATCACATAGAATAGGCCTATACGCAGATGATGTCATCTTAACCATTACCCAATTAGAGAAATCCTTACCCACTATAATCGATATCATAAAAACATTCGGTGAAGCCTCTTATTATAAAATAAATGTAACAAAATGCCAAACCCTCACCCTTAACACCAGCCAAAAAATCAGAACAAAGTTGAAAACTTTACTCCCGTGCAACTGGGACAATGACAGAATCCTATACCTGGGGATATCACTGGTAGCTAGCTCCAACAAGATATATGCAGCCAACTACACGAAACTACTTAATACGGTAAAGTCTGACTTAATACACCTGAGCAGACAAGAAATCTCGTGGATGGGGCGGATGGCAGCGTTTAAAATGATAGTCCTACCGAAAATACTCTACATCTTTAGAACGGTCCCAATTCCTCTGCCCTCCTGCTTCTTCCGCGAGATTAACTCTAAACTCCGCTCATACATATGGGGTCAAAAAAGAGCAAGAATTTCCTTCTCTATTCTAACAAGACATAGGAAAGTGGGGGGTATGGGGGTCCCTAACATTGAGAAATACTACTAGGCAACAATCCTAGCACAGGCACAAAAATGGGCGCAGACACCTCAAGAAGCCCAGCGGGTTAGGTTAGAGAGAGTAATGATCCAAGGAAAAAGTCTTAAAGACCTACTCCTAGCTGAAAGGTTCAAAGCTCCACTTTACATTCCTACACACCCTGCCATATCAGCTACCCTGCAGGCCTGGAGGCATCTACACACACTTAAGCTCGACACCACAAAAATAAAAGTGGAAAACCTCCCGATAACATCCTTCGAATTTCTCATCCCGAATCTCTCCATCAAACATAGGGGAGACATTGGCCAACATACCCTGGCTGAGATCGAGGCAGTCGGTAGCAGCACAATGAAAAACCAGTATTTTCTCCTTCAAATCAAACACTTCCTACAAACTAATAAATGTACATATATAGAGGTTAACTAAGATATGTGGGAATTTTTTCACGCAA
This sequence comes from Glandirana rugosa, assembly GCA_018402905.1. Lineage (NCBI taxonomy): Eukaryota > Metazoa > Chordata > Amphibia > Anura > Ranidae > Glandirana > Glandirana rugosa. The sequence goes on from BLSH010316396.1 coordinate 748,998, forward strand.
AGGACATCCATGAAAGGAAAATCTCTCATATATATAACCTCCTCCTCACAGACTCCCCATTGAAACAGGAAGCACCCATCCAAAAATGGGAAAGGGAATTGGGCAAAAATTTCACTGAACAGGAATGGCAATTAGCGCTGAGACACAGCACAACAGTTACATGCAGTGTAGCACACTGGGAGCAGCGGCGGCTGGTGTGGGAAGGGCGCTGGGGTGCCGCCTCCCCGCCGGCAAAAGAAAAAAAAAGTCAACCCCGCCCACCTACAGGTGGCGCCGGCACATTGACTTTTTTTTTTCGGCTCCTTGGCTGTCACATGACAGCCAAGTAGTGAGCCTATTGGTCGGCCATTAAAGCCTATGCAGGTGCGCTTGTTCCTGCGGCCCTGCATAGGCTGATTGGCTGCCCTGAGCCTCCGCTCAGGGTGATTGGATGGAGGGTGATTGGATGAGGGGCCGGGGGCGGGTCACTGTGGCAGCGGAGGTGACTTCCGCTCCCACAGAGACCATGACCACCCGGGGACCGACGAGGGGGGGACAGCCGCTCTCCGTGTGCCGAACTCTGCAGACCCATGCTGAATCTTTGCAACAAGAATCCTGCCTGCTGGATGGGGTAAGTGCAGGGGGGGCGACTCTGCAATGTACCCCACCTATCTCACTGGCTGCAAACTGTCCCCACCTATCTCACTGGCTGCAAACTGCCCCCACCTATCTCACTGGCTGCAAACTGCCCCCCCTGTGTCACTGGCTGCAAACTGCCCCCGCCTGTGTCCCTGGCTGCAGACTGCCCCCGCCTGTGTCACTGGCTGCAAAC
>BLSH010316430.1:3182-14654 GCA_018402905.1 Glandirana rugosa
ACGACTCAGGGATGTGTTGTAGACACGGGATGTGTAGGGTTGACGAGACCCTTATTGGAGTTGAACATAACACCTTTCTTGTGTGACGAACCCTCGGGGGAGGTTACTGTCTACGAGGGTCGTGGGACACTACCAGGCAATAGAATTAATATGGCTGTCTCAGTTGTAGGACTTTAGGAAAGCGTTAAGATTCTGAAGTACCTATCTCATTTGCAGACCTCTAGGACTTTCCAGGACTTTGTTACAGCCATTTTTGTGCCTAAAAGTTCGGGTCCCCATTGATTTCAATGGGGTTTGGGGTCCGTGTCAAAGTTCGGGTCAAGTCCGGACCCGAACCCAGACTTTGTCCCGAAGTTCGGCCGAACCTGCAGAACCCGAACTTCCAGAGGTTCGATCAACTCTATCCATGAAGTCTTAGAATTGCGAAAGGATTTCAGGATGTTGACTCTGTCGGTATAATTAAGATAACGGACCATCACAGGGTGCTGGGAGCATCTGTCATTGGAGGGGGCTCCCAAGCAGTGTGTTCTTTCCACAATACAAGTTGAGGTTATTCCCAGAGCAGTTGGGATGTGTAGGGCACAGATGTTGTGTAGGGACTCAGCACCGTAGGATTCGGGGATCCCTATGACCCTTAAATTATTTCTTCTGGATTGATTTTCAATATCATCTAGCTTATCCAAAATGTACTGTTGTGTGTTGATTTTACTGTTCAGAGGTCTATGAACTCTGTATTTTATCCTCCAGGTCTGATATGCGGTACTCCAGCTCAGACAGGCACTTTGCATGATCTACACGCTCTTTTCTACGCTGGGTAATGCCTGCCGCAATCGCTCTGTCAACTGCCACTGTGATTGTTGGCGAGAAGAGGGCTGCTACTGCCTGAGCCAGCCCCGTATATTGTTCCTCTTGGTTAGAGGGAGCCACGGATATATTTCAGTGTGGCTCGGAGTGGAGGACATGTCCCCTGCATCTGCCATGCTGGAGAGTGTTCCTCTATGGCTCAGTCCTCTGCATAATCTCCTGGCCTTCAAAGTGTCTGCATGGGTACTGCATACCCCCTCCCTTTTCTGACTTGGTGGCCCCAGGAGGATACTTCCTTTTGGAATAGACACCTCTTTCAATGCTTACTACTCTGCACTGCCTGGCTTTTGGCCCTTTATTTGCCATTGGTAAGTATTTTCATGGGCACAATGTGCATTAGTCTCTAGTGCTATATTATTGGTCTCCCATCTAATATTGTGTTATTGATGCCCATAGCGTCCTGCCCTCTCTGGACAGGTGTTGGTCCCTGTGATCGGAGCCTTATATTGATCTCCACTGCACGCCTAGGCTATCTGTTGTTTGACCTCAGGTGTGTAATGATTGTTTACTTCATTTGGTCATTATTAACCCCTATTTAAGAATGTATTGATGCTATATATATAGTTCTTTGTACATTATCTATATTTTCCTATGTCCCATTTCAGTGGGTTATAATTTTGACCTGGCTCCCACACTTGCCCCTGGGAGGGCCTTGTTTCCACCTTGCCTTTTTTGGATTGGTCTGCGTTTGGCAGGCAGGTGAGTGGTCTTCTCTGTGTTCCATTGGGGATATTTCCCTGGGTAAGCTGTTCAGATGGCAGACTACAACTGAGTGTTGTTAAGATGTTATTGCCCTCTCCGGTACTCCCTGGGAGGATGATTACCTCTGTGAGGGCCCCGGACGGAGGGATGTTTATTATGTATACATATATATTTGTATGGCTATGTCATTTTGTTTGTTTTTTGTAGCACTTCCTAAAAACTGAAACTGCTCTTTCTGATGAAGAGGCCTAGCCGCGAAACATGTAAAAGTGCAAGCTGGTTGAACCTCTTCACAACCCCTCCATCTTGGGGTCCTTATGTATTGGGTCTTTTAGCTGCCAGTTTCAGGCATCTTGTTCGTATAGCACATGTCTTTTTTTTGTATTCTATATTCTAAATGCCTATGGCATTGTGTGTTTTTAAGAAATATGCTGTAATAAAATTATTATATTTTTCATCTATTTGAGTAACTGTTTTTGTGTACCATCAAAGTCCATGGTTGCCTCCACCCCCAGTCTCTATACTGGTCACGTGTGAGCTCGGTGGGGATGAGTCTGGGCAGGTGGGCATAGCTGCGGGGCCGTGTAGGACAAACCTGTCCATGCCCGGTGCTTCCGGGAGTTGGGCGTGGATGGTGGCAGGATCGGATGCCATCCACGGGCTGATGGGGGCCAGTTTTATATGCTGGATCTCCCGGGCCGCCATTCCGAGCTCCTTCACATATGGCACCGGAATCGGAAGTACTATTCCAGCTTTCTACCATCACGAGGAACTCAATGTTGTGGCATAGTTGGGAAAGGCAGTCAGCTGTAAGGTCCACATTACTGCTGACACGTGGTCCAGCAAGCATGGTCAGGGACAATATATTTCATTCACAGCACACTGAGCAACTCTGCTTGCAACTCAGGAGGATGCAGGACAGGGCTCAGTGCTGCAGCTAGTGGTGCCACCAGGTCTACATACAGTTAGTGGTGATGATGCGAGATTTGCCAGCTCCACCCCTCCTCCCCCTCCATGCTGAATTGTCCAATGAACCACAAGTACCCACTAAGCTTATAAGGGGCTATTTAATGAGTCAGACTAAAAGGTGCCATCAACTGCTATAGGTCCCCCCAAAGCACCTTGTCCCCAACAACCCTGGCCGGTGGTTGTTGGGGTCTGTGGGTGGGGGGCTTATCAGAATCTGGAAGCCCCCAGATACTGCCCCCCCATGTGAATGGGTATCAGGTACATCGTACCCCTACCCATTCACCAAAAAAAGCAGTGAGATGTAAAAAAAAACAATAGCCAGTTTTTGACAAGTCCTTTATTGTAAAATAGTTCTGAGCTGTCTATTTCCCTGATCCATCTCTCCAAAGCACCCTCCCCATGTTGAGGGCATGTGGCCTGGTACAGTTCAGGAGGGGGCACTCTTTCGTCCCCCCTATCCTGACCTCCAGGCTGCATGCTCGGATAAGGGTCTGGTATGGATTTTGGCCATGCCAATTTTTTTTCTAAAAAATGGTGTTATTTCCTCTTAAAATCCATACCAGACCCAAAGGGCCTGGTTTGAACTTTGGGGGACTCCACGCCAATTTTTTTTTTACATTTTGGCTTGGAGACCCCACGCCAATTTTTTTGTAAACAATAGTTTTTGGGGTATTTTTTTAAAATCTGGTGTTTACAGAGAATTCACATTTAGTTGACATATTTCATGGCTTACCTAGTCCACAAAATAATTAGTAGAGCCCTGAATTTCAGCTTTGGAGCAGCTGTTTTTTGGGGGTTTTTCTTTCCCCCCTTACACTTTCTACTCAAGGACTTGCACAACCAAATACTTATGTATGTAACTAGATTTAATAGTTTTGAAGGGATAGGAATTGTTTGCACTTATAAAATGTATATTTTATACATGTAGAGTCTGCAAAAATCAAGTGGGCAGCAAACAGGCAGTGAACAGCAAAGTGGTATAGTGGTTAGCATTTTCACCTAACAGCAAAAGGGTCACTGGTTCGAATCCCAACCACAACAGTGTTAAAGTAAGGGGTAATCTAGGAAATACCGATCGCAGGTCAATTTTTTTCAATATTAATACACAAATAGGAAACATAAGGGGAATACAAAGACACTGAATTTTAAGAGAGCCAACTTCCATAAACTATGCTCCTTGCTGGAAGATGTTAGTTGGGATAAAATTCTAGGAACAATGAACGCGGAGGAAAAATGTGACTGCTAAACAAAGGTATTAGCCAGTGTATCCCAACGGGAAATAAATTTAAAAGAGCTAATAAAAGACCAGGGTGGCTTAACTCCAAAGTAAAAGCACACATAAAAGCAAAGGAGAAGGCCTTCAAAAAATATAAGGCTGAGGGGTCTCTGTCAGCATTCCATCTTTTTAAGATACGCAATAAGGAATGTAAGGGTGCAATCAGTGCAGCTAAGGTAGAACATGAAAAATACACAGCTGAGGAGAGTAAAAAGAATCCCAAGAAATTCTTTAAGTATATAAATAGTAAGAGAGGGAGGTCAGATCATATTGGCCCCATAAAGAATGATGAAGGTAATCTGATTACAAAGGATGGAGAAATGGCAAAGGTGTTAAACTTATTTTTCTCCTCAGTATTCACGAAGGAAACGGGGGGGGCTCAAGTATCCAAAACGACAATGTTGGTCCTCACAACATGTCACAGGTTGCACACTCATGGCTAACTGAGGATAAATTCAGGAATTCTCCTTTGGACCCAGTTTGACTCATTGTTTATACCTTATATAATTTAGGTATCTTTCGCATTAGATCCTGATGAGTGGTATACAACCACAAAATGCTTAGAGCTTTTGATGACACAACGATGCGTTTAGAACTCTGAGCTCTACCAAGCTTATTGCACCATTTTGTTTGACCTTACAACAATATATTCATAATATAGCTCTACACTGGGCCATCTAGGTCTCAATGTTTTTAATATCAGATGACATACTAGCCACTATGCTTTTACTGTGTCCCTATTTGGATATGTGTTCGGTTCATGTATTATCAGGTTTTGTATATATATGAATTGTTTTTTACATTCACTTTATATGTCTCTGATGATATTGATTTTCATGTAATAAAACATGTTTTTATTGAAACTTTGCTTTCTTGCTTGTTCCTCAAAGGCATGCCTCATTTAAAGTCCCAATTTCCCCTCTGTTTTTCGTGTAGCTAGGAATGGACCTACATGTCACAAACCTCATATAAAGTCCCATTTTGTTCCCCCTTTTCTTAAATTCAGGAATAGACTTGAAAAACTTAACAAAAATAAGTCACTGGGACCAGATGGCTTGTACCTGAGTGTCCTTAAGGACCTCAGTCATGTATTTGGCAGACCATTGTACCTAATCTTTAAGAACAGTTTACTGACTGGTATGATACCAGCTGATTGGAGGAAAGCCAACATAGCACCATTTTTTTGCCATAAAAAAGGACCAAGATATATCCCTGGGAACTACAGACCACTTAGCTTAACATTAATCATTTGCAAGCTCTTAGAGGGAATAATAAGGTATTATATAAAAGATTATTGTAATGAAAACGGTATCATTAGCAGTAATCAACACTGTTTCATGAAGAATCATTCTTGCCAAACCAATCTATTAACCTTCTATGAGGAGGTGAGCTGCCATCTAGATAAAGGAAGGCCTGTAGACGTGGTGTATCTAGATTTTGAAAAAGCATTTGATACAGTTCCCCACAAACGTTTACTATACAAACTAAGGTCTGTTAACATGGATCAAAGGGTGAGTGCCTGGATTGAAAACTGGTTACAGGGGCAAGTCCATAGGGTGGTGATTAGAGTTGAGTGAACACCTGGATGTTCGGGTTCGGCGGGTTCAGCCGAACTTCGCAGAAACGTTCAGGTTCGGTACCGACTGTTATCCGAACTTTACCCCGGACCCCGAACCCCATTGAAGTCAATGGGAACCCAAACTTTTTGGCACAAAAATGACTGTAAAAAAGTCCTGGAAAGTGCTAGAGGGCTGCAAAAGGAAGAAAATTGGGAGATGTTATTAGATCTGCAATCTGTCCCTCAAAGCAGTAGTAATCTCTACCTAGTCCAGTATCAGATCGTTCTGTAATCAGATCGTTCTGTAATGCAGGATGAGAGATCGTTCTGTAATCAGATCGTTCTGTAATGCAGGATGAGAAATCGTTCTGTAATGCAGGATGAGATGTTATAGATCTACAATCTGTCCCTCAAAGAAATAGTAGTAGCAGTAGTAGTAATCTCTACCTAGTTATTATCACTGCAATCTGTCCCTCACAGCAGTAGTAGTAATCTCTACCTAGTTATTAGATCTGCAATCTGTCCCTCATAATCTGTCTCTCACAGCACCGGCAGCATCCTCTTCCTACACTAACCTGAGAGCATGTGACATGCAGCACTGTGACTCCAGCTTATAAAGAGGCTGGGTCACATGATGCACTGGCCAATCACAGCCATGCCATTAGTAGGCATGGCTGTGATGGCTTCTAGGGACAACCAGTGAAATGCTTGTTGATTGGCTGCCCTGCAGCTATTCAACATGCGTGATAAAATACCAGAACCCAAACGTTCGGGTTCGGTACACAGACACCCAAAAGTTCGGTACGGACCCGAACTTTACAGTTCGGGTTCGCTCAACTCTAGTGGTGATAAATGGGGAGTACTCTGAATGGTCAGGTGTGGAAAGTGGGGTTCCCCAAGGTTCTGTCCTGGAACCAATCCTATTCAATTTATTCAAAAACAATCTGGAGGATGGGATAAACAGCTCAATCTCAATATTTTCAGATGATACCAAGCTAAGCAGGGCAATCATTTCTTATTCCTTATTCATAAATGATCTGGAGGACAGGATAAACAGCTCAATCTCAATATTTGCGTATGATACCAAGCTATGCCAGGCAATAATTTCTCCACAGGATGTGGAAACCTTACAAGAAGATCTGAGCACATTAATGGGGTGGGCAGATAAGTGGCAAATGATGTTTAACGTGGGAAAATGTAAAATAATGCATTTGGGTAGCAAGAACATGAACGCAAACTACTCACTAGGAGGAGAGCCTCTGGGGGAATCTAGGCTGGAAAAGGACCTAGGGGTCCTAGTAGAGAACAGGCTCAGCAGTGGCAAGCAATGCAAAGCTGCTGCAAGCAAAGCTAACAAAATGTTGTTATGCCTCAAGAAAGGGATAAACTCCAGGTATAAATAAATCATTTTCCCACTCTACAAGTCTCTGGTGAGGCTGCACCTGGAGTATGCCATCCAGTTCTGGGCGCCAGTCCTCAGAAAGGATGTCCTGGAACTAGAAAGGGTTCAGAGAAGGGAAACAAAGCTAATTAAGGGTTTGGAGGACCTTAGTTATGAGGAAAGATTACAAACACTGAACTGAAGAGACGCTTGAGAGGGGATATGATTTCAATGTACAAATAATGTACTGGTGGCCCCACAATAGGGACAAAACTATTCAGTGCAATGGAGTACACAAAGACACGCGGCCATTCATTAAAACTAAAAGAAACGCAGTTTAAACTTAATCTGTGTAGAGGGTTCTTTACAGTAAGAGCAGTGAGGATGTGGAATTCTCTTCCACAAGCAGTGGTTTCTGCTGTGAGTATAGATCATTTCAAAAAACTATTAGATGCTAAACCTAAAAGACCACAACATTGAGGGATATACAATGTAATACTGACATAAAAGCACACACATAGGTTGGACTTGATGGACTTTTTTCAACCTCACTAACTATGTAACTATGTATCTATGTAACTATGACACTATCTGCCTGGAGTTTGCATGTTTTCATTGTGCCTGTGTGGGTTTCCTCCCACACTCCAAACAAATTCTGGTAGGTTAATTGGATCCTGTCTAAATTGCCTCTAGTATGTGTATGTATGAATGTGAGTTAGGGATGTTAGATTGTAAGTTCCTTGAGGGTAGGGACTAATGAGAATGTACAACGTATATGTAAAGCACTGTGCAAATTGGCAGAGCTATATAAGTACCTGAGATAAATAAATAAAGCAAAAAACAATCAACCTTTTATTTCAATATTAGTATAAACATTTGGTACATTCATGTACTTGGGCCAATTAATAAATAAATAAAAAGGCATGGAAATGATGCTCCAGCATTTGACAATATAGTTAGAAGGGCCCTGCTCAAAAGAGCTTACAAGCTACAAGGGTAAGACACTAAAAATTAGACACATTAAACAAATTCCATTAGAAAAGCAGGGATACAAATGAAGCGAATAACAAGCATGACTAACCTTTTTTTATGATCAAAAGTCCCCGCCCCAAACTGCCAAAAAGTTACATGGCAGAATTATCATAAGTAAAAAAAACAGTCAAAATGAATACAAAAGCCAAAAAATCAGCGCACAATCTACATTGACACACACAGCAGGAATGAATTAGCAGGAACCTTCCTTTTTTCTCAACCATTACATAGCGTTTGTAAGTCTAACATGTGAGATTTAGAAACAATCATCAAACAACAGCCTTAGTGTTTTTTTAACTACTTCAATACCAGGTACTTACCCCCCTTCCCACCTTCCCCCATCAAACAACAGCCTTAGTAGTTTTTTAACTACTTCAATACTAGGTACTTACCCCCCTTCCCCCCTTCCCACCCAGACCAATTTTCAGCTTTCAGTGCTGTCGCATCTTGAATAACAATTGTGCGGTCATGCAACACTGTACCCAAACAAATTGTTTATCATTTTGTTCCCCCAAATAGAGCGTTCTTTTGGTGTTATTTGATCACCTCTGCGGTTTTTATTTTTTGCACTACAATTAAAAAAAGACCAAAAATGTTGAAAAAAAAAGTTTTTTCTCTGTTTCTGTCACAAAACTTTGTAAATAAGTACATTTTGTCCATCACTGATGTGCACTGATGAGGCTGCACTGATGGGCACTGATGAGGCTACACTGATTGGCACTGATGAGGCAGCACTGATTAAGTGGCACTGACGGGCACTGATGATGAGGCACTTATATGCAGCCCTGATGGGCACTGACAGATGGCACTGATAAGCAGCACAGATGGGCACTGATCGGTGGCACTCATATGCAGCACTGACGGGCACTAATAAGTGGCACTCATGTGCACTCATAGGCAGCACTGATGGGCACAGATAGGTGGCACTGGTGGGCACTGATAGAGGGCATTGGTAGGGGGCATTTCAATTTATGTATTCCCTGGTGGTCGAGGGTGGTATCTAAAAAAGGCACTGAGTGCCATCCATGTTGAGCATTGTGCCCCTTGCCTGGTGGTCTAGGGTGGGCTCCCTGGTGGTCAGGGTGGGCTTCCTGATTGGCTCTCTGGTGGTACTGGTCGGCTCCCTGGTGGTCTAGGGTAGCAATCCTAGGGGGAGCTGCACTGATAAATAATCAGCGCAGAACCCCCATCAGGAGAGCCGCCGATCAGCTCTCTACTCGTATCTGCAGACTAAAGTAAAGGAAAAGCTGATAAACGGCTCTTCCTGTTTACATCATGATCAGCCATGATTGGTCATGGCTGATCACGTGTTATAAAGCTTGATGCGCGCCCCCCACGGGCTTGATGAACCATGATGCGCGCCCCCACGGGCGTGCGGTTGCGAGTTATCCTGAGGATGTCAATGGACCCAGTGAGGTAGAGATGGATGGCTCCTTACCAGATGGAGTTAACCGCCCAGTGTTAGGCTGGTCAAATGAGCGTCTGGAGAAGTCAGGTGTGTAGACTTGAAATCCTCCTTAAATCCCCACATATGGAGTGTGATGTGTGAAAAAAGAGGAATCATAGCATAATATTGTTTAAAAACACAATTTAATAGATAAAGTTGCACTTACAGCATTGTGGTATTAAGCAAGCCTCGAAACAGCATCCACACAATCGATACGGCTAAAATGTGGCATCCCAATCCCAGCACTCTCTCCCTTCCCGACTCGTGTACTTCAAATCATCCACTACAGGAGGTGATGATGCTGCCGTCCGTAGGCCACACCTAAGCGTTTCGTACCACACGTACGTCATCTGGTATTGGCAAACTGGATTGTCATCACTGTTTACACTTATATAGAGCCGGGATGTCATATTAGGTGCTGACAAAGAGAAAGTGGGCACCATATTGGAAAATGGAAAAGAGGAGACTAGCGCTATATAGGCATACCAAGGAAGATGAAAAAAATGGAAAATGCCTATAGCCAATCCACAAAAAGGGCCAATATATCTGTACACAAATATAAAATATAGTGATAATATTTAATAATGAAAAAACAGGTGCAAATATATGATCCTTACCTGCGGTACTGACCGCTAAATAGATTAATATGTAGCAGGAAAAGGTTAAGGTAAAAAAACATTCCACACAAACAATGATAATATCGTAATGGACTGGGCATTATCAATGTCTCATATATAAAATAGCACCATCTAGTGTTAAAAAATCGAATTACAATACTCAAAGATGAGCACAGGAATGGAAAAAAGAGTGTTGGTCATAACACACCGCTAACAACATACATCTAATGTCACGGCACCTAGGGTCAGGTGACGGATGCACACCGCAGGAATTGCACCACTGAAGTGACGCTAAGGTTGCGATGTGCACTGTGATATTGTGGACCTATGGCTGACTGCTGCTGAGTAGTACCGGCTGATACGGGGAGAGGGCCCCCTAGAGCACGGACACTGGAACACAGAGAGCTAGTGCATTGGTTTCCCCAGGGCGTGGAATCTAAGAGCCAGTGGGTATTCACCAGAGCCTCTGGTGATGAGGATGGATTTGGCTGCAACTGGATCCAGGTCGCGACCCCAGGGTCCCCTAGCTCAGGCTCGGCTGGCTACAGGTGGGAGAGGGGAAGCAGCAGTACAGGAATAAGCCAGAATAGTCAGAGGAATAGCAAAGTGTCAGGGCTACAAGCAGACAGGAGAAACCGAAAACAAGCTGAAGATCGAGGTATCAGGCAGGAAGGGATAGTCAGACAAGCCAAGGATCAAAACACGGATAAGACTCAAAGCAACCAAAGGAGACAATCACACTGAAGACAAACACGAACAAACGTTGATCAGCAATGCAGCCTTGTACTGCCAGGCTTATATCCTGTTACCAATTAAGGCCTGGGGCAGAGGCCAGCTGAGGAAGGCCTACTAAAGCTCACAGGTAACTGGACACATGCAGCAAAGGTAGGCAACAGATAAGACATGAACGTTTGCTTAGGTTTCAAGACAGAATGTTTACTATGGTTTCATGACATCTAATACATACTTATTAAAATAAAGAATGAAAAATTAATAACACAAAAAAAATAAAAAGATGAGGCCGTTATGAAAACACTACAGTTGAGCGAACCCAGACTGTAAAGTTTGGGTCCGTACCAAACTTTGGGGTTCTGGTATTTTATTCCACGTGTTGAACAGCTGCCAAGGGCAGCCAATCAACAAGTGTTTCACTGGTTTTCCCTGAGAAACAATCACAGCCATACCTACTAATGGCATGGCTGTGATTGGCCAGTGCACCATGTGACCCAGCCTCTATATGGGTGTTAGAAAAACATTGTGCTGAGGACGTGTTTGCATCTGATTGTTGTTTCATCTAGCCCACGGAAGAGGCAGTGCCGGCAGCTCTATTTAACCACTTCAGCCCCGGAAGGATTTCCAGCTTTAGGACCGGAGCCCTTTTTGCGATTCGGCACTGCGTCGCTTTAACTGAAAATTGCGCGGTCGTGCGATGTTGTACCCAAACGAAATTTGCGTCCTTTTTTTCCCACAAATAGAGCTTTCTTTTGGTGGTATTTGATCCCCTCTGCGTCATTTCTGATCGCCGCTATAAACAAAAGAAGAGCGACAATTTTGCAAAAAAAAAACAAATTTCTTACTTTTTGCTAAAATACAAATCCAAAAAAAATATATAAAAAAACATTTTTT
>BLSH010316453.1:39097-52984 GCA_018402905.1 Glandirana rugosa
ATATTCTCTGTCCTACAGATACTCCAGACAGTTCCACTTTAATGGAGTAGGAAAGATTAACCGACCTTAATCCAACCCGTAACTGTCCGGTTTCGTGGAATTGCTCTTTTCAACCTTGGAACAAGATTTCTGATATTCGAACTTGTTACTACACACATGCGGTGATACTTTAACACTTTGTTTTTCGACCAGGGGGGAATACCCTTGGTTCGTCGCTTTCCTTTAGAGGAAGACTATACAACTTCAACCTGTCCCTCTACCCTTTAGTTATAGGATCAACTCCACTTTTCGGTGTTGATGAGCCCTTCAAAGATGTCCTTTTGAACATAGGATATTCCCTTTCATTCTCACTCACAAGGTTATATTTCTTGTTACCATCACCTCTGCAAGATGTGTGTCGGAGCTGATGACTTTATCCTTTAAAGAACCCTTCTTGGTCTTACACAGGGATAAAAGTGTGTTGTGGCTTAGAGCTCCCTTCCTTTCTATAGTAGTTGTGGCTTTTCACCTCAACTAGGATATTGATTTCCCATCTCCCTGTCCAACTTCAACATATCAGAAGGAGATTTCCTTTCGCTGCTTGGTTCCCATAAGGGGGGACCAGCTTTTTGTTTCACAATTTCATAGTGGCGTACACACATCATTGTTCAAGCTTATAGTCTTTAGAACAAGGTTCCAACTTTTCTCGTTAAGGTGCTTTGGCCTGTCAATGCCCAACCTAATTCCAGCCAATTAGAAAGGATGAGGTAATTTCACCTTGACAGACCTCATAGACATCAGATTTTTGGAAAGCAAAGCTGATCAATTTTTGAGTTTTCAAACCTGCTATCCAGGCATTGCTATAGAGCTGTGAAAGGAGAGAGAGTTCAATAAGTAGCTTACAAAAGCCTCTCTTTACATGAACTGTTAGATAGAATAGCATAAGAGTCACGTTAAGTTATTTGTTGCCAATAGATGCATGATTGCCATCTATAAGGAGATGCTCACTTCCAAGAAACCCTAAGAAAAAGAGCATCTTTATTTTGCCAGAACTTAACTTTTTTTTTGAAAGATGTCAAGTTGGTATAATAGGATGCGACAAGCGTTTGCTCTATTGGTTGCTGAATTAGTACAATAATTAATTTTTTTTTGTTTTTTTTTTTGACCATTCAGTAGAAAACCCTAAAAGAACCTGCACTAGGGTGGCAGAGTGGTGTATGGTTAGCACTTTCACCTAGCAGCAAAAAGGGTCGCTGGTTCGAGTCTCATCCATGACACTACCTGCCTGGAGTTTGCATGTTCTCCCTGTGCCTGCGTGGGTTTTCGCTCCGGTTTCCTCCTACACTCCAAAGACATGCTGGTAAGCTAACTGTATCCTGTCTAAATTAGCCCTAGTATGTTTATATATGAATGTGAGTTAGGGACCTTAGATTGTAAGCTCTTTGAGGGTAGGGACTGATGTGAATGTACAGTACAATGTATATGTAAAGCGCTGTGTAAATTGACAGTGCTGTATAAGTACCTGAAATAAATAGAGACATAATCCGTAGCATTTTGTACACCACAATTATATAGGGTTACAATGTCTGTACATTTTTTAATGCAGGCTTTGTATATGTCTATATCTCCCTTTGTTTAGTGTTACACCATTGGAGCTTAACTATTCCTTATCTTAAAACAGAGTTCCACCCAAAAGTGGAACTTCCGCTGGTTGGATTCCTCCCCCCTCAGGTGTCACATTTGGTACCTTTCGGGGGGGAGGGGGAAGAGGACACCTGTCTTTAGACAGGTGTCCTTTTCTACACATCTGGGTGCTGGGGCCAGGAGTCGCAGCAGCTGATGTCAGCAGCTTGGCTCCCTCCTCGCTCTGCTACTGGCCGCCTGGCCAATAGCAGAGCGCAGTGGAGCCTCGCGCATGCACAGTAAGGTGCCCGGCGTGAAGCTGTAATGCTACACGTCCGGGTTCCCTTACCCGCAATGGATGTGGCTGCACCCGACCCCTGATCCGAAGATCAGCGGCGGGTGCCGACATCGCTGGTCTCCAGGACAGGTAAGTGTCCTATTATTAAAAGTCAGCAACTTCAGTACGTGTAGCTGCTGACTTTTCATTTCTTTTTTCCAGGTGGACCTTCGCTTTAAATCAACTACTTACATGCAGGCCTCATGAACACTGGATGTTTTAACAGTTGCTGTTTTTGGCTTTGCGCATTTTTTCCTGCAGCCAGTAAACTCCCCAGCATGTTATCCTATGTGTCCATGCACACATAGGCTATTATTTTTTTGTCAGGGGCATTTTCTGGCTGAAAAAAATCCAGAACTAATGAGTTTAAACCACTTCAGCCCTGGAAGGATTTACCAGAGCATTTTTTAAAATTTGGCACTGCTCTGTTTAACTGGTAATTGCGCTGTCATGCAATGCTGTACCCAAACTAAATTTGCGTCCTTTTTTTCCCACAAATAGAGCTTTCTTTTGGTGGTATTTGATCACCTCTGCGTTTTTTCTTGCGATATAAATGAACAAATGATATTTTCAACTTTTTGCTATTAAAATAATACAATAAACTCAATTTTAGTCATACATTTTTGCCAAAATGCATTCAGCCACATGTCTCGGGCAAAAAAAAGTCAATAAGCATATATCTATTAGTTTGCCCAGGGTACATTTTCTGGAATTTATGCAGCTTTTATTTTATGACTGCCTATCTTATTTCCTGAGGTGCTATAATGAAAGGGCAGTACACCCCCCCCCCAAATGACCCCATTTTGGAAAATAGACACCCCAAGGAATTTGGCATGTTGAGCCCATTGAATATTTCATTTTTTTGTCACAAGTGATTGAAAAATGACAAAGAACAATTACACAAAGTTGTCACTGAAATGATATATTGCTCACACATGCCATGGGTATATGTGGAATTACACCCCAAAATACATTCTGCTGCTTCTCCTGAGTACAGGGATATCACATATGTGAGACTTTTTGGCAGTCTAGCCGCGTAAAGGACCCCGAAAACCAATCACCGCCTTCAGGATTTCTAAGGGCGAAAATTGCTGATTTCATTGCTCACTACCTATCACAGTTTCGGAGGCCATGAAATGCCCAGATACCACAAACCCCCCCCAAATGACCCCATTTTGGAAAGGAGACACCCAAAGCTATTTGCTGAGAGGCATGTTGAGTCCATGGAATATTTTATATTTTGTCACAAGTGTCAGGGAAATGACAACATTTTTTTTTAGTTGTCACTAAATGATATATGGCTCAAACATGTCATGGGTGTATGTAAAATTACACCCCAAAATACATTCTGCTGCTTTTTGAATACGGGGATACCACATATGTGAGACGTTTTGGTGGTCTAACTGCGTACAGGTCCCCAAAACCAATCACTGCCTTCAGGCTTTCTAAGGGCGTAATTTTTTTATTTCAATCCTCACTACCTATCACAGTTTTGCAGGCCATGGAATGCCCAAATAGCACAACCCCCCCCAAATGTCCCCATTTTGGAAAGTAGACACTCCAAGCTATGTGCTGAGAGGCATGTTGAGTATTTTGCAGATCTCGCTTTTTGTCACAACGTTTTGAAATTTGAAATTTGAAAAAAAAAAAATTGCCTTTTCTTTCTTCATTTTCAAAAATAAGTAAGAGCTGCAAAATACTCACCATGCCTCTTAGCAAATACATTGGGGTATCTACTTTCCAAAATAGAGTTGGGGGGCTTTTGTGCTGAAATGTGACATTTCAGGGCCTCTGAAACTGTGATAGGTACTGAGGAGTAAAATCACCATTTTACACCCTTAGAAATCTTGAAGACGGTGATTGGTTTTTGGGGTTTTGTACGCAGCTTGGCTCCCAAAAAGTCTCACACATGGGGTATCCCCATACTCAGGAGAAGCAACAGAATGTATTTTGGGGTGTAATTCCACATATACCCGTGGCATGTTCGAGTAATATATCATTTAGTGACAACTTGGTGTAAAAAAAAAAAATAATAATTTTCCCAAAACTTGTGGCAAACTATAAAATATTCCATGGACTGGGCATTTCATGGCCTCCAAAACTGTGATAGGAAGTGTGGCGTGAAAGCATACGTTTATGCCCTTAGAAATGCTGAAGGCGGTGATTGGTTTTTGGGGTCCTGTACGCGGCTAGACTGCCAAAAAGTCTCACACATGTGGTATCCCGGTACTCAGGAGAAGCAGTAGAATGTATTTTGGGGTATAATTCCACATATACCCATGGCATGTGTGAGCAATATATCATTTCAGTGACAACTTTGTGTATTTTTTTTTTTTTTGTAATTTTTCAATTACTTGTGACAAAAAAATAAAATATTCCATGGACTCAACATGCCTCTTAGCAAATAGCTTGGGGTGTCTACTTTCCAAAATGGAGTCATTGGGGGGGGGGGGTTTGAACTGTCCTGGCATTTTATGCCCAACATCACCCACTCTTCTAACCACTTGAACCACCAAATCTTTTCTGACACTTTTTGTTTACACGAAAATATACTTTTTTTTTGCTAGAAAATTACTTTGATCTCCCACACATTATATATTTTTTTTTAAAGCAGAGGCCCTACAGATTAAAATGATGGGGTTTTTTTTACAAAGTATTTGCGCAGCGATTTTTCAAATGCAATATTTGGGGAAAAAAAAACATTTTTTTAAAGTTTTAATGCACAAAAACATACTATATTGCCCAAATGTTTGGTGAAATATAAAAGATGATCTCATGCCGAGTACATAGACACCAAACATGACATGCTTTAAAAATTATGCACACTCGCGCAGTGGCGACAAACTATATACATTTTTAAAACACTTTACAGATTACCCCTTTAGATTTACAGAGGAGGTCTACTGTTAGAATTACTTCCCTCGATCTGACGTTCGTGGTGGTACCTCAAGAGCATGATGCAATTGCTGTTTAAATACGTCACGAGACTGACACTTACGTTCACCTTTGCGTGCGTGCACGGGGGGACAGGGGTGCATTTTTTTTTTAATTATTCATTTGGCGTTTTATTTTATTTTTACACTGTCTGTTTCATTTTCTTTTTTATCATTTTTATCATTTTTATTGTTATCACAGGGAATTTAACCAGTACAGATCCACGCTATAGCCCAAAGACAGCTACAGCGCTGACCTGAATTGCCGGGGGCACGTCCATGTACGTCTACCCCTTTGCACGCTCCCCGTGCGCACTCACAGTCGGCTGCGTGGGCGTGCCCGCGGGTCAGGCGGACCTGCGATCGCCTAATAGAGAGGCAGAATGGGGAACCGCCAATGTAAACACAGCGGTTCTTCATTCTGTGAGGGGGGACATGACAGATCCACTGATCCCTGTCATCGAGGTCAGTGAGATCTGTTATGTTCCTGCCAGCCCAGCCCCCACACAGTTAGAACACAGTGAGGGAATGCACTTAACCCCTTGATCGCCCCCTTAGTGCTAACCCCTTCCCTGCCAGTGACATTTATACAGTAATCAGTAGCTATTTAAATTTCTGGTCGCTGTATAAGGTCAATGGTCCCAAAAAATTGTCAAAAATGTCCAATATGTTCACTGCAATGTCACAGTCCCGATAAAAATCGCAGATCGCCGCCATTACTAGTAAAAAAAAAAATAATAATAAAAACGCCATAAATCAATTCCCATAGTTTGTAGACGCGACAACTTTTACGCAAACCAATCAATGTACGCCGATTGCAAATTTTTTTTACCATAAATATGAGAAAAATATATATCGGCCAAAACTGATGAATAATTTTATTTTTTTTTGGATTTGTATTATAGAAAAAAATTAAAAAATATTGTTCTTTTTTCAAAATTGTCACTTTTTTTGTTTATAGCGCAAAAAATAAAAATTGCAGAGGTGATCAAATACCACCAAAAGAAAGCTCTATTTGTGGGGAAAAAAGGACGCCAATTTCGTTTGGGTACAGCGTAGCACGACCGCGCAATTGTCATTAAAATCGACGCAGTGCCGAATTGCAAAAAGTCCTCTGGTCAGGAAGTGGTTAAATATCTCCTATGATAATAATAGGCAGTGTTGCTTTTTTTTTTAATTTTGGGTTTATTAGACTCTAGATCTCTCCTCAGCCCTTAAAGCATCTGACCACACCAAGATCGGTGTGATAAGATGCTTTCCCAATTTCCCAATGGCGCTGTTTATATCCGGTGAAACTGAAGTAATGAAATGCTTGTATCTTCTGGTTTCTTAGGCCATAGAGATGATTGGAGCCATTCTAGTCTTCGATCGGCTCTATGGTCAGCTGGCGGAACCACCGGCTGCATTCTCGCATTTCCCGGTGGGACAGGAGAGCCTGAGATATCACTCAAAGACCAGCAATATACTAATACGTCGCTGGTCCTTGTTGGGCATATGTTGTAATGTTCTTTTTTTTTCATGCAGCCTGTGGGTTAAATTAAAAAAAAAAAGAATCAATCAGTGGCTATGCCCACCATTAGAAAACCGCCCTTCATCCACCCACTTCTAATGATGGGCATAGCGCCATTCTAAAAATATATACCGGAGCGTAGGGGCAATCCTCCCCAATTTCCACCCACTGCCACTATGCTCCAGTATATATGCTCTTTTTTTAACTGTGGTGGTGAAATCACCTCCTACAGATCTGTAGTCGCTGATTTATGTATGGTGGGAGCAAACGCTGTTACTGTCACCATATATAAATCAGTGCTGCAGCTGAATGGCGTACCTGAAAAGCTAAAAACAATTAATAAAATACAGTAAACAGTAACATAAAAAATTACATACCTGCAAAGAAAACATTATAAAACACAGTAACAATAAAAAATTACAGGTAAGCAGTAACAAAAAAATGACATACCTGCAAAAAAAAAACTTGATAAAAAAAACAGTAATAAAACATTACAGGTATGTATAAACAGCAACAATAAAGAGAGAACAATAGAGAGAGAATAGAGAGAAGAACAAAAAACTGACAACTGCTTTTGGCTTTTTTATTTTATTTTTTTTTGTTTTTATAACATGTTTTATTTTTTTGTGCGGTGACATCTTTGGAGACCATGTGACAGTGTGCCCTATACCTGTGTAGTGCTGTACCCTATGCTAATACTCAACTCTCAACTAGTGTATGGTAGCGCTGTTAACAGTCACCAATGGAAAGACCAGGCTGGCCAGGACAGGAGGGACAACAATCACAGGTGTCACTCCTGTATCTGCGTCATCTGCAGACACGTCATCTCTTTTGGGGGCTCGGTTGGTAGGAGTACCAGAAACGGCATGCGGAAAATGTCGCTCATGCAGCCGGCTTCCATTTGGAAACAGAAGGGCTGTGACGATCTCTTCCTGGAATTTAAGGAAGGATCCAGTCCATCCTGACTCTTTGTATAGCACATAAGCGTTCAGCAGAACAATTGGAATAGGTATACAGACACTTTTTTGTACCAGCGTCTAGCCTTATGGGCAATTAGGTACAGCACCAACAACTGGTCGTTGAGGTCCACCCTCCCACAACACCAGTCGCCGTTGGAATTCGGACTGCCGTGTCTGCGTGAAGGGGTGAAAGAACAAAAACATTCTTTGTATCCCTCCACTTCACCATGAGCAAGCAAATTTCTACTTCTCAAGCAGGCTCTCTCCCCCGTCTAAGTCGGGATTCTACCAGCCATTGGGGGAAGCCCCGGCGAATAGGCCGCATGGTGCCACATGTGCCAATTCCTTGATTAAAAAGATGACTAAAAAGTGGCACGCTTGAGTAGTAATTGTCCACGTACAAGTGGTACCCCTTTCCGAATAAGGGTGACACCAAGTCCCACACAATCTTGCTAGCGCTCCCTATGTAGTCTGGCCAGTCGGGGGGCTCCATATGACTATCTTTTCCCTTGTAAACCATAAAACTACATGTATGTGGCCCTGTCACAGAGCTTATACATCTTGACCCCGTATCTGGCACGCTTGCTGGGGAGGTACTGTTTGAAAGCAAGACGGCCAGAAAACGTAATCAGGGACTCGTCTACGCAGACACTTGATTGGGGATGTACAAGGTTGCCAATTTTTGGTTGAAGTGGTTTATGAGGGGCCGGATTTTGTGGAGCCGATCAAATCCAGGGTCACCCTGAGGATGACAGAGTTCATTGTCGTTAAAGTGCATGAAACACAGGATCTGCTTGTATTGTGCCTTGGTCATAAAAGCAAAGAACACAGGCATATGGTGAATTGGGTCAGTGGACCAATATGACTGCAACTTAGATTTTACATATGCCCATGAGGAGGGAAAGGCCTGTCTTTGTCTTCTTCGTGGCTGCGGGACATTTCTTGTACTAGCCACACCAGCTTGAACTGCACTTATGTGACTTGCCACGTCACCAAGTGTTACTGCAATGCTGGTTGTACGACCAGGGTATACTAGGCCGCTGGTGCTTGCCAGTTCACCAAAAGGATGAGCGGCGCTAGTACTGGCTCTCTGCTCCATATGAGAGCCCTGAGGTTCTTGCAACCCAACAACAGCAGAATGGGATCGGGTACGCCTGACCTTAGCAAGGACCACAACTGCGTCGTCAGAGCTATCTGTCAGGGTGTCGCTGCTGTCTACCGGTTCGTATACTGAGCTTGAATCTGACAGTGAGGCTTCCCCATCGCTCTCATCTGATATGCTCAGCAACGTGTAGGCCTCTTCCCTAATGTATCTCGGATTTGACATGTTGGACTCACAGGCAAAAAAGCGCACCTGATTGTCAGAGCCTGCTTCAATCGCTACCAAAATCCCTTTCAGCATTCACATGGATCAGGTGTGAATTCTGTGAACACTGCAGTTACGTGTATTGTGTTTTGTAAGTGTCAGTGAACTATTAGATACTGCACTTGGATGGGCTGGGCTGGAAGGAGGGGCTAAACGCAGGTGCTAGCAGGTATCTGGGCTGATCTCGCTAACGCCATTTTTTTTAGAACATTAAGGTACTGGGGCACTAATCTAGATCTGATCAGATCACAGATATTGATCTGTTCAGATACTATACTACTAACTGACCTATCTAGTGTATGTGTGTGCATGTCAGAGTACCTGACTAATCTGACCCTGCCGAGGATTGACACTGACCTTAACTGACGCTAAAACCTTACTGAGGTCACTGCCGGGCGATTAGGGGGCTATATAAGGTATATATATAATATACGGCGGGCACCCATGACACTTATTCGGTGATCACAGGTGACAGGGGGCAATCAAGGGGTTAAAACCTTTATTAGGGTGGGTAAGATGGGGCACTTGTACCTACCTGGGCCTACTACTACTACCTACCCTAACACTGATTAGTGTCACAAGTGACACAAGTACAGTGATCAGTGAAAGATCTGATCAATGCACTATATGACACAGTGACAGGAGTGAAGGGGTTAACTATGGGGGCGATCAGGGTGGTGAAAAGTGTGCCTATCTGTACTGTGTCAGTGTAGTGTTGGTGCACTCACGTTTAGATGTCCTCTCTCCTCGGTTCTGAAGCGAACCCGATCGTCGCGCCCCCTAGCCGCTGCCGCGAGCACTGTTTATAGATGGCGATCTGCGTACAGCTGCCACTTTGCAGCAGTACATGTAAGCAAGGCGGTCGGCAACTGGTTAAGAGGAGTTTTTCAACTGTAAAAATGCTCCAACTCTGATAAAAGCTTAAAAGCACTGAAAAACGTGACTATTTGCTGTTTATCAGCATTTTTGAGCCATATGCTTTTGTGGGAATATAGTTTTGCTAAAAAAGCTAAAAAATGCTACTGCAAAAATGCTGCAAAACTCATTCTACAGCTACAGCTTTCTACAGCTAACGCTACTGGCATTTTTATAACGTTCAGTGTGCATGGGGCCTTACAATTGGGGTTGAAAGAGCACAAAGAAAAAAGCCAGGGGAAATACATTTTAAAAGTTTTTAAATCATATACATTTAAAAAAGAGGATATGTATAAATAAAGTACGGTTTCTCCTTTCTGTTTAATTATTTAACACCCTTAGATGAACATACTCCGTGTCAGTAAGGGAATTCTGCCCGAATTGTGTCTCCTTGCTAAGTGGGCAGATTGATTATTCAGCACCCACTGCTCTTTTAGGGAAAGGCGCCTTGGGATGCCCAAAGTCACAATGCATTAAAGGCGATTGCTGGCCCTTTGGGGGTGCTATGTCTGCAAGCATCCCAATTGCATCCTCTCTGACTGCTGCCTTTATCTAGTACAGTGCTGAGTCTCCTAATTAATGCCACGTGTGGCAGTGTGCTGTCAATCCAAATCAATGTTTAGAGAGCTATTAAAAAGCTGGATTTGTAAATCTGCGAGGCTCCTCTATTAGAAGAAAAGTGCCATCAACTCACCCCTAAGTTTTAACAAAATACAAACATCGTAGGTCACCTGGAATTAGGAGACAGTTTGTCATGTGTAAATCTTTTTTCCATTGTGCATATATGCCATGTGCTACACAGTGTTAATGTACCTGCTAACACTACATGGCATGGATTGATTTACCGTGGGTAACTAATAGTAAATAAGCAAAGTGAGGTCTATAGATCCTTCATGTGGCAATTGAAGATGTGATAAATGACTGGATTCAGGTCAGGTGCAGGCATCCATTAGGGTCAGTCCATCCAAAACTGATATTTTTAAAGCATTGCTCTTGTGCACAGGTGTCTCGAACTATAGCAGGGAGATCTTACTGTTGGAGAATCTAAGACATATAGGAAGAGAGGGGTTAAAGGGATACTAAACATTATTTTTTTTTAATTCAAGAAGGCTAAAAATGGTATGTTTGTTAAAGACTTACCCCGTCCCTATTCACTGCCGGCGGCTCTAGGTCCCTCTGTGCAGTTTTGCTGAATTCCCTTTTGGGTGATAGCTTGCATCTATCTAGGAAAAGGCAACAACATGACTGCAAACAGAAAATCAGCTTGGAGAAGAAAGGAGGATAGGGGCGGCTTGTATGAGATGTGTGTTTGACTCAATGCATATCCATTCTGTACTAGTCTTGGCTGCAAGCATGCATGCAAGAGCACCCCATAGAAACCTTCAGGGGAAAGGAAACCCCTTGATACCTGATATTGTGGCCAGCATTGGTGAAATATATCTAAAAAATGTTTAGTTTAGTATCACTTTAACTTAGCTTGTAAGCAGGCGCAGTGTGCCTTCTCCACTGCAAGTGGCGCTCAACCACAGCAGGAGTGCAGAGGGAGAGGAAGTCAATAGGAACATGGTTGCTCTATTGTTTCCTGGGTCACTGGATCAGCATTACAATTGGATGCTAGAACCTCGTGTGACTCTGGCAGCCATCATGTGTCTTTTCAAGACCCTTGATCCAGGGTTTGGCGCACTTTTAGCGTGCAGATAATGTAGGGACAGGTCACCCATCTGTCAGTGATAGTATAAGTGGGAGGGAAAGGTTCCAGGTAAGTAGGGAAAGCATAGGGATCCACTTCTATTCTTGGATACCTCCCCACTTAAGTTCGGACTGGCCAGGCCACATTCCACCCCTCCAGACAAACACTGTTTCTTGGCTAAGACCTGCTCCACGATATGCTGTTGTCAACCATGAGAGTCCCCGGTTGGGCTTTCTCCCACCAGGTATGTTGTGAACAGTTTTGCCTCTACTTCAATACAAATTCTCTCATTTACACCTGGAATGAGTGTGTGTTATTGTCACTGTGCCACACTGCACCCACCCACAAGCTCATCAGACTTCACCTGGTTACTCTACCATCAACTTTGCATGAAAAGACCATTTGGGAGTTACAGCCTGGGCACGAGTTACATATTTTGTAATATTTGTTTTGACATCCAGGATGGCCACATTATACCCATGCAGTGTCATAATGTACCCATTATTTCTTGTCCAGAGTGTTGTATGCCTGGACAACCTTCTCTTATGTTTGGGAGCCAAGGCTAAATGTTACATTCAAGCAATTTTATTGTATCCAATCGACCTGTCCTCATACAAGCACATCAATCTATTATTTTTTTTTTACATCTGCTACCCTGTGAGTAAAGATCACTAAATCTGACCCATCCTATTACAGATAGGACCTTATTGGGCTGATTTATTAAAACCGGAGAGTGCAAAATCTGGTGTAGCTGTGCATGGTAACCAATCAGCTTCTAACTTCAGCTTGTTCAATTAAGCTTTGACAAAAAAAAAACCTGGAAGCTGTTTGGTTTCTATGCAGAGCTGCACCAGATTTTGCACTCTCCAGTTTTATTAAATCAACCTCAATGTGTCATTTTGTAACATGCAGACTAGTATGCCAGCTTTTCATACCTGTAGGTCATAATCCCAACGGCACCCCTATATTCAAACAGAACTCACGATTTCTGGATTTTTAAAAGATGTAAAGGCTTATTTATTTTATTCAACAGATTTTATGTTGAATGTTATGTTACTATTTGCTTAATATTTTACAAGGCAGAAGTTTCATACATTGACATTAATCCATTCAAGTCTGCAGCAGACCTTTCCCAGATTTTCTCTGAGTTATTTGCATTAATGTGTATTTAAAGCTAAAGAAAATGTATTTAATTTTGTATAACGTACATAAGGGTTGGAATCTCTGTCAGGTTTTTATTGTTCTACGAGTTGCCATTGTGGAGATTTACCTGCTATATTTCTCCATTGTCAATGGGACTAAGATCATCATACATGTCCCAATCTGACTGCAATAATATAAACTTTACATTTTCCAACACTATATAAGGCCTATCTAAACTTTCCAAATAATCCGTAAACATAGTTGATGGTAGATCTAATAAAAGGTCATACAGAAAAATTGTAAAAACTGGTAAGCTTAAAAGTGAGAGAAAATACAAACTTTTCAGCTGTTACTGGAAGAGGAAAATAGGGGAAAGAAAATGGAAATATGGCCAAAGGACAGAAAAAAAAAAAAAAAAAACTTCACAGGGGATATAACAATTTCCTAATCTATCCAAAACTAGAAGAAACCAGTCCACCAGTGTTATTGTTATAATTTATCAGGTAATCAATTATTAGATGTGAGTAGACAAGAAACACACCATGGTTTATTTTATTGCTGGAGGTCTTCACGATTATGATTTCAAGGTAATCTCAAATAATACTCCTCTACAAGCTACAGCAGGAGGCGTCTTCTTTCTTCTCTTGCATCTTTTGTTATATAATATTAAAGAAATAGCAATATTAAACTTATAGTGAGAGACCTCTTGTAGTAGGTAAGTAAACCTGGCATGTAAGCAAACCTGTAATTCAGCATGATTGTTGGAGTCACCAATAGATATAAAAATAATGTGGATTTTTTTAAAATCCACAATCATATTCCCACAGCAGAAATGGGATTGGTTTAAATGTAATTGTATAAAAGTAGACATCCTGTACAGTAATAAATGCAGTTTCTTTAAAAGTGGTTTTGACAATGTACTTGCGCAGTTGGAAACTGTAATGAGTTAATGGTACTTCAACAATTGTATGTGTATACTTATTTATATTTCATTCCTGAAAAGTCAAAGAGCTGCACTCTGCATACTGAGGCAGGAGGGGGATGCTATGAGGCTCTAAGTGACTGGAGACCGCGGACAATTGAATTCTTATTGACATCCTTGTCTGAGTGTTCACCTAAAGGACTTGACTCGTAGGCCAGATCATTCTATTATAGCTCCTGCCAATGCAGCCAGTAGCTTGGTGATCGATTGTAACATGATTTCAAATTGTTTGTTTGTGAGTCCTAGAGGAAAGCTTTAAAAATGTTTTAGAGCTCGGAACTGAATATAAGTTGATAGTCCATGATGTCTTGATATGAGGACAGCAACCTATTGAAGAAGATGTAATATGTCTGACTTTTCAGTCTGACAATTTACCTTGTGCGACCACCTAAATTACCTCTATGTTGGCTTGCATTTGTAACTGTTTTCTCTTCGCATTCGAAAATAGCT
>BLSH010316453.1:62948-79518 GCA_018402905.1 Glandirana rugosa
CCTGGGCCTGTAATGTTTTTAGCAAGCCCAAGCCAGGCCCCAAGACGATAAAATGAGGTGCACAACTCTTCGACGTCCCGTCGGTTAGTTGTTCGCAAAGTGACCAAACGGGAATCTTCGGTAGTGTCGGTACGGATGATTACCGTACCGACACTAACCGGCCACGTAGTACACTGGGTCGGAGAAATATTCGACCTCAGTGTCACGACGTCAGTGTACGAGGAACCCAATCACATCCCTCTCCATCGACTGACGCACTCCCTGTCTAAACTCTGTAAAATTCTGGACTCGCTTGTTGATTGGCTGCCCTGCAGCTTCTCAACACGTGGAGTAAAATAGCAGAACCCCGGACCGAACCCGAACGATTTTTGTAATGTCCGGGTCCGTGCCACGGACACCCTAAAGTTCGGTACGGACCCGAACGTTACAGTCCGGGTTCGCTCAACACTACTTGGAACCCTTCAGTGCTTTGTAGTAAATAATGTTGCCAAAGGACACACATAGAAGAGGAAGTGAGCACAGACACATCAAAATCAGGTGCATTGCTACAATTAGTTTCTTTCCTGCGATCTTAAATATTTGCTGTCACTATGGCCAGATTTCAGAGACATAGCAAGCACATATTAGACAGAGCCATCAGTCAGTAGTGGCATAATGCTTGTGTTGTATTTTAGATCCTGAAGTATTGGCTATTGTGCTGTCAGTAGGTTAGTAATGTGTTTGCAACGCAATGACAGTGTGCCCCCATGCGATTCTAAGTTAGTGGAGTGCGCTCATTGCATCAACTGTTACATAGCACAGAGCTGATATGTGATATGTATAGTCCACTATGGAGTACAATAATAGCCGCCTCTGTCTTTAGGGAAACAGTAAAAACTTGTGAAAGAGATTCCTTGACATTTTTGGAGAGTTATATTAAAAGTAATGTAGATTTGTATTATTTCCTTTTAAATGGTTATTAAAGTGGAACAGCTAAAAAGCTAACCACACAATTGAAAGTTATACATCTGTTTATTGTAATGCAAAGCAATCCTGTTCAATCCACATGTGATTCAGTGCGGTGCGATTTGGGCCCATTCATTTTAAATTGGCTCAAATCACAGTGCATCTTGCATGCAGTCATTTTGGAACCGCACTGCAAACGGATTGCATGGTTGTATTGTGCCATGCGACCTGGTGTAGGCTAATGCGCTGCATTTACGACTTGCGCTTCTGGTGTCATTACGATTGCACTGACACCCGCTGCAGATTGCAAGGGCAGTGCAATTTGAATGTGGTGCGGGAAACGTGCATGGATCGCAGGTTTCCCGCACCACATTATAGTGTCAAACAAGGCTAAGCCTTACTGCTGCCTCGATCATCTCCCTGCTATTTGGACAGAAGCGATGGTACTGAGTTATTATTATTATACAGGATTTATATAGTGCCAACAGTTTACGCAACGCTTTACAATATAAAAAAGGGACAATACAGGTGCAATACAATGGAATACAAAAGGATTGAGAGGGCCCTGCTCAGAAGAGCTTACAATGCCCATTGAGCAGGCTAGGGGTAGATAGGAGACTTAAAACGGAGTTCCAGCCTCAGAAAAAAAAATACTGTAGCTGCTGACTTTCAATATGGACACTTACCTGTCCAGGGAGCCCGCGATTCATCCATCGGCTCAGGTGCAGGTGCTGCCATTGCAACCCTCAGGCTTCACAGCTGGTTTCCTACTGTGCATGCCCGAGTTTCGCAGTACTTTCTGATTGGTCCCGTCATCTTCTGGGACACACACAGGTCCCAGAAGGCAGTGGGGGGAAAGGAGGAGGGTTTGAGGCAGAAGAAGAAATGACGTACCTTGCTGCAGCGAGGCTGGGACAGAAGTACAGCTTTGCACTTCATAAAAGGTAAGAAAAATCAAAAAATAAGGGGTGGTCTTTAGTTTAAGACCTAGTAGTAAAATGGGTGGAACTCCACTTTAAGAAGTATATTTTTAAAGCCCCACTCCAGGCTTAAGTCTTTCCTTGCATCGCCCCCTTCCCAATTTTTTTTACACCTTACCTGGTGAAGGCAGGGATACCGCATCCAAATCCCTCACTGCCGCTGCTTCCAGTGCATGAGACTGTTGATCCAGTACTGTGATGATGCCATGAGACCAATGGTCCTCTGCTTTCCCCCTGTGAGGACGTTATCTTCTTCTCTCTCCTGAGTAATCTAATCAGAGGTGTGTAAGCAGGTGGATGTCAAATGTTTATTTTTTCTAGTTCTTTTTTTCTAGTGGTATATGTGTTTAGACTTCTATATTATAGTACAAGTCTGTTGTTCTGTTTGGTTTTGGTTGAGTTTGCCCTGCTGAGATGGTACTCCCCGGGAGGTAAAGGTAAACTCTACTGGCAAGATTTTCCTGGGCTTTTTGAGGACATTTTCCCCTCTGCTGGGGAAAACATGAAAAAAGGGAGGGAACCATCTCTAAGGGGTGCTGCAGTTATTAAGACAGCTGGAGGGTCGGTTCCAGGTCTTGCCATCTAAGGAATGAGCATGCTGTTAATGGTGTGATCCTCTATTTGCACTCTCTGCAGGAACCCAGTTGGGGTTCCAGGGGTATGGACTATTGTTTTGACTCAAGGATTCTAAAAGAGTTTTTACACCTGTTTCAGGTATTACTTAATGGGAAGGGGCACCGGTAGAAAAACTAAGGGGCACTAGAAGATCATGTACAGGAATGTATATTGAAGACATCTTTGTTGAACTGTTCATATGTTATGTTTAAAAAATGTCAGTAAAGGAACTCTTATTTTTGTCGGGTCTGAAGTCAGTTCAGGATAATCTTAAAGGGGTGCATGCATGGTGAATCTTAGAATGAGGTTCACTTGAGGACAGGGTGAGATACCGGTTTGATGGTTATGGCCTGATTATTGTGCAGATCATGTACAGCTCTTCGCTCCAGTGGTGAAAGGTTATATAATATTTTCTTTTGCTGGGTAGATATCAGGGATGTGACTCGCAGCCTGAAGCTGTCAATATAGGTGTCCAGTTTGGGGTTGCATCCTTGTGGAGGCGTGAAGTTGCTGTTCTTTTTCTTTTTGTCACCTCCTATTGTCCCTGGATTGCTTTTACTGTGAAAGTATTCTTTGAGCTTTAGTCTCCTGAAGAATTCCTCCATATCTGACCATACCTGTAAATTATCCAATTTGGTGGTTGGGCAGAATGTGAGGCCTTTGGAGAGAACTGTTACTTCTGGTGCAGAAAGTTCATGATTTGACAAATTTATGATTCCAAGTTCCTCTGTTGTTATATCAACATTTTCAGTCAGGTCAGCATTTACACAAGGGATCCCTGGGGATTCTGGATTGGGTTCTAAGTCGCTGATAGCAGGAGTTTTAGAAGTAGCATTTGTTTTATGATGTTTAGGTTGTATCCAAAAGGTCTGCTCTTAGTGTAGCTTTTGGAGATTTTTTTGCTTCCTGTTCATGGCAAGTTTTTGTAGTTGTCTTTGCAAGGTTTCAATTTCATTCTTAATTTGGTTGATGCTTGTAGGGTCCAATGATGTTGAGGTTTCAAGCACCAACTGCTTTTGTTAATTTGTTAGGAAATTAATAAATGAAACAAAATTTAATGAAAATGAAACAAAATTTAACGAAATCCGAAACCACACTAAACAAATTCTGAAAAGAAATTAAATTAGTAGCATAACCTATATATAGGAAACTAAACGTTACAAATGTTTCCTTTCTGCACACGTTTAGGCCCCAGTAGTGAAGGAGCTGGAGTGGTTAGGCTCCTTCCTTAGTGACCAACACCCCACTTTGGGAATAACATGGTGGCACAGAGCATCCTAGAGATCTAGTCACAGAAGATAGAGTGAGGCCTCAGGAAAGAATAAGCGCAGTGTTGTACAAGAATCAAGCTTCCTAGTATTCATGTGTAACATACGGATCAATGTCACTGGGAGTGAGGTAAGGGGTTATTGGGCTGATGGAGTCTAGTACAGGCCCAGTAGTACATGCTGCACAATACAGAGAGAAGAGTTACAAAGCATATTGAGGAACTGTTATCCATAGTGTATAGAGTGTAAGGAGCTAAAGAACTGTGCCACGGATTACAAGGAATTAATTATAATTAACACAGGACATTTTTGGATGTTTTTACAGCTGCTGTTTTTGGCTTCAGACGTTTTTTCCTACAGTCAATAAAATCTCCAGCATGTTATCCTATGTTGCACTCATAGGCTGTTATCAACTGTTTTTGGCTGGGGCGTTTTTTGGCTGTAAAAAAACCAAGACTAAAAAAACCCAACACTAGTGGGTTCTGACAGTTTCTCAGCTGTAAAAACGCTCAAAAGCCCAAAAGCGGGCAAAAATGCCCATAAGCGCTCAAAAACGTGGCTCACCAGCATTTTGCAACATTTTTGATCCCATTGAAAAAAAAAAGCTAAAAAACGCTCACGCTACAAAAACTCTCAAAAATGCTAATGCAAAAACGCTCAAAAACATTTTTTAATGTCCTGTGTGCATGAGGCTTTAAGTTGAAGTGCTGCCACAATGTTGGCTTTGTGTTAAATGGTAGGACATTAGCGAGTGCTCTCTCCAGGTCCCTGTATGGGCTCAGTGAGTATGGCCCACAGGTGCCTTTGACGCCCTAAGAAGGACCCTTCCAGGAAGTAAACAGAAGAGTAGAAGACTCGGAAGGCAATTTTGCGTGGCTTCAGATAAGTTAAAAAGGGTATTTAGCTTGTTATTTATTAATGGATTGGTTATAATGAAAATTATCTCAGAATGGGGCTTTAAAGTGATACTAAAGTCTAATTTTTTGGGTTTTAAAATAAAAAGCATGTTATACTTACCTCCTTTGTGTAACAGTTTTGCACAGAGCTACCCAGATCCTCCTCTTCTCGGGTCACTTGCTTGTGCTCCTGGCCCCTCCCTTCTGCTGAGTGCCCCCAGAGCAAGCAGCTGCGATATGGGGGCACTCAAACTGAGCTGCTGCTCTGTGTGTCCATTCAGACACAGAGCCATGTCTCAGCCCCATCTCCTCTCTCTCCTCCTTGGCTCACTGTCTTTGATTGACAGCAGCAGGAGCCAATTGCACCCTGCTGCTGTCTCAGCCAATGAGGGGGGGGGGAGTCCTGGACAGCTGAGACTCTCGTGGAACACTGCTGGATGGAGATGGGGCTCAGGTGTATTAGGGGGTCTCAGGGTCTCAGGGGGGCTGCTACACACAGAAGGTTTTTTTATCTTAATGCATAGAATGCACTAAGATAAACAAACCTTATGGCTTTAGAATCACTTTAAGGCCCCATTCACACCTGAGCGTTTTGTAGCTTGAAGCCTGAAGCTACAAAACGCTGGAGGGGAAAAAATCAATGATTCTCTATGGAGATTGTTCACATCTCCACTCAAAAACGCCTGAAGCCAAAAGCCTGAAAACGCCTGAAGCTCAAACTAGTTCTGGAAGTATTTTTTAGCTTGATTTGGGCGTTTTTCTATTTTTTTACATTGGTGACTTTTTGACCTGTACAAAATCGCGGTAAAAAACGCGGCAAAAATCGCGGTAAAAATCGCGGCAAAATCGCGGTAAAAAACGCGTGTATTTCTGCCTGAAAACGCAACGCCCAGGTGTGAATGCAGCCTAAATCATCTGCCCAGATATACAGTGTTGAAATATGTGTAGGTATCCATTCACAAGAGTATGTTGTGGTACCAGTGCCGCAAAACAGTTATTTTACCATATGTTCATGCAACACATACCTAGGTAAAACTTTGTATTTGGTATAACTTTGCTAATCTTTTGTCAGCCTCACAAATTGTGTGAACTGCATCTCCAGAGTACAACAGTCATAAAAGAAATATGCAGGCTGCCATTGCTGGCCTCTATCTGAAAATGCTAGCTACCTGGCTAGTGTATGGTTTCTTTATTTGCTTCACTCATGACTCCTAAATCACACGTTCAAAAAAAATAAAAAAACTGCAAATAATGCAACCCATCGAAAAGTCAGTAATCCTAATCTGCACAGTTGTTCCAGGTCACTGACTTAGAAATTGAAGCCACTGGATCAGCACAACAGTCAGGTGGCTAGAGGCTATCAGTGGCAGCCTACATATGAGTGCATAAGTGCAGTTGCGTGAACTAGATGATAAGACAAACAACAAAAGTCAAAGATTGCGGTTGTATACCAGAAGTACCTTGTAAAAGCTGAACTAGCAGCAAGTATTTTTATTTTGCTCGATGAAGCACTGCTAAGATGCACACTGACACTTTACACTTATATCTTAATGAATCTTGGCTACACAACAAGCTCTATTATGAAGAGATGTTGAATGTATGATGTAATTAATTAACATTTGCTAACCCCTAGGCCATTTCAGCTTTCCTCTGACAGGGGAAGCGGTTGCTGTTTTGTGTTTTAACAGAACCTTTGTGGCCTGCCACTGGTCATTACATCTACAATGACTCTCTCTGGACACAGGCCATGACCCCTAGCCAGCTTCCCTGGGGACAAGAAGAAGGTCAAAGAGCAAGCCCAATCAGTGATGGGATTACAGTGATCGTGCCGACAGGCCATCAGAAACCTAGTTTACTATTGCACTTCTGTGCTACATGTTTCAATAACTTTGCCGTGCTATTAGCATTGCCATACTCAAGAATTCAACCAAAATAGTTAAGTTCATGTAAATGCATCAGAAAATATATAGTGGATTTGTAATATATCCACCAACAAATTGTCCCATGATAGGATTTTGAAACCTTTGAGTACAATTTCACAAGACATGGCATATGGTAACATATAATTTCAAGATATCACATTCTGGCAGATTGGGCATTTTTACTTGCATGTGTATATAAAAGTTTATGGCACTGTTCACTACCAGTTGATGGTTTGTCCAGTTTACACTTTGTAAAGGTCTGATCATTTCCAAATGAATGAACAAGGGTCCTATTGCATGGGTGGTATAAAGTGTTACACTGTTAAAGTGTATCAAAGACCAAGAACAAAAGTTTGTTATTTTGTAGATTACCGGTTCTAAGATGTAGTGGCTGCATCAGTTTTCTATTTTTCCCAGGCTAAAAAACATTTTCTGCAAGTCCAAAAAATGGTCTAGCTAGAAATCTTGAATTTTTAAAACTTGTACCCTGAACTGAAATCTCAAACAATTTTCCCAGCTATCTTCTGTAAACTACAAAAACCCCCTCCCTCCTATGCAATGGAGATGAGAAGAAGAATTGGTGCTTGCAATCCAAATTAGCAGAGCAGCCTAGCATGACCTTAGGTCATCCAAGGCCAGGATGTCTGTTACTGGAAGGATCATTAGGTGTACATTAAAATGGATGTATACCTCTGCTACAAATATAAACAAAGCATATCCCTCTATAGTGTATACTTGTGGTAAGTAGTGGTCTGGGTATGTGGTCTTTGTGGAATGTGTACCAGTTGTTAAGGAGCCAGTGACCGCACCATTCTTAAAGAGGAGTTCCACCCAAAAGTGGAACTTCCGCTTTAATGGAGGGTGACCCCCCAACATGCCACAATTGGGATGTCTTTTTTTTGGGGGGTGACCAGGGACCTTGTTTTCACAGGGTCCCAGGTCCACTTCCTCCTCTGGTGCCGCGGCTCAGGGAAGGAAGTTCACCTTTCTCCCTCCCTCTCAGCAATCTTCTGGGACACGTCACAGGTCCCAGAAGATACGCCGAGCCAGTCACAAAGTGCAGTGCCCACCCGGCTTTGAAGCCAAAGCCGGATGCCCACAGCTATGATGCCGGCGCCGCCAAGGGAAGGGGGCAAAGGGCATGCCCCCGGGCGACCGCATCGCTGGAGCGAGGGACAGGTGAGTGGCCGATTGGTAAAAGACAGCAGCTACACTTTTTGTAGCTGCTGACTTTTACATGGGTGGAACTCCGCTTTAACAACCGATGAGAAATCAGCTGTGAGTGGGGTTCCCCGCTGACAGCTGAATGTAAAAATAAAATTGCCAGCAATAAAAAAACATTGGAGTCTGGTATGGATTTTGAAAGGAACCACACGCCAAAATTAAAAATGAAATGGGGTGGGGTGGAGTCCCCCCCAAAATTCATCATGCAGCCTGGCAGGACAGAAAAGGGAGGGAACGATCGAGCCCCCCCTCCTGAACCATACCAGGCCACATGCCTTAAAAATGGGTTGTTCTTTGGGGCAGGGGGGCTCTGCCCCCCCAAAGCATCTTATCCTTATATTGAAGAGGTCAAGGCCCCTTCCCCACAATCCTGGCCGGTGGTTGTGGGGGACTGCAAGCTGGTGGCTTAAACAAGGGGGCCCCCAGATCCCAGCCCCCCTATGTGAATGAGTAGGGGTACATAGTACCCCTACTCATTCACCCAAAAAAAAGTGTAGTGTAGAAGAAGATAGACAGTTTTTTATTTTAAAAATAAATATCCCCTGGTGTAGATCCATCATTAATCATGCTGTCCACCACCGCCGACCCGAAAAAAGAAAAAAAATCTGCTCTCGCCGAAGGCTCCCGCTATCTGCCAGCTCTGCCATCTGACAGTTCTTAAATACCTAAGGGGCGGAGTCACCCGGAGATGTCACCAGGCGACGCAGTCCCCTTATGACTTCATCTGTCAGGGGCATGCTGGCTTTAGATACACCTAATGTACAGCTTGTGGTTGCTAAGCTTTGCCATATTGTTGCCATGTTTTACCCTTTTATAGATGTTTATATGTACTGTATGCTATAGATTAGGTTGGCATCACATACAGTACAGTTATGTTCTGAGGTGTCATATGATAGTTCAAACTGTCACAGCTCATCCACTGTTATAGTGCCGCCATGCTAATAGGCAACTGGATGGGGGCACACAGGCTACAACAGCCCTAAAACATTTCCAAATTTCACAACAACCTTAACCTCAGTGGGCCTGATTTCTCCCCCAGCATCTCTGACAAATCACATATTTAAAGTGTTTGTTACCCTGTACTTGTATGGAAAAGTATCCTGCTCTCTCTTTATATTGCTTTCTTGTGTGAAATACCTGGTGCTCCAGCCAGTCCCTCTGCTTTACTATAAAAAATTGACCACACTAAGCAGAGGAACACACTGCCACACTGTTCTCTAGCTTTAAAATTGAAAATAATGTGCAGCGCTTCACAGTGATAAATAAATGTCCATGTATTAAATAAGTGAACAAAGTCCCATTAGTAAAAAAATGATCTGAAGGTCTTATTAGACTGAAGGACCTGCTATGAAAGTGCAATGTGCCAAACCACTCACCAGAGAGCGGATAAAATACAGCATTCAGTTATACACGCTTAAACCATAAGTGCTCCACAGTGCTCATACTCTGTGGTGTCCCTCCATCATTCAATGCACTCACCAGATGGCAAGTAATCACAAACCTTTAATTGTTGTTATGAGGCTAGGTGACATCATATCCAGAACTGTAGGTGACGTAACCACCACCTGCCCGCCATATACTAAAATGACGGGTGCAAAGTGGCTCTATTGTTCTGGCATGATGTTATGAGACGTCATTCCACTCTCGCCGCACTTATGAGCCCGCAGGGGTGGGCAGCATGGCAATCGGTGGCGCGCTGTGTCCCTGGGACACAGCACAACCCCGATCTTGGTAAAGAGCCAATGACGAGGCTCTTTACCCATGTGATCAGCTGTGTCCAATCACAGCTGATCAAATGTAAACATGTTAATGCCGGTTATCGGCTTTCATCTCCTCACTGACAGAGTGAGAGTCAATCAGTGACATTTCCACGCATTGGGACCTGTATAGGTAATCAGGGCACTAATCGTGAGTGCAGCCTCAACAGTGCCCAGCAGTGATGCCAGTCAGTGCCCAACAGTGATACCAATCAGTGCCCATCATCAGTGATGCCAATCAGTACTTATCAGTGATGCCAATCAGTACCCGTCACTGCTGCCTTTCAGTGCCCATCAGTATCTGCTCATCCGTGCCACCCATAAGTGCCCATCAGTGCCACCTATCAGTGCCCATCAGTGCTGCCTATCAGTGCCCATAGGTGCCACCTATTAGTGCCCTTCAGTGTCGCCTATCAGTGCAGTCTTGTCAGTGCCCGTTAGTGCCGCCTCATCAGTGCCCATCAGTGCAGCCTATCAGTGTCCAACAGTGCAGCCTCATCAGCGCACATCAGTGAAGGAGAAAAATTACTTAATTTTATAACGAAACTAAGAAAAACTTTTTTTTTCCAAAATTTTTGACATTTTTCTTTTTTTAGCAAAAAATAAAAAACCCAGTGGTGATTAAATACCACCAAAATAAAGCTCTATTTGTCTAAAAAAAAATACAAAAATGTCATATGTGTACAGTGTTGAATGACCATGCAATTGTCCTTCAAAGTGTGACAGCGCTGAAAGCTGAAAATTGGCCTGGGCAGGAAGGGGCAAAAGTGCCAGGTATCAGACTCCACTGGAGACCGGCAAAAGATGGCCACCACTCCTGCCATGAGGAGGCGGCGGCAATGATGTCGAGGACGCGGTGGCGATGACGTCGTTGTGTAGGCCCCTACTAATGTGTTTTGTGCGCATGCACATGCTCAAGGGACCACCTAACACATAGAGAGAGGCCTACACACCGATGTCATCGCCACCGCGTCCTCGTGGCTGGAGCAGCAGCCTTATTTTGCCAGTCCCCAGTGGAGTCTGTTGAGTCACCTACAGTTCTGGATATGATGTCGCCTAACTTCATAACAGCAATTCAAGGCCTGTTATTACTTGCCATTTGGTGAGTACATTGAATGGTGGAGGGACACCATGAAGTATGAGCACTGTGGAGCAGGGTACTCCTGTTTCCTCCTGCACTCCAAAGACATGCTGGTAGGTAAATTAGATCCTGTCTAAATTGGTCCTAGTATGTGTATGTATGAATGTGAGTTAGGGACCTTAGATTGTAAGCTCCTCGAGGGTAGGGACTGATGTGAATGTACAATGTATATGTAAAGCGCTGCATAAACTGACGGCGCTATATAAGCACCTGAAATAAATAAGTATAGTGAGGAAACTATACTGTTTAGTTTAGCGCCGGGCGGCAAGGAATTATTTTCTGTATTGTTTGTTTTTAACCTGCAAACCCTTTTTCTAATTAAACCTGGCAAACCGCCAGATTTTAAAGTAAGTTGCCTGCACTAATCTCCCACAGTGGCTTGTGAGGAACTCTGCTGAAGGTCACTAAAGATACACTTACCCTTTAACAGTATTAGAACAGAAAATATAATTTTGTTTGTTTAATCATATAGTTTTTTTTATTATTTTCATATATTTACATAAACAACATGCATCATACTTACTTACACATAAATCCCCTGGATCCCCCCCACAAGGAAAAAAAAAAACCCGCCCAAATTATCCCTCTCCCTTCCTCTCTTCCTCTCTACTCCAATCAATGTCCACTAACTCCTCAGTCCCATATAGAATGTTGTATTCTATTGTTCATAAAGTTGTCTTTACTTAAACTCAAGTCTCCGATATTTCCAACCATTTTTCCCAAATTTTTTCAAACTTTTTCATAAAAAACGATATGATTAAAAAAAAAAAGAAAAGATAATTTTGAACAGTAAAATATTGTTTATAAATCAAATCCTGCTATGTATTTATTTTAAGTATGGACCCATGTATTTTCTGTCATCTTTACTCATGCACGGTCTTGTGAAAGCTATTTATGCCCTAATATTAAAATACAATCCATCAGTCCATGCTGGAAATACATTGATTTCTTTTCAACACAGAATGCCGTCACTTAGTGAAATGAATTGAGGAATCCATATCTATTGTCAAAGTTCCTCCAATATCTTACCTTCTACTATGTGTAGTTGATAATGATATCCAATAGAAAGTTTTAAATTAGCTTAGTATGTAAAGAAAATGTGTACTTTGAAAACATATAGAGAATATTTTTTTCTAAGACTTGCTTGAGTGGTTTTCTACTATAACAAAAGTAGGGAATCCCTCATCTTTATCAGAAATGGCAATTGCCGGGGTGTCCCCATACTGTAGCAGTTCAGCACTAACCTATTAGTTGTAAACTGGGTATATTTAGTGCTTTTCACTTCCTAGAATAAGGTAACTACAGGCAGTAGTAGTGATCAGTGACTTTGTGTTGCTGGTAATGTATCCGATTTCTGAACAATGTCAAGGGTGCGTAAAGTCACTCATCAGCTGACAGGCCTCGAGCATGGAGCTGTATGTTGGTCACTAACAAAAGGAGAGATTAGCATTCCTGTGTTAGACCAAGTCAAAATATTTATTTTTATTGTATTTTGGTAGTAATTGGGGCCCCTTTCTACTAGAGGGTTTTCATAGCCTTTATAGACTATGAATCTGTGTAAAAATCTGCACTGTGCTAAATCAATAATAGTAAAGGCAGCTAGCACATAGGTAGTATAGCAAACCTAAAAACATGTAAATATAAGGTATAGAGCCAAAAAAATGTCTAAATCATAAAACTGATTATGGCAATCATGGGTGCAAAAAGTTCATAAATAAACATTTACATAAATGCCAAAGCATAATCCAATAGCATAAAAAGTGCAAAGTAAATGTGATATCTAAATCATTAGACTGATGATGATAATAATCATGGGTGCAGATAGTCCATAGAAACATTCATAAAGTACTAAACATTGTCCAAATGCATAAAATAGAAAAAATTTAAAGTGATGCCACCACTCCAGTGAACTTGAAGGTATATATCAGATTGTGTCCAAATGGCTGAACCACCACCATCGAGTTATGAACTAACCGGAACAAATGGCTGCCATCACAGCAACACATATGCCTTACAACATATGTGGAAATCTCTCTGGAAGTATCACAGCATACAACTCCCACAGACAGCTCTAAACAGAGACCAACTAAGAATAAAAACAGCTCACCGGGAGCCCAAATGAATTTTCCATAATGTAGTATATTTTCATGTTCCAATAGTAAAAACGGCATAAAACAAAGATAAAAAAAAAAACATTCATATGAACAGTCGCTGGCAACCCGGAATCGCACAGGGGCAAGACAGTAGTACCAAATGTCCAGCTCCGACATTTGTTCATTTTGCCATTCACTATCCATCAAGCACTCTTCTTTCTATTTTCTTAGTCACCCTCATATCTTTTTGCAGGCTAATTGGACAAACCATGTCTGGTTCAAGCAAATCCCTTTATAATGCTAATAAATATTTTCACATCTCAAGTCTAAAGGTAATTTTTCATTATTTGCACACTTGTTAAAATCTATATTTTTGGTTATAAAACCCCAGAACATTATTATTATTTTTATTATTATACAGGATTTATATAGCGCAGCGCTTTACAATGTAAAGGGAAACAATACACTGACAGAACAATTCAAAACAAGGGGGTTAAAGGGGCCCTGCTTCTGTGAGCTTACAATCTAAGAGGGAGGGACTGGTGAAACAAAAGGTAGGGACTGTGAGGTATGAACTGATTAGGGGAGTAGAAGATTTGGTTGTTAGCTGGAGGCAAGATAGGCCTCCCTGAAGAGATGCGTTTTCAGAGATCACCTAAAAGTGGACCGAGTAAGAGATAACCGGACAGGTTGGGGTAGTGAGTTCCAGAGGATGGGAGAGGCTCTGGAGAAGTCCTGGAGACGAGCATGGGAGGAGGAGACAAGGGAGCTAGAGAGCAGAAGGCCTTGGGAGGATTGCAGAGGACGGTTTGGGTGATATTTGGAGATAAGATTGGTGATGTAGCTTGGAGCAGAATTGTGAATGGCTTTGTATGTTATTATAAGTGTTTTGAATATCATTCATTGGGCAATAGGAAGCCAGTGGAGGGATTGGCAGAGAGGAGTGGCGGACACTGAACGGTTGGTAAGGTGGATGATTCTGGCAGCGGCATTCATGATAGACTGAAGAGGGGATAGCTTGCGGAGAGGTAGGCCAATGAGGAGGGAGTTACAATAGTCAAGGCGATAGAGAAAACATGGGAGTGAATAAGTTACTTAGTGGTGTCAACGGTTAGAAAGGGGCGTATTTTGGAGATGTTTTCGGAGGTGAAGTCTGCATGATTTGGATAGTGATTGGATTTGGGGCTGAAAGGACAGGTCAGAGTCTAGGATTATGCCTAGTACCTTGGCAGGAGGGGAGGGACTGATGGTTGTATTATTGATCTTGATGGAGAAGTGGGGGGGGGGGGTAAGGGCTGGAGGAAACATGATGACCTTGGTTTTAGAAAGATTGAGTTTGAGGAAGTGGTGTGACATTCGTGTTGATATGTCAGTTAATAAGTTAATAATGCGAGAGGAGACTGAAGGAGTGATGTGAGGAGTAGAGAGATAGATTTGTGTGTTGTCAGCATAGAGGTGGTACTGGAAGCCATGGGAGTTTATTAACAGACCAAGGGAGGTGTAAATGGAGAAGAGAAGGGGTCAGAGGACAGAACCTTAAGGTACCCTTACAGAAAGAGGAAGTGGAGAGGAGGAAACAGAGTTATAGGTCACACTGAAGGAGCGCTGTGATAGGTAGGAGGAGAGCCAGGAGAGAGCAGAGTCTTCAAGGCCAAGAGAGTGAATTGTTTGAGGAGTAGGGGATAGTCAACAGTATCAAAGGCTGCAGAGAGGTCGAATAGTATGAGTATGGAGAAGTGGCCATTGGTTTTAGCAGTTAGTAGGTCATTAGTGAGTCTTAGTAGGGCAGTTTCAGTGGAGTGTAGCAAGCGAAAGCCAGACTGTAAGGGGTCGAGAAGGTTGTTGTCAGTGAGTTAGGAGCTGAGGCAGTTGTAGACTAAGCGTTCTAAAAGTTTTGATGCAAACAGGAGCAAGGAGATGGGTCTTAAGTTGTTCAGCCTGGTGGGATCCAGTGAGGGCTTTTTAAGTATGGGGGTGATCAGGTCATATTTTAGAGGGGAGGGGAAGGGAAGGTGTCAGTAGAGAAGGATATATTGAAGATGTGAGTGAGGAAGCATAAGATAGAAGAAGAGGTTGATCATAGTAGAGGTGAGGGAACAGGATCCAGGGGATAGGTGGTAAGGCGGGCTTCTGAGAAACCTTTAGAGACTAGAGTTGAGCGAACACCTGGACAATCGGGTTCGGAGGGTCCGAACGAACTTTGGGAAAAAGTCCGGGTTCGGCACCGAACGTTGCCCAAACTTTATCCCGGACCCGAACCCCATTGAAGTCAATGGGGACCCAAACTTTTAGGCACAAAAATGGCTGTAACAAAGTCCTGGCAAGTGCTAAAGGGCTGCAAAAGGAAGTAAAATGGGGGTAAGAGTAGAGCAAGTGCCATACAAAAAAATGGGGATAGGGAAAATAAATTTAAATCAAATGAAAAAAATGGGAAGGGGGTGGTGGATGTGGAGTAGGAGCCTAGAGGTTGACTAGGCCGTGACCGTGGCAGTGTAGGTGGAAGTGGTGGTGGTCGAGGAGGAGGAGGAGGTAGCCAACACTGTTTTTTTTTTTGTTTGTTTATAATTGGGGTAGCCCCCAAAATATTGAGGCCTATTCAAAAAAACAAGTATACGAATGGCTGTGTGAGTCCGGTCTAAATGTTTATTCTGCACAAGGTACAGACAAGTCTTATGGGATCCATGCCTGCTTCATTTTAATAAAAGTTAGCTTGTCCACGTTGGCTGTGGACAGGCGGCTGCGCTTGTCTGTGATAACGCCCCCTGCCGTGCTAAACACACGTTCAGGCAATACACTGGCTGCAGGGCAGGCCAGCACCTCCAAGGCATAAAGGGCAAGCTCAGGCCATGTGGCCAATTTGGAGACCCAGAAGTTGAATGGGGCAGACCCATCAGTCAGTACGTGTAGGCGTATGCACACATACTCTTGCACCATGTTGCTGAAATGCTGCCTCCTGCTGGTGCTGGTGGTGCTGTTTGTTGTGGCGGGCTGCTGACAAAGCTTTGCCACATTTCAGCCATGCTAACCCTGCCTTCTGAGGTGCTGCGGGGCACAGCTGTGTTGGTGGCCTCTTCCTCTGCCTTTGCCTTGTGCTTCCACTGAGCCCCCGGTGTCATTTGGGAATGCCCTCAGCAGCGCCTCTAACAGTGTACGCTTGTAGTCGCGCATCTTCCTCTCACGCTCCAGTGAGGGAATTAAGGACGGCACGTTGTCCTTGTAACGGGGATCCAGCAGGGTGGCCACCCAGTAATCAGAAGAAGTTACAATGTGAGCAACTCGGCTGTCATTGCGCAGGCACTGCAGCATGTAGTCGGCCATGTGTGCCAGGCTGCCCACAGGCAAAGACAAGCTGTCCTCTGTGGGAGGTACATCATCTGTATCCCCCCAGCCACGCTCCAGTGATGCCCACGAGCTGCGTTGGGTGCCATCCTGCTGCGATTCCCCCTCCTCATCATCTTCCTCGTCCTCCAGAACTGTGCCCTGGCTTGAATATTTTTGACCTGGCCTATGCTGGTGCAGGAACCCACCCTCCGAGCCACTTGCGAATGACTGGCCTGATAACCGTGGAAATGACCCCTCTTCCTCCTCCTCATCCTCCTGTGCCACATCCTCTTCCATCATGGCCCGAAGTGTTTTTTCAAGGAGACATAGAAGTGGGATAGTAACGATGAGAACAGCGTCATCGGCACTGGCCATGTTGGTGGAGTAGTCAAAACACCTGTCTCTTAT
>BLSH010316453.1:119631-130892 GCA_018402905.1 Glandirana rugosa
TGGTTCTTGGGTCTACGGTCGGCGAGTGTATTTTAGTCTACACGTTTATCCCGCCAAGTATGTTTTTTCTATTCTTAGAGGTATCGCATTTTGGTATTCTCAAATTAATTTTCATATTTCATAACGTGAATGTATCTAAGTGTCCTGAGAACGCGTTATTTTGTCATTTTTAAGAAGTCCGGCCGAACGTTAATGTTCTTTTCCATATTTAAAAAATGGCGCCCGTCGCCTCTGGTCCAAACCTCAGGGTTTGGACCGAGGCTTGGTCATAACTGTTGTAAATATGGAGTGGTGCGTCAATGCTTCATACCCTTTGAAGACGCCAGCCTATGACGAAACTATTAGGGTGAGCGACAAATTGACATCACCACGCACACACGAGTTCCAGTGGATGGGTGATTGCAAGCCGGCCTGAAGAATTTTTACTGTTTTATTGCGCAAGAGTCCTGTGAATCTATGTAAGTGCAATACTTTATACTTTTAATTAAACTCTTATGGTTTTACGCTATGGAGATTCTTATCTTTTTTGTATGAACCGCCCTATTTGCACATC
Source organism: Glandirana rugosa (assembly GCA_018402905.1). Classification (NCBI taxonomy): domain Eukaryota; kingdom Metazoa; phylum Chordata; class Amphibia; order Anura; family Ranidae; genus Glandirana; species Glandirana rugosa. Next base: position 120,185 of record BLSH010316453.1, read on the forward strand.
TGATTTTATGTGAGCGGCTGGCATCTGGGTTCTTGGTATCCATTTACACCCTGGCCGGGTGCTAGACCTCATGCGTTTGTTGACCCCCCATAACCAAGGGGGTTTCCGGTAAGGAGCCCTCTTATTCGGTGGTGGATATAAACGAGTGCGGTGTTGTACAACTATAACCCTCCACATAGCGGTGAACAATATTGCTGTCCTATATTTCATATACCAATTCTGAATAGGAGTCACCATAGAGTTTCCTCTTTTCTTTTATTAGGACTGTATACCTATCCTAACATAATCAATATGGATAATTTGGGAAGATTTTCTTCTTTTTTATTATATTTATCAGTAATTTTGTTTAATTTTGTGTGTCCTTATGTTGTTACTAGAGTTGAGCGATATAAAGTTCGAGTCCGTACCGAACTTTGGGGTGTCCGTGACCCGGACCCAAACCCGGACATTTCAAAAAAAGTTTGGGTTCGGGCTCTGGGTTTGGGTATTTGATCACGCATGTTGAATAGCTGCAGGGCAGACAATCAACAAGCGTTTCATTGGTTTGCCCTTAGAAGCCATCACAACCATGCCTACTAATGGCATGGCTGTGATTGGCCAGTGCATCATGTGACCCAGCCTCTTTATAAGCTGGAATCACTTAGTGCTGCATGTCACATGCTCTCTGGGTAGTGTAGGGAGAGGATGCTGCCGGCGCTGTGAGGGACAGATTGCAGATATAATAACATCTCATCCTGCATTACAGAATGATCTGATTGTGGACTAGGTAGCGATTACTACTACAGAAGACAAAGAAAGAGAGGCACCTCTAAGTGCAGTATGTAAACATTTAATGCAGGCAAAAAGATTAAAAACACTCACAGAGTGATGGGTAAATACTGGCATGTAAATGTAGTCCAGGGTGCGTCACACACACACTCTAGGGTCCGGGTACAGCTTGTAGCTGAGGATGCTGTCTGTAGACCGTTCGGAACTGTGAAGGATGGTAGTAGCCGGCTTCTTCCAGAACGAGGCTTGGGCAGCAGATCGAACCAGACGCAGGCGGATGACGTCACACCTAATGCGACGCGTTTCCTAGGCGATCGGCCCAACTGACAGGAGAGCCGCGCCTCTTCCTCAGGCAGGACTAATAAGTGCACATCAATTTTAGCTGCTGTCTTATATGGAGTGATAAACACAGTACAGGTGTATTCTCCTTCATCACTTCTCTGTACATGGTGTAAGGTGAGACTGGCGTTTCCTCTTCTCAATGCGTTCTTCTCTATAAGTAACCCCGGTCTGATCTGCTCATCACTGTTGCCTAAATACTTATATACATCATAAACGTCTCCACCTGACGATTTCTTTGTCCAGAGAACACTGACAATAGACAGATCCAAGTCCAGCTCCTGGTTATCATTGCGAGTCACCAAGCATGGAATGGTCAAATCCTGTCCCAGTAATGTTTTGATAGATGGGGTATTCACAATATGAATTTCTGCATTAAATTAGCCTCAGAACAACCTGTGTAATTCATATGTGTTTGGGTTTAGAGATGAGGTGGCAACCCTCATCTAATTTTTAGTTCCTTTGTCATATCCCAGTGTTTATATATTCTTTCATGAGAGCAGGGGCTGTGCGCGCATACTTGCCTTTGTCAGAGATTACTACTACTACTACTGCTTTTAGGGACAGATTGCATATCTAATAACATTTCATCCTGCATTACAGAATGATCTGACTGGACTAGGTAGAGTCTACTGCTTAGAGGAACAGATTATTGTTCTAAAATCATCTTCTAGTTCTATAGGGTCAGGTTCCTGCTGTTGCTGTAAGGGACAGATTATTGTTCTAAAATCATCGCCTACTCCTATAGGGTCAGGTTCCTGCTGTTGCTGTAAGGGACAGATTATTGTTCTAAAATCATTTTACTTCCTTTTGCAGCCCTCTAGCACTTTCCAGGACTTTTTTACAGTCATTTTTGTGCCGAAAAGTTCGGGTCCCCATTGACTTCAATGGGGTTCGGGGTAAAGTTCGGGTCAAGTTCGGTACCGAACTCAGACTTTTTCCCCGAAGTTCGGCCGAACCCACCGTACCCGAACATCCAGGTGTTCGCTCAACTCTAGTTGTTACTATAAGTATCCCATGGTAAGGTCGATGCTTAGATACATTTTATTGACAGTGCAGTTAACCACAGCTTTACAATATCCAGAGGTTGTCATATAGATAGGCGTATGAGCGCTGCCAGCATTCCTGCAGAAGTTGTAGGTGTGGGGTGTCAGCCTGTCAGTGCTCAGACCATACGCCACACACTGCATCAAATTGGTCTGCATGGCTGTCATCCCAGAAGGAAGCCTCTTCTAAAGATGAGGCACAAGAATGCCCGCAAACTGTTTGCTGAAGACAAGCGGCCTAAGGACATGGATTACTGGAACCATGTCATGTGCTCTGATGAGACCAAGATAAAATTATTTGCATGTCTCCAGACCTAAACCCTATTGAGCATCTGTGGGGCATCATCAAATGGAAGGTGGAGGAGCGCAAGGTCTTTAATATCCACCAGTTCCGTGATGTTTTCATGGAGGAGTGGAAGAGGAATCCAGTGGCAATATGTGAAGCTCTGGTGAACTCCATGCCCAAGATTGCTAAGGCAGTGCTGACAAATAATGGTGGCCACACAAAATATTGACACTTTGGGCCCGATTTGGACATTTTCATGTAGGGGTGTACTCACTTTTGTTGCCAGCGGTTTAGACATTAATGGCTGTGTGTTGAGTTATTTTGAGGGGACAGCAAATGTACACTGTTATACAAGCTGTACACTCACTACTTTACATTGTAGCAAAGTGTCATTTCTTCAGTGTTGTCACATGAAAAGATAGAATAAAATATTTAAGAAAAGGTCTTTCACTACAAATCCAATTCAAAGCCTAGCAGAGGAAATGAACAGTGAATGATCACTTCTGCTTCTGTTTACAAGTACTGAATGATGTCACACTAGTGGGCTGAGTTTGAGAAGTAGAGTCCTGCTACAGGTTGCTGTAATTGGACTCTACATCTCCATACACCAGTGTGACATTTTTATTCCAGTACAGGAAGAGAGGAGGCGCTCATTTTCCATGCCTGTTTTTTAGCGGTAAGGCTTAACTGAAAATATTGAAGGGTGTTCTATGGTCAGCTGGCAAATATAATACATTGTAATGTTTCAGGAGCTGGACCCCAGCTACTAAATTTGTAATGTTTGCTGCAAGGTAAATTCTATGTTGTGCCTCAAAGTTTTCAACCTCTTCTAGTGGTCAAGTGCTTTAACCACTTCATTACTTTCACCCCCTTCCTACCCACGCCAATTTTCAGCTTTCAGTGCTGTCGCACTTTGAATGACAATTACGCGGTCATGCAACACTGTACCCATATGAAATTTTAATATTTTTTTCCGCACATATAGAGCTTTCTTTAGAGAGCTTTCTTTTTGTGATATTTAATCAGCACTAAGTTTTTTATTTTTTGCTAAACAAACAAAAAAGACAGAAAATGTAAAAAAAAAACTTTTTTAAAAAAATTCTGTTATAAAATTTTGCGAAAACGTTAATTTTCTCCTTCACTGATGTGCACTGATGAGGCTGCACTGATGATCACTGATAGGCTTCACTGATGATCACTGATAGCCTTCATTGATGGGCACTGATGAGGTGGCACTGATGGGCACTGATGAGGCAGCACTGATGAGGCAGCACTGATGAGGCTGCACTGATATGTGGCACTGATGGTCACTGATAGGCAGCACTGATGGACACTGATGGGCACTGATAGGCAGCACTGATAGGCAGCACTGATGGGCACTGATAGGCAGCACTGATAGGCAGCACTGATGGGCACTGATAGGCATGGATGTGGTGGCACTTTTGAGCACTGATAGGTGGCACTGATGGGCACTGTTGGACACTGATAGGCAGCACTGATGGGCACTGATAGGCATTGATCGGGCTGCACTGATAATTATGGCACTAATAATCAGTGCCCTGATTATCTGTGCACATGTGCCTAATTACACTTGCTGGTTATCGGCTGTCCTTTCCTCAAGCTGTGACAGCACATGAGGAAAGTACTGCTAATAACTGGCAAGTATGATTGGACATAGCTTATCACATGGTAAAGGGCGCTGTGATTGGCCCTTTTCCGCAATCTGTGATCAGCTGTGTCTGAAGGACACAGCGATCACAGAGCACACCGGATGCGTGCCCCATTTGGCACGCGGGGGGTGTGGTTCCGGGAGGACGTTCATGAACAGCCTCCTGGAACAAAAGAGCCATTCTGTAGCCATCATGCAGTAATGAAGTGGTTAAAGGTGCCACACATAAGGTTTCTGCAGCTGGGCCTCATGAACTGCTCTGGAACTCAAAAATATTTGTTTCTATTGTCTCTCTGAAATAATACACTCTAATGTTTATCTCAAGCTAAAACTTGCACATCTATTCCCCTTATACTGCAGCCTAGCAAAGCTGCTTTCATACTGTCAAGCTCTGAATTAAAAAAAGAATCTAATTATTAATTAAACCTGCCTCATCTCTTCCTCCCTCTTACATTGCAGCCTAAACAAACTGCTTAAACATGCTCCAGTCTTTGTACGGTGCTTATTATCTCTGAAACTATAGACTCAATGTTTAATACAGAAGAAAAACTGCCTCATCTCTACCTTTTATAATGCTGCCTAAAGAAGCTGTTCACATACTCTTTAGTCACATTAGTACATTACTTGTGGATAATGTCTCTGACATAATACAATCTAGTTTTAAATTTAGTACAAAATTTGGCTGCTATTGCTCCCACTGGCAGGTGACACAGGCTCACCCAGGAGCAGAGTCTTAGTGAGAGCTGGACTTCACTTGAGCTCCTGAAGCTGTAGATGGGCCAGAAACCTTAGTTTTCTTCACTGCGAGCTATCACTAGGTTATGGCCCTCAGGTTTGTTCCACCAAAGAGATAGCTGTAACATCTAGGCAGAAAAGTTATCAAGTCTGGGCAGAGGTGGTGGGCAAGTGACAGGCAAGAGAGAAGTCAGGTCCAGGCAGAGGTCATGAGCAGGTGGCTGGAAAGACAACAGTTATATCAATCGGGGTCAGAAACAAGCAAGGCAATAAGCAAGTATAATATCTCTTTTGCTTAAAGGATAGTTGGCATTAAGGTACAGAACTAACCACTTCAAAGTCTAGAGCTTGTATACCCTTTGAGTCAGAAAACACGCCCAGCCTTGTTTCAGGGAACTCTGGAGGTTCTGGCAGGAATTCTGTAAGTACCATTGAAAGTCCTGGCAGGGGTTCTGTAAGTACTACTCTGGAAGACCTAGCAGGGATTCTGATAGTGGCATTCTAATAGTCCCAGAAAGGATTCTGTGAGTACTGTAACACTGCCTCATTTCTCCCTCTCATATTGTGGCCTAGCCAAGCTGTTTAAATAGTTGTCAGCAACTGTACAATATGTGTGGTTATTCTCCTGTCAAAAAACACACTCAATTTTTTATTTAAGTATAAAAACTGCCTCTTCTCTTCCTTTTATATTGCAGCCTTATCAAAGTGCTTGCATACTGCCCAACCACTTTTATGTAATTTTTATTGCAAGACAAAATTTGCCTTCTCTATTTTAATCTAAAGTCTATTCAAGTGCTCATATACTGTCCTGACACTAGCCAATTTTTTCCAAACACATACCTGAAATCTATATTTAGACTTTTTTGGGAATAATTGGGGATATGGAAATTGAAAAGGGTTTGAGGAATGTGTGGTTGCGATTTTTAAGTGTTTTTGTCCACTCTTTTAGCATTGTATTAAGCTTTCCAAATTAAAAAACATGGTACTGTGGAAAAGTAGCTCACAAACTATGATGACATTGTTTTTTTTAAAAAGTATGCTTTCCTGTAGCTTTTAGATTTGCTATGGCTGCTACTTCTCTTCTTCAGTTCAGGCCTATTACCGCTGGATTAATGACCTAAGGACCGGAAGGATTTAACTCCTTAATGACCAGGCTATTTTTTGCAATACGGCACTGCGTCACTTTAACTGACAGTTGCACGTTTATGCGACGCTGTTCCTAAACAAAATTTCCCACAAATAGAGCTTTCTTTCAGTGGTATTTGATCATCTCTGCTGTTTTTATTTTTTGCGCTATAAACAAAAAAAGAACGACGATATTGAAAAAAAAAAACAATATTTTTTACTTTTTGCTATAATACATATCCAAAAAAAATGTAAAAAAAAACAAATTTCTTCCTCAGTTTAGGCCAATATGTATTCTACATATTTTTGGTAAAAAAAATTGTAATAAGCGTATAATGATTGGTTTGCGCAAAAGTTATAGCTTCTACAAAATAGGGGATAGATTTATGGGATTTTTATTATTATATTTTTTACTAGTAATGGCGGCGAACTGCAATTTTTAGCGGGACTGCGACATTGCGGTGGACAGATCGGACACTTTTGACACTTTTTTGGAACCGGTGACATTTATACAGCGATCAGTGCTATAAAAATGCACTGATTACTGTATAAATTACACTGGCAGGGAAGGGGTTAACACTAGGGGCGATCAAAGGGTTAAATATGTTCCTTGGGAGGTGTTTCTATCTATATGGGGGCTGGGCTGACTGGGAGAACAGTGGGATCGCTCTTCCTAATCACTAGATACAGACAATCAATCTGTACTCCCCTGTCAGAACGGGGATCCGCTTTGTTAACATTGACAGATCCCCATTCTGCCTCTGTGTGGAGCGATCGCAGGTGGCCGGCAGACACATCTGGTGGCACATGCGCACCCCGCTATATCTATTACACTAAACTACATACACCTATAGCGGTTTGCATAAAAGAGCTACCTTGCGAAGGGTGGACCTTAGGTGGTTAAAAAAAAATCACATTTCGCAGCCAAAACTACCTAATAAGCCTTTTTTTAAAGTTGTTCAAGTATTATTATTATTACTCCTATTATATGCATTTATATAGCACCAACAGTTTAAGCAAAGCTTTACAATATAAAAGAAGATAGTACAGTTACAATACAATTCAATACAAGAGAGTCAGGAGGTCGCTGTTCGTGAGAGCTAACAATCTAAGTAATGAATCAAGTTGAAGTGCTGCTGCCATATTTAAATCAAACAATAGGGCAAAAGTAGAAATATTTATTTCACAACCAAAATAGGTAATGCTCCTGAGAATCACACTGTTCCCTAACACCACATACCTTTTGTTGCATCAGTACATGTTCTCCAGGGCAGAGTCAAGCACTCTTTCACAACTCCTTGCCTATTAGCCTTGAAAAGGGGCAGAATTAATTATCAAGATTTGCCTCCCCCAATAGACTTCATTCGGGTTCGACCTTAAAGCTGGGTATACACAATAAGAATGTAATATATAATACACCAAATGATTGTCCGGATTTCCTCGATGCTTCACAGCAAGTCAAAACTGAGCATGGTATTAATTGTATGAAAATTTTCGTATGACAAATACTTTTTTTGTTTTTCATTGTTTCTGATCATGCACAGTCTATTGTATCCAATTTTACTCACATAAAAATATCCCTTCGGAAATTTTTGTTTGGAAAGTCTGAATCGGATGTTGAAATTGTACACACTATACGAAAATCCAACGATCATTCCTCGTACGTAATTTTTCCTCTGATTCTCTTATAGTGTGTCCCCACCTTAAGTTTGCAAACTTCGATCTTCATGCTGGACTTGATGAATCCCTTTACGAAGCAAAACCAGAAAAATCTACTAAGACCTAGTAGTCCCCAAATCTAACCCTTGTTGTAGCACTTTGGGCATTTTTATATGTATGCAATCCCAATATATCCTATCTGGTTTAGCTATGAAGTTTCTCGTACTGTATTGCCATAAAGGTAAATACAACAAATTGAGATATTTACCACCCAGGACAAGCTGTTCACACACACCTGTACATACGCATAGTTATTTAAGCAGTCATTTGAAGACTGTTGGCCAGTTCACTGATTATTTCTTTTTAGGAATCCAAGCTGTATTGTCTTCCATGCAATACTGTACAACCTTTTCATGACATGGCTCTGCTGTCTGTTGTTAATTTGGGAATTAAAATATTATAATATGTAATGACTGTTATTTGACAGACAATTCTTTCTGTAATTTCAATAATTCATTAAATTATTTCATTCTACCATAGGGTTAATAATTACCCTGCTGGCTTCTGAGACAGCATTAGTGTAAAGAGAATGTGCATTTCATCTTCAATACTTTTCCAACCATACAGTTCCTCTACCTCCTCCTACTTCAGCTAACGAAACACAACAGAACAACACAGGATCTTGATTTTTAAGTAAGTGTAACTAAAGTCTTGATTGGCTAACGTGGTGGAAAATATGCTAAAAGCGCTGGAAGGGAAAGGAGCGGAGATCGGAGGGGTAATTTAGGCAAAGCGGCCTAATCTCCCTCACATGAAATGGCACAGCACAGAATCTGCGTGTCAAAGACACTGCCGCTTCTTCAAGCACAAACACGGCGATCCTTTCTGCTTCGGTTCCAGCTCTGTTCATCCAACCTTCTCTTCATATGCAGCCCCTGGTGCTTGCTTACTGAATTTATATTTCATTTACATCACATGCCCATTGTATACAGTGCTATAGAAGGCCGTAGAACTGGAAAACAAAAAATATGCTGTAGCACATATTTTAGATAGGAGCAGTTTCTGAGAATGTCACAAGTTATTAAAAGGGAGATCTTGTTTCAAGAAGTTCACAATCTTGTTAACTTGTAGGCGTCATACAGACAGGGTAGAAGTGCCCTGATTAACAAGTGCAGGGCTTTTGAAGTCAAGTGCATCTGGAGTTAGTTACATAGTTAGTGAGCTTGAAAGAAGTCCATCAAGCTCAGCTTTTGTCATGTTTAGTCTCTGTTGATCTTAAAGATGTTAAAGAGTCACATTTTTGAACAATGGTATTCATGTTTGAAATCAGCCCTAAGTGATATAATTTTGTTTTATGTTTTTATTTAAAGTCTTTTTTATGTATTTTGTCACTATCTCAAAAAGTAACAGCTAATCCCAAAACTTAGTGTGTATATACTATATATATATATATATATATATATATATATATACATACAGTATCTCACAAAAGTGAGTACACCCCTCACATTTTTGTAAATATTATATTCTACCTTTCATGTGACAACACTGAAGAAATGACACTTTGCTACAATATAAAGTAGTGAGTGTACAGCTTGTATAACAGTGTAAATTTGCTGTCCCCTCAAAATAAATCAACACACAGGCATTCATGTCTAAACTGCTGGCAACACAAGTGAGTACACCCCTAAGTGAAAAATTCCTAATTGGGCCCAATTAGCCATTTTCCTTCCCCAGTGTCATGAGACTCGTTAGTGTTACAAGGTCTCAGGTGTGAATGGGGGAGCAGGTGTGTTAAATTTGGTGTTATCACTCTCACTCTCTCATACTGGTCACTGGTAGTTCAACATGGCACCTCATGGCAAAGAACTCTCTGAGGATCTGAAAAAAAGAATTGTTGCTCTACATAAAGATGGCCTAGGCTATAAGAAGATTGCCAAGACCCTGAAACTGAGCTGCAGCACGGTGGATAAGACCATACAGTGGTTTAACAGGACAGGTTCCACTCAGAGCAGGCCTCATCATGGTCGACCAAAGAAGTAGAATGCACATGCTCAGTGTCATATCCAGAGGTTGTCTTCGGGAAATAGATGTATGAGTGTTGCCAGCATTGCTGCAGAGGTGGGGGCTTGTCAGTGCTCAGACCATACGCTGCACACTGCATCAAATTGGTCTGCATGGCTGTCGTCCCAGAAGGAAGTCTCTTCTAAAGATGATGCGCAATAAAGCCTGCAAACTCTGGAACCATGTACTGTGGTCTAATGAGACCAAAATAAAGCATTTGGTTCAGATGGTGTCAAGCGTGTGTAGTGGCAACCAGCAGAGGAGTACAAAGACAAGTGTGTCTTGCCTACAGTCAAGCATGATGTTGGGAGTGTCATGGTCTGGGGCTGCATGAGTGCTGCCGGCACTGAGGAGCTACAGTTGATTGAGGGAACCATGAATGCCAACATGTACTGGGACATACTGAAGCAGAGCATGATCCCCTCCCTTCGGGGACTGGGCCGCAGGGCAGTATTCATGCATGATGACGACCCCAAACACACCTCCAAGACGACCACTGCCTTGCTAAAGAAGCTGAGGGTAAAGGTGATGGACTGGCCAAGCGTGTCTCTAGACCTAAACCCTATTGATTATCTGTGGGGCATCCTCAAATGGAAGGTGGAGGAGCGCAAGGTCTCTAACATCCACCAGCTCCGTGATGTCGTCATGGAGGAGTGGAAGAGGACTCCAGTGGCAACCTGTGAAGCTCTGGTGAACTCCATGCGCAAGAGGGTTAAGGCAGTGCTGGAAAATAATGGTGGTCACACAAAATATTGACACTTTGGGCACAATGTGGACATTTTCACTTAGGGGTGTACTCACTTTTGTTGTCAGCGGTTTAGACATTAATGGCTGTGTGTTAAATTATTTTGAGGGGACAGCAAATTTACACTGTTATACAAGCTGTACACTCACTACTTTACATTGTAGCAAAGTGTCATTTCTTCTGTGTTGTCACATGAAAAGTTAGAATAAAATATTTACAAAAATGTGAGGGGTGTACTCATTTTTGTGAGATACTGTATACATATATATATA
>BLSH010316453.1:164740-175453 GCA_018402905.1 Glandirana rugosa
AACTTGGGATGCCTGATTCTGACCCTACGGTAATTTCAAGTACACGCACATTTCCGTCCGCAGGGTAATAATATCACATATAAGAATATAAGTCTGATATCTATAGAATAGATTTGTATAAAAGTTATTAATGATAAATTAAACGAAGGTTTTCTAGGACTTACAGACGAATAAAAGGTTGCGATTCCCCCTAAAACATCATTTTTTTTTTTTTTAACGTGACGTTGACACTCGGTTCGTATACCGAGTGCCAAGGCACGTGAGGATAACTTATTGTTATTGTTTTTGATCAAAGCAATTTTTTAATATTTAGTATCAGGTTGTTTATTTGGACTATGATTTATAATTTTTTAACGAAACTAGTTTTTGTTATTGTTATTCAATAGGAGTGCACGGAACCGTGAGCCATATGCTTGGCTCACAGTTGCAGTGCAATTTTTTTTTTTTTTACTACAAAATCCCCCTTAGCGTTGGAAAATAAGCAGACATTCAGGATCTTTTGGAAGCAAATTAAATAGTAATTATTGAAAATATGTTTAGATAAGATATCTATAGTCTGAATATAAGAATATACACTATAATAATGGGACGCCTGCCTTTACACGCACATGAACTTTAATGGCATCCCAGTCTTAGTCCGTAGGGTTCAATATTGAGTTGGCTCACTCTTTGCAGATATAACAGATTCAACTCTTCTGGGAAGGCTGTCCACAAGGTTTAGGAGTGTGTCTATGGGAACGTTCATGTTGGATACATTCCAACATGACTGCGCACTAGTTCACAAAGCAAGGTCCATAAAGACATGAATGAGTGAGTTTGGGGTGAAGGAACTTGTCTGGCCTGCATAGAGTCCTGACCTCAACCCAACAGAACACCTTTGGGATGAATTACAGTGGAGACTGCGAGCCAGGCCTTCTCATCCAACATCAGTGCCATCAGGCATCAGGGGCCAGACCTCAAAAATTTGCTTCTGGAAGAATGGTCAAACATTCCCATAGACACACTCCTAAACCTTGTGGACAGCCTTCCCAGAAGAGTTGAAGCTGTTATAGCTGCAAAGGGTGGTCCAACTCAATATTGAACCCTATGGACTAAGACTTGGATGCCATTAAAGTTCATGTGCGTGTAAAGGCAGGTGTCCCAATAATTTTGATAATATAGTGTAAATAAAGCATTGAGGACATTCATAAAGGGTGTTGTAGAAACTGTATACCCTTTAGAATTTAATCAACCACGGCACCAAAAGTGTCAGTGCTTGTGGCCAATCCATACTGTACACTCCATCGTCAGTGCTCTCTCCACCTCCCTGGCCACTGCACCCATCACTCTGACAGGTGCATGGCTGAGGCGTTTTGAGGTAGGGCAGGTGGAGTCTGATGGGGAACTAAGAGTCTAGTTACCCTTCAGATCCACTGTGCTGTTAATTGACAGCGTACGGCAGTGGGCAGATCCATAGATGCTATTTAGTCCAATAGCCGCTTTCCAATCTGCCAGTAGCAAAGCACTGCCAATTAAAAGTAAAACTGACGCAATTGGAAACTAGTCACTTGGCTCCCCAGCATGCTCTGTTCACCCAATGACACAAGCCATTTCCCAAATTTGGGCATTGCCATATTTAGATAATGGCAATCATAGTATCCCCAGCCCCTTTGTTTACAAAGAGAAGTATGGGTTTTTTTTGCCAATTTATACTTACCTCGGTGGATGCAGCATCGGTCTGATTCTGCATCTGTCCCTCAGCACCTCCGCACTGAGAACTGAGCAATGAAACTCCGCTGACGTTCTCACAGCTCCTCAAGCGAAGAGCTGCTGACTGTCAATAAGTAGCTCTGTGCTCTGCCCCCTCCTCGCTCACTGGAGCGCTGGGCTGTGGAGAGGAGGGGAATGGCCTTCTCGGGCTCTCAGCAGCTCGCTAAGAGGCTGAGCTGGGTGTCAGTCCAGGCATCTGGTGGATCCCGACTTCCAATGTTGGGATGATGCGGTGCCTGGACTGATTCCTGTGACGTCAGCAGAGAGCTGACTTCAGCCAAAACGAGTTTCAGGAGTGCAAAACTAATTGCACTTCTGTGATCCATAGGCGAATCCCAGCCAAGCGAGGTTTGGCTGGACTTCTCCTTTAAGTTTTTGGCCAGGGGATCTCCTAGTTGACAACTAAATAGGGCCAGGAATATAGTACTGTGCACAAAGCTGTCACACTCATGACAGCTTCCCAGTACAGATATGCCCCACTCTGAATACAGGTGTACCTCCCTCAGAGCTGGCCATAAATACTGCCAGTGTGCTAATCAATGAACTGTTTCTTTAAGAATCTGTCACTGCCATAGCAACAACAAGTGTCAGTTAGAACTACCTGAATTCATCATACATGTTGGTAATGTTACTGAAGCTGGTGCAAATGCTTGCCTGAATAAGGCACAGGTAGTTCTTAAGGGGCTTAGCGCCAAAAACGTGTTGTAAAGGCTCATAAAATCCCCCATCATGATTGTGCTGAAATTTATAAGCAGTTTTCATAGATTTGAACTTATATAGTATATGTAACAAAAATGCAAGCTCACATATTATATTTACATAAGGGTAGATGAGCAATACATTTTGCATCTAACAGCCCCTTGTATCACATGATTATTTTAGCACAACTCACTACTAGAATGTGCTATTGGAGGCACCCTGCTGTCTACTTTATATTCACAGCTGCTTTATAATTGCATAGACCAACAAAGAAGAAAAAGAAGAAATGGTTTTAGAAATGGGGTTATATATATGGGGTGAAATATAATAGCTCTTGTGACTCCTCTCAATATTCATTGTACAGTATTACTTCTATATTTCTCTTGCTGGATATAACTATAAGCATTCAGATCTGACCAGAAGAGGGCAACATAGTCAGCAAAAAGTTATCAGACTTTGTAAATGTTAAGGCTTAATGGTGTCCGCTTTAACCCTGCCCCCAAGGCACTGGCCTACGCGCGCTAATATTGTAAATACAGCCAAGCCCAATGATCTGACAATTCAAAAAAAAAATAGTTATAAAACTATTCCAGGCATTTTACTGATCTATCTATACAACATGTTATTAAAACTGAGCAAAGGTTTAGAATCATTTAACGTTTCAGAAGTATTTAAAATTAGACCTTGTCCTTTTAATTTTGTTAACTGAAACATTTCACAAGAGACTAATTTGAATGCACACCTAGAGCTTTGGGGTTCCCAGGGCATTCATAAGAGCTGAAAGTACCTGCAGCCTCTACATGGCGTCTGCATTTGATTTTTAATACTAGTTTACACTGTATAGAATAGTGACAGGTATACTTTAACCAAATGCTTTCTGTAGATATTAATACATTTATGCAGATGTTAGGAAGTATGTCGATTTTTGCTGTATATAGACACGTGTGATTCGTTTTGTACGAAACTAAATTCGGATGACATTTCCATTATTCCTTGATTCGGATGTATACAAATCTCTGAATCGCAATAGTAACTAATTTCAATGAATCCAAAATAAATTATATTAAAACAACAAATTAATTTGTATTAATTTGTTTCATATGAATGACTTGATGCGATAGTTTGGGCTTTTTGTTAATGTTTGAAGTGTCTGAAATAATGTAATGACATAACAAATGATCCAAATTGATTTGCAACCACTTTGTTTTTATGTTGCATTAACATTTTTCATTACTATGTAAAGTGCACAACATATGAAATGGAAACATATTGCAATAGATACAGTAAGGTATAAAAGTGAAATAAGATGATGATTCCTACTTATGGTTTTTGGGTTGGATGGAGGTGGAGCCATCAGAATCTCTGAATCATAACATAACAAATGAATTTGAAATGTATTTAGTTCCATTCAATATGTTTTGAGTCTGAGATTATGATGGTTCCACCTCCATCCAACCCAAACAGAGTACAAAAGTAATCCCCTGAAATATCAATTAGCACGTTAAAAGGAATATAGCCAAACTTCTGAAATACAAATAGATTCTGACCAACGAATACGCAAAACAAATCTGAATATGTGAAACAAATCTGAATATACAAACTAATTCAGAAAAGGGATCATTCTAACATAACCAATATGGCTAAACAAAATGATTGCCTTAAAGTGGTTGTCAAGTCATGACAACCACTTTAACCTACAGGTAAGCCTATTATAAGGTTTACCTGTAGGTACCCGGCATATCTCCCAAACCTGCACGGTTTAGGAGATATACAGTGTAAATGCATGTGCCAACATCATTGGCACATGCGCAGTGAAGAAACGGCCCGACTGGGCCGTTTCCTTACTAAGCGTGCAGTAAATGACGGCTCCCGCGCGCATGCCGTCTGCGCTGCAATTGGTCAGGGCCCGGGATCCTGGAAGAAGACGGACTCAGCATGTCGCCGGTCACAGCGGTGCTCGGGGACCGCTGCTACAGCGCCAATCTAAGGTAAGCATTTCATAATGAGCTAGTATGCAATGCATACTAGCTCATTATGTCTTTCTCTTGCAGGTGTTTTTTTTTACTTGACAACCCCTGACAAATGAATCTGAAACCAATGTAACAAATGTTTCCATTGTGCTCAGCTCTAGCTGTATACATAACTATTTAAAACAGTATTAAACCCCAAAACAAATATTTGTTATATTGCAGCTTGCCAATTCTTAGCTGTGATGGCTGCATTTGTTTTCTTTTTAAGACTTTCTTACTTCTATTTTCATATGGTAATCCAGCCAGTTGTTGTTTTTCAAAAGAACAAGCTCTTTTTTAACACTGACCGAGGTGCTTACAATGATCAGTTTTTATTTATTCATGTAATATCTTTATTCTAGAATGAAAAAAAAAACGGAAAATTCCTATCGGATACTTACCGTAATTTTCCTTTACTGATGGACTCCATGGCAGCCTACGTGTGGGTTTAATCCGCCCTCCTTTACTCCCATAGGACCCCATTACCATAAATTTAGCCTCATGGCCCACACCTGTGTTCTGTATATAGCTCCTTCTCCATACACGAGGGTGGGAACTCCGGCTGCCATGGAGTCCATCAGGAAAGGAAAATTACGGTAAGTATCGGATAGGAATTTTCCATTTTCCTTACAGACTCCATGGCAGCCTACATGTGGGACTTAACTAGCCCAAAAACCACACAGGCAGGATGCTGCCTGAATGAAATTTTAATTCAGATTGTCAGCTGACAACACATTTAAACCAAAACTAATGGAAGATAATGACGCCGGCTCTACACAATAGTGTGTCATGAAAGTGTTCAGTGAGGACCATGAGGCCGCCCTGCAGATAACCTCTACGTGATGCGCCACCGCCTAGGATGTAGCGATGCCTCTTGTCGAGTGGGCTGTCACCGCCTCCGGGGGAGCCAAGCCCTTTGCCCTATAAGCCTTCTGGATCACTTGAACGATCCAGGCCGCGATTGATCTGGGAGAGGCCTCCTTCCCTTTGTTCTTCCCGGAGAATAGGATAAACAGGTTTTCCTAGAGTTTGAACTCGGCTGTGGTCTGTATATACAGTCTCAGAACTTCTCCCACATCCAGAGGGTGAGTATTTGTGGAGCCCGGAGATCTGAACGTCGGAAGGGTGATTTCCTGATTGTCGTGGAAGACTGATGTAACTTTTGGCCTAGAGCCGAGCATCTGAATTAGTACTACCCTGTCCGGGAAAAAGGTCAAGAAAAGCTCCTTATGACCTAGGGCCCCGATCTCTGATACCCTCTTTGCAGAGGTTATTGCCACCAGGAAGGCCATTTTCATGGACAGATCTTTCACAAAGGTTGTGTTTTCTTGCCCGGATGACTGCTCCATCAGAAAGTCCAGAACTAAAGGTAGATCCCACTTTGGGAATCTGGCTCTCCTTTGAGGTCTCAATCTAGCTGCTCCTCTCAGGAATTGATGAACCAATGGCTCAGACGCTCACAAGGTACCCGAGAGAGCCGACAAGGCCGAGACCTGAACTCTCAACGAGCTGGTCGAGAGGGGCAGTTCGAGTCCAGATTGTAGAAATTCTAGGACTTCCTGCACTCCCGCATCTCTGGCAGACTTGACAGAAAAATCCAAAAACTTGGCCCAGATCCTAGCGTATGCCCTGTTGGTGCTGGGTCTCCTGGAGCTCATCAGGGTGGAGATCACTCGGGGAGCGCAGCCCAAGGCCTCGAGCCTCTCCCTCTCAAAAACCAGACCATCAGATGCAACCGATCTGGACGCGGGTGTAGGGCTGCGCCCTGAGACAAAATGTCCAGTCTGAGAGGAAGGGGCACCGGGACCCTATAGCTGAGCTGGGTGAGCAAGGTGAACCAGAGCCTGTTGGGCCAGAAGGGCGCCACCACCATGACCTCGGCCTCCTCGTCCCAAGGCCTCTGCAGGAAGCAGAAAATGATGGGGGTCGGTGGAAAGGCGTAGGCCCTGTCGAACCTCCAGATGTCCGTCAGGGCATCCACTCCACAGGCTTGATGGCACTGACCCCTCGTGTAGAACTTGTCCAGCTTGTGGTTCAGAGGGGAGGCAAAAAGATCGACTTCGGGGCTCACCCCCAAAGACTGGATCCAAGCAAACAGCTCTGGGTGTAGAGACCATTCCCCATTGTCCAACTGAACCCTGGAGAGGAAATCCGCTTGCCTCATAGCTGTTGTTATTCGGACCGGGTGGTCCCCCTTGTCTGGCCGCCATTGCTGCACAAACCCCAGTTGGAATGGGCGCATCCTCCACCTGGCCCACTTGACCATTGGTGTTGTAGAAACCATGGTCCCAATTACCCGGATGCATTGGGAGACCCTGAGCTGTGATGCTGACAGTTGTGCCGTAGCCGTCTCTGTACTAGTGTGATCTTATCCATGGGCAGGGAGATTGTATTCTCCGCCATATTGAAGTGTGCTCCTAAGTATATTAGGGCTTGTGACGGTTCCAGATGGCTCTTTGCCAGATTCAGTAGCCACCCGAACTCTTGTAGCCTGGCCATTACTAAGTCCCTGTGGGACAGCAGCTGTTCCCTGCTCTGAGCCAGGATGAGCAGGTCATCGAGGTAGTGGCGCAACCTCACCCCTTCTGTCCGGATCACAGCCACCACAGCCAGGAGGACCTTTGAGAACACCCGCGGGGATGTTGACAGCCTAAA
The DNA here is from genome assembly GCA_018402905.1 of Glandirana rugosa. Taxonomy (NCBI): domain Eukaryota; kingdom Metazoa; phylum Chordata; class Amphibia; order Anura; family Ranidae; genus Glandirana; species Glandirana rugosa. The sequence goes on from BLSH010316453.1 coordinate 171,853, forward strand.
GGGAAGGCACGTGAACTGGAGGTTACTTTGTCCTATCAGGAAACTGATGTACTTGCGGAAACCTTCTGCCACCGGGACGTGAAAGTAGGCGTCCTTTAAGTCTATCGAGACCATCCAATCGCCCGGCTGTACCGCCTGTTGGATTGTCGATAAGGTCTCCATCTTGAATTTTACGACTTGTATAAATCTGTTTAGGTGCGTAAGATCTATTACCGGCCTCCAAGCCCCGTTTCTCTTCCACACCAAAAAGAGAGGGGAGTACATACCCCGGAACCTTTCTTCTCCTGGAACGGGCACCGCCGCTCCCTGGGACACCAAGGACTCTGCGTACTCCAGGAGAACAGCTTTCTTCTCCTCTGAGCGTGGCAGCTGGGTGGGCATGACTTTGAGAGCTGGAGAGGTTGAAAAGGTCCAGGAGTGTCCGACAGAAACTGTTGAGATGACCCAGGCATCTGAAATCGAGGCCGCCCAGACGTGTCGGAAGTGGAGCAGACGCGCACCCACCTGGCTCGACTGGGTGGAGCCACCCTCAAAAAGATTTAGCGGAGTCGCGTCCCGCTGTGGTCGAGCCCTTGGCCGCCCGCTGGGTAGTGGGTTGACCTCTCCTCCAGTTGCGTCTAAAGTCTTTTCCAGGCTTATAGCTGCGAGCCTCCCTTGAAATGTCTGAAGTCTGTCTACTTGGCTGGGGTTTCTTCTGACCAAACAGCCGCCTGTCTTGAGGAAGGAACCCTGACTTCCCCCCAGTGGCTTTGGCAATTGCCGTGTCCAACTTATTCCCAAACAGGGAGGTCCCCTCAAAGAGAATTCTGCACCAAGCCTGCTTAGAGGATGAGTCTGCGAGCCAGGGACGTAGCCACAAAGCCCGCTTGGCTGTTACAGGGGACAGCATTACCCGAGCCGCCAGGCAGATTACATCGAGCGACGCCTCTCCCAAGAAGGACGAAGCCCACCTCAACTCCCGGAGGGGAGAGCTCCTGGACAAATCTTCTAAGACCGACCTTAACGTTATGTCGATCTCCTCAGTCCAGACCTCCATAGCTTTGGACACAGCCGCCAGGGCAAGCGCAGGTTTGCAGACCATGCCTGCCGTCACATACACCCTCTTAAGATCCAAGTCGATCTTTCTCTCCAGCGGATCTTTGAATGACACCACACCTTCTAAGGGAAGGGTGACGTGTTTCGCCAGCCTCATGACCGCTGCATCCACCAGTGATGCGGACTCCAAGTCCTTGACTTCCTCCTCTTTAAAGGGATAAAGTCTGCTCGCCCTGATGGCTAAGGAAGACTTCTTGTCCACTTTTTCCCATTCTTCCTTTAGGATTTCCCTTAGTTCTGGAAGCAGAGGGAAGCTAGGGCGCTCCTTGTGTAGATGCTTAAAGAACTTCCTTTGTTTCGCTGGGGAAGACACCAGCTCCTCCCACCTCAAGGCCTCTTTAACCGCCTTGATAAATGGAGGACTTCCCCACAGGGCTTACCTGGAGAGTAAGGGGGCAGAGCCTGGAGAAACCGCCGCCACAGCTCGCAGTCTGCAGGGCTGACAGCCATTTAAAAACCCCGCTCTGCCTCACGCCACGACTGCGCATGCTCCCGCCCGGCAGCCGGCTCGACTGCGCACGCGCCAACCAGGCCTCGGTCTCGGCCAGACCTCGCGCCTGCGCAGTAGACCCGACGCGGCGGACCAGGAGGAGCGCACTACGTTCCAGGCACAGACAACCGCTGAGCAGACCACAAAGGATGGAGGGGCATGAGACAAAGTAGGGACACAATGCAATGCAATAGTAACGCTGCCATGGAGTACTCGCCTGTCTTCAGGACCCTGCCGGCTCCAGAATCACCCTGGGCAAAATATGGGTTCGCCCCTCCTGGGGATCTTCTTGGCCACCCGCCTCTCGCCCGCCGTAGCTGGGCCCTGGGCGCTGGGGAGACACCACCGCCCCATGGGTTTACCCATTATCAACTGGGAACCTCCGCCCTGGATGTCTTGAACTTGCTTGCAACTTGCTGGTCCAGGAAGAGGACAAAAAAGGAACACAGGTGCGGGCCATGAGGCTAAATTCATGGTAATGGGGTCCTATGGGAGTAAAGGAGGGCGGGGTAAACCCACACGTAGGCTGCCATGGAGTCTGTCAGGAAAAGCTGTTTGCTGTTTGCTTATAAAGTATTAGCTGCAGTCTGGCTTCAATTTGTTATTGAATTTAAATCTTCTAGTACATCTAACACTCCCTTCTGCCCAGACTGACAACGCTGCTGTCCAAAGATGCCCCTGAGAGTGGGGGCAGCCTAACAGGAGATGGGTTACTGGCCAGATCACCAGGTGAAAATTAAGGGAAAAAAGCCTAACAAAAGAAAACAAATGCATCCACCACATCTAATGACTGGTAAACTGCAATATGTTACATTTTGGGTTTAATACCACTTTAAGTTCAAGTTCATATACAGTATACTTTCTGATGTTTTGCATGAATTACACTCTTTAGTTCACAACATTTTATTCATAAATTCAGAGTTCAGGACATTATTCTTTATTTACTCCTTTGTTGTTTGGATTCATATATCTTGCATGACCCAACATTATTTTGATCTTCTGATTCTAAACAGATACCTTCACATTTGGCAGTTTAATTCCTGATACAAATTTTAATTCATAGCTCTTACTTGCCTTAAAAGGCAAAAAGCACACCTAATATTAAGGCCTCATGCGCACAGGACATTTTTGGACATTTTTAAAGCTGCTGTTTTTAGCTTGCCGGTAGTGCAATAACGCTCAAAAATGCTGAAAAACTCACTACAGAGTTACTGACATTTTTGAAGTTTTTTTTAATGTCTTGTGTGCATGAGGCCTGAATCTGAATTTGGGATCTACCACAGCCGATCCGCTCGCTGCCTGAATTGAATCAGGTTGAAAACGAGCTAGGGTTGGAAATCCACCCCCTAATTGCATATCATTACTTTATAAAGCTTTCCTGACACAAGCACGACAGCATATACGTATGGGCTGGCTCCGCCCCCACGCCCAGTTCCAGGATCCGGTTACACTATAGAGTCAAACACCTCCCACCAGGCCTCATTCTCCTTTTTTTCCTCACTGCTCAGCTGGTTACACTGATGCTGAAAGGCAGAAATTTTTCTTTTTCCCTCACCTTGACGAATTCATCTGGCCAACCGCGCAGGTTCAAACTCTCCTGTTAGCGACGCTCCCCACTGTACAGGGAGTAAATCTTCCTATATGGGGGAGGCCTCCCCCTCCCCATGTTCCAGGGATTGGGGGGGGGTGGAAGGCGGCTGGTCTCTAAGGATTGCTTCCTCATCATGTCTCCATGGATGGACTTTCAGTGGACTTCCTGTCGGCCATAGGGCATGGAGTTGGTAAGGCACCACATGGTGCACAAATTGATAGTATGCAGCTACAGTTATGTGATTAGAAGTCTGCAGGTATATGCGATTAACCTGCACCTCTAAGCAGAGATCACAAGGTGAAGACTGCTGTTTGGCCATGGTGTCAGTTCAGGCTGTGGTTGTGCCTGCAGGACTGCTAATGATTAGGCTGATAACAGGTGTTGGCTGTGCTGTGCTGAGCTGAATCTTTTGCATGAACTGAGCA
>BLSH010316453.1:176668-192153 GCA_018402905.1 Glandirana rugosa
GCACCGCTGTGACCGGCGACATGCTACAGCGCCGATCTAAGGTAAGCATTTCATAATGAGCTAGTATACAATGCATACTAGCTCATTATGTCTTTCTCTTGCAGGTGTTTTTTTTTACTTGACAACCCCTGACAAATGAATCTGAAACCAACGTAACAAATGTTTCCATTGTGCTCATCTCTAGCTGTATACATAACTATTTAAAACACTATTAAACCCCAAAACAAATATTTGTTATATTGCAGCTTGCCAGTTCTTAGCTGTGATGGCTGCATTTGTTTTCTTTTTAAGACTTTCTTACTTCTATTTTCATATGGTAATCCAGCCAGTTGTTGTTTTTCAAAAGAACAAGCTCTTATTTAACACTGACCGAGGTGCTTACAATGATCAGTTTTTATTTATTCATGTAATATCTTTATCCTAGAATGAAAAAAAAGGAAAATTCCTATCCGATACTTACCGTAATTTTCCTTTCCTCATGGACTCCATGGCAGCCTACGTGTGGGTTTACCCCGCCCTCCTTTACTCCCATAGGACCCCATTACCATAAATTTAGCCTCATGGCCCACACCTGTGTTCTGTATATAGCTCCTCCTCCATACACGAGGGTGGGAACTCCGGCTGCCATGGAGTCCATCAGGAAAGGAAATTTACAGTAAGTATCGGATAGGAATTTTCCGTTTTCCTGACAGACTCCATGGCAGCCTACGTGTGGGACTTAACTAGCCCAAAAACAACACGAGCGGGATGCTGCCTGAATGAAATTTTAATTCAGATTGTCGGCTGACAACACATTTAAACCAAAACTAATGGAAAATAATGACGCCGGCTCTACACAATAGTGCGTCATGAAAGTGTTCAGTGAGGACCATGAGGCCGCCCTGCAGATAACCTCTGGCGCTACGTGACGCGCCGCCGCCCAGGATGAAGCGATGCCCCTGGTCGAGTGGGCTGTCAACGCCTCCGGGGGAGCCAAGCCCTTTGCCCTATAAGCCTTCTGGATCACTTGAACGATCCAGGCCGCGATTGATCTGGGAGAGGCCTCCTTCCATTTGTTCTTCCCGGAAAGCAGGACAAACAGGTTGTCCGAGCGTCTGAATTCGGCTGTGGTCTGTATATACAGTCTCAGAACTTCTCCCACATCCAGAGGGTGAGTATTTGTGGAGGCCAGAGATCTGAACGTCGGAAGGGTGATTTCCTGATTTTTGTGGAAGACTGATGTAACTTTTGGCCTAGAGCTGAGCATCGGAATTAGTACTACCCTGTCCGGGAAAAAGGTCAAAAAAGGCACCTTATGACCTAGGGCCCTGATCTCTGATACCCTCTTGACAGAGGTTATTGCCACCAGGAAGGCCATTTTCATGGACAGATCTTTCACAAAGGTTGTGTCTTCTTGCCCAGATGACTGCTCCATCAGAAAGTCCAGAACTAAAGGTACATCCCACTTTGGGAATCTGGCTCTCCTTTGAGGTCTCAATCTAGCTGCTCCTCTCAGGAATTGACGAACCAACGGCTCGGACGCCCACAAGGTACCCGAGAGGGCCGACAAGGCCAAGACCTGCACTCTCAACGATCTGGTCGAGAGGGGCAGTTCGAGTCCAGATTGTAGAAATTCTAGGACTTCCTGCACTCCCGCATCTCTGGCAGACTTCCCTTTAGAGGATGAAAAATCCGAAAACTTGGCCCAGATCCTAGCGCATACCCTGTTGGTGCTGGGTCTCCTGGAGCTCATCAGGGTGGAGATCACTCGGGGAGCGCAGCCCAAGGCCTTGAGCCTCTTCCTCTCAAAAACCAGACCATCAGATGCAACCGCTCTGGACGCGGGTCTAGGGCCGCGCTCTGAGACAAAATGTCCAGTCTGAGAGGAAGGGGCACCAGGACCCTGTAGCTGAGCTGGGTGAGCAAGGTGAACCAGGGCCTGTTGGGCCAGAAGGGCGCCACCACCGTGACCTCGGCCTCCTCGTCCCGAAGCCTCTGCAGGAAACAGAAAATGATGGGGGTCGCTGGAAATGCGTAGGCCCTGTCGAACCTCCAGATGTCCGTCAGGGCATCCACTCCACAGGCTTGATGGCACTGACCCCTTGTGTAGAACTTGTCCAGCTTGTGGTTCAGAGGGGAGGCAAAAAGATCGACTTCGGGGCTCACCCCCAAAGACTGGATCCAAGCAAACAACTCTGGGTGTAGAGACCATTCCCCGTTGTCCAACTGAACCCTGGAGAGGAAATCCGCTTGCCTCATAGCTGTTGTTATATGGACCGTGTGGTCCCCCCTGTCTGGCCGCCATTGCTGCACAAACCCCAGTTGGAATGGGCTCATCCTCCACCTGGCCCACTTGACCATTGGCATCGTAGAAACCATGGTCCCAATTACCCGGATGCATTGGGAGACCCTGAGATGTGATGCTGACAGGGCTGGCCATAGCCGCCTCCGGACTAGTGTGATCTTGTCCATGGGCAGGGAGATTGTATTCTCCGCCGTATTGAAGTGTGCTCCTAAGTATATTAGGGCTTGTGACGGTTCCAGATGGCTCTTTGCCAGATTCAGTAGCCACCCAAACTCATGTAGCCTGGCCATTACTAAGTCCCTGTGGGACAGCAGCTGTTCTCTGCTCTAAGCCAGGATGAGCAGGTCGTCGAGGTAGTGGTGCAACCTCACCCCTTCTGTCTGGATCACGGCCACCACAGCCAGGAGGACCTTTGAGAACACCCGCGGGGATGTTGACAGCCCAAAGGGAAGGCACGTGAACTGGAGGTTACTTTGTCCTATCAGGAAACTGAGGTACTTGCGGTAACCTTCTGCTACGTGAAAGTAGGCGTCCTTTAAGTCTATCGAGACCATCCAATTGCCCGGCTGTACCGCCTGTTGGATTGTCGATAAGGTCTCCATCTTGAATTTTACGACTTGTATAAATCTGTTTAGGTGTGTAAGATCTATTACCGGCCTCCAAGCCCCGTTTCTCTTCCACACCAAAAAGAGAGGGGAGTACATACCCCGGAACCTTTCTTCTTCTGGGGCACCAAGGACTCTGCGTACTCCAGGAGAACAGCTTTCTTCTCCTCTGAACGTGGCAGCTGGGTGGGCATGACTTTGAGAGCTGGAGAGGTTGAAAAGGTCCAGGAGTGTCCGACAGAAACTGTTGAGATGACCCAGGCATCCGAAATCGAGGCCGCCCAGACGTGTCGGAAGTGGAGCAGACGCGCACCCACCTGGCTCGGCTGGGCGGAGCCACCCTCAAAAAGATTTAGCGGAGTCGAGTCCCGCTGATGTCGAGCCCTTGGCTGCCCGCTGGGTAGTGGGTTGACCTCTCCTCCATTTGCGTCTAAAGTATTTTCCAGGCTTATAGCTGCGAGCCTCCCTTGAAAGGTCTGAAGTCTGTCTCCTTGGCTGGGGTTTCTTCTGACCAAACAGCCACCTGTCTTGAGGGAGGAACCCTGACTTTCCCCCAGTGGCTTTTGCAATTGCCGTGTCCAACTTATTCCCAAACAGGGAGGTCCCCTCAAAGGGAATTCTGCACCAAGCCTGCTTAGAGGATGAGTCTGCGAGCCAGGGACATAGCCACAAAGCCCGCTTGGCTGTTACAGGGGACAGCATTACCCGAGCCGACAGGCGGATTAGATTGAGGGACGCCTCTCCCAAGAAGGACGAAGCCCACCTCAACTCCTGGAGGGGAGAGCTCCTGGTCAAATCTTCTGAGACCGACCTTAACGTTATGTCGATCTCCTCAGTCCAGACCTCCATAGCTTTGGACACAGCCGCTAGGGCGAGCGCAGGTTTGCAGGCCATGCCTGCCATCACATACACCCTCTTAAGATCCAAGTCGATCTTTCTCTCCAGCGGATCTTTGAATGACACCGCACCTTCTAAGGGAAGGGTAACTTGTTTCGCCAGCCTCATGACCGCTGCATCCACCAGTGGGGCAGACTCCAAGTCCTTGACTTCCTCCTCTTTAAAGGGATAAAGTCTGCTCGCCCTGATGGCTAAAGAAGACCTCTTGTCCACTTTTTCCCATTCTTCCTTTAGGATTTCCCTTAGTTCTGGAAGCAGAGGGAAGCTAGGGCGCTCCTTGTGTAGATGCTTAAAGAACTTCCTTTGTTTCGCCGGGGAAGACACCAGCTCCTCCCACCTCAAGGCCTCTTTAACCGCCTTGATAAATGGAGGAATCTGGGCTACCTCAAAGCCCATAGTCTCTTCTCCTTCTGTTTCGTCCTCAGAGAGGTCTCGGGGATTAAAGCTCGGCTGAGACGGGCCTGGCTCTTCAGGGGCGAAACCCTCCAGGGAGTCCGCCATGGAGGCCTGGCTGTGGGTGTGGGGTGGTCCAAGTTCCTTCAGTGATTGTCGGACTACCCGCCTCACAAGGGCCTCCATCCCAGGGTTAGGGCCGGTTCGAACGTCAGCCTCTCTTTCCTTCACCGCCTTGGAGTAACATGCGTCACATAGGGACTTTCCCTCCGGCCTTCTTACGCCTCAGCCCCAGCATGCTCTGTGCCTGGAGTGGCTGCTATGGCGGTGGGAGTGGTGTCTGAAAGAAGAGTGAGAACTCCTTCTTGGGTGCCGATCCCATGACTGGGACCTCTGTCGTCTGGATTTTGATGACGAGTGTCGATGTTGCGACCTGGCAGGGTCCCTGGCCTCTCATGTGCTCTGGTGTGACCTGTGAAGACTAGAAGACAAGACCAGGGAATAGGGAGAGAAAGATAGGCACATGAAAAAGGATGCAGCTCAGCATGCTCCCCCCCCGGCCAGCCCCAGACCTACCTGTGGGGCAAGGGCTGGCCACTAGGGGGCGGAAAATGGTCCATTCCCATAGGATCCATCACTATAGACAAGAGGGGAGAGAGGGATCACATCACTCATTTACGTTCCCCCCCCCTTCCCCCCCTCCCTCCAGACTTCCCCACAGGGCTTACCTGGACAGTAAGGGGGCAGAGCCTGGGGAAACCGCCGCCACAGCCCGCAGTCTATCCCAAAGACTGCAGGGCTGACAGACGTTTAAAAACCCCGCTCTGCCGCACGCCGCGACTGCGCATGCGCCCGCTGGGCGGCCGGCTCAACTGCGCATGTACCAACCAGGCCTCGGTCTCGGCCGGACCTTGCACCTGCGCAGTAGACCAGGAGGAGCGCACTATGTTCCAGGCACAGACAACCACCGAGCAGACCACAAAGGATGGAGGGGCACGAGACAAGGTAGGGACACAATGCAATGCAATAGTAACGCTGCCATGGAGTACTCGCCTGTCTTCAGGACCCTGCAGGCTCCAGAATCACCCTGGGCAAAATATGGGCCGCCCTCCTGGGGATCTTCTTGGCCACCCGCCTCTCGCCCGCCGTAGCTGGGCCCTGGGCGCTGGGGAGACACCACCGCCCCATGGGTTTACCCCATTATCAACTGGGAACCTCCGCCCTGGATGTCTTGAACTTGCTTGCAACTTGCTGGTCCAGGAGGAGGACAAAAAAGGAACACAGGTGTGGGCCATGAGGCTAAATTTATGGTAATGGGGTCCTATGGGAGTAAAGGAGGGCGGGGTAAACCCACACGTAGGCTGCCATGGAGTCTGTCAGGAAAAGCTGTTTGTTGTTTGCTTATAAAGTATTAGCTGCAGTATGGCTTCAATTTGATATTGAATTTAAATCTTCTAGTACATCTAACACTCCCTTCTGCCCAGACTGACAATGCTGCTGTCCAAAGTTGCCCCTGAGAGTGGGGGCAGCCTAACAGGAGATGTGTTACTGGCCAGATCACCAGGTGAAAATTAAGGGGAAAAAGCCTAACAAAAGAAAACAAATGCATCCACCACATCTAATGAATGGTAAACTGCAATATGTTACATTTTTGATTTTGGGTTTAATACCACTTTAAGTTCAAGTTCAGATACAGTATTCTTTCTGATGTTTTGCATGAATTACACGCTTTAGTTCACAACATTTTATTCAGATATTCAGAGTTCAGGACATTATTGTTGATTTACTCCTTTGTTGTTTGGATTCATATATCTTGCATGACCCAACATTATTTTGATCTTCTGATTCTAGACAGATACCTTCACATTTGGCAGTTTAATTCCTGATACAAATTTTAATTCATAGCTCTTACTTGCCTTAAAAGGCAAAAAAGCACACCTAATATTAAGGCCTCATGCACGCAGGACATTTTTGGACGTTTTTAAAGCTGCTGTTTTTAGCTTTAGATGTTTTTTCCTACAGTCAATAAACTCCCCATCATGTTATACTATGTGTCCATGCACACGTAGACTATTATCAACTGTTTTGGGCAGGGGAATTTTTGGGCTGTAAAAAAATCCAAAACTAGTGGGTTCTGAGAGAAGTTTTTCAGCTGTAAAAACGCTCAAACACCCATAAACGCTCAAAAACATGGCTCACCAGCGTTTTTTAAAGTTTTTGAGCCATTGAAAATAAAAAATAAAAAGCAAAACGCTGAAAAACGCTATAAACCGCGAGTGCTCAAAAATGCTGAAAAACTCACTACAGAGTTACTGACATTTGTGACCTTTTTTAAATGTCTTGTGTGCATGAGGCCTGAATCAGAATTTGGGATCTACCACAGCCGATCCGCTCGCTGCCTGAATTGAATCAGGTTGAAAACGTGCTATGGTTGGAAATCCACCCCCTAATTGCATATCATTACTTTATAAAGCTTTAATAGCTTTACATGGCCCTGCTACCCAGGTTACATACATAGTTGGGAAAAAGATTTGCATTCAAGTATCTCCGATGATCAAAAGGATAAAATTTTGCAGTTAGCCCATATGTCCTCTATTGCCTCTAAAATAGAGGAAGTAAATTATAAACTTTTCACTCGTTGGTACTACACCCCAAAAAAACTACATGCAATGTCATTCGTAATTTCTCCTTTGTGCTGGAGGGACTGAGGCGGCACCGCAACACATGGACACAATTGGTGGTCTTGTCCTCTTAATCAGGGGTATTGGAAGGTGGTTGCAGAAACAGTGTTAACCATACAGAAAGAGGAAATAAAGTTTGAACCTTGGTCCATATTTCACTGCTCAGCAATGTCAATAGGCAGATACAGGAATTCAATAACCCCGCATTTATTGAATGCCGCAAAATCTTTGATTCCCCTGTTCTGGAAACAACCTACTGTTGCCCAATGGCTACTAAAAGTGGATGAAGAATATTTGTTAGAGGAACCTACCAGCATAGCTAGAGACACTGTCGTGAAACATTCAAAAGTCTGGGCATGTTGGCTTGAATTTAAATCCACTGTAACGTATAGTAATATTGTCACAGGTATATCAGGGCTTTAGGACCCTCATTAGTATTTTGGAGAAATGGACAAACCACCCCTAGTATTATATAAGCCATAAAGGTATCTATTAATTTAAAGATAAGCACTGGTTCGCCCTCCCCCCCTTAGATTTTTTTCTTTCTTTCTTTTCTTTGTTTATGTCTTATTTATATAAAATAATGTATACTTATAGAAATGTTATTATAATGTATTTATATACAGTTTATTATGGTGTTATGCATAAGTACATATCTTTTGAGATACGCAATAAAAACAAATTAAAACTGAATTTGGGACAAAGTGTTTTCTTTGCTGTGGATAGAGTGGGAAAGGCTTAAGGAGGAAGTAAACCCCGATTTTATTTCCTCTTAGTGCCTCTTCATTGTAAGAATGTAATGTAAAAGCATAATAGGCTAGTATGCATCGCATACTAGCCTAGTATGTAACACTTACCTGCATTGGAAGCACGCGCTGTCCCCGCTCCAGGTCGTGTCCATTTTCACCCCTCTTCCTTCCGGGGCTGCGGACTCTGGCTCTGTGATTGTCTGGAGCCACGTGACGTCACTCCCGCGCATGCACGTGGGAGCCGCCAATCGCGGCACGATCTCAGTGAGGAAATGGCACGGAGGCCATTTCTTCACTGCACATGTGCTTAATAATGTCAGCACATACAAGTACACTGTATATCTCCTGAACCGTCCAGGTTTAGGAGATATGCAGGGAACCTACAGGTAAGCCTTATTATAGGCTTACCTGTAGGTTAAAGCGGTTGTCCAGACTTGACAACCACTTTAACAGGTATATTCAAGGCCTAAGGTTTTTTTTTGTTTGTTTCTTTGTTTTTTGGTTGGGCAAGGATTGTCTAAAATCAATCCAAGCCAAAAAAACAAGTTTCTTTTTCTGTTGCCTGTGTTCCATTTGGGAGGTTTCCTTTGACTTCCTGTCATGGAGACAAAACAAAAAGTGAGTAGAGCGCTTTCCAAAGTGAGGTGAAGTCAACCCTTAGACAGTTCACTAAAACAGATGTTCTCCATTGGAATATTGATCCATGTCTCACATTCCTGTGACAGCTTTTACATTTTGGATTTCAAATCACTTTCTGTCCTGAACATCATTTAGAACAAATGGGAATAGTAAATCTCAACAGTGGGGACAAAGACAGCATTAAAAATCAGAAAGAGTTTTTAAACATTCCCAATTCTATCTAAAAGGAAAAAAGTGGTTTTAGATACACGTTAAAGTGGTTTTAAAGGGTAAAGGTTTTTTTTTTTTTACCTTAATGCAATCTCTTCATTAAGGTAAAGAAAACATTCTATGATTAGCTCCCCCAGGCCCCCTAAAATACTTACCTGAGCCCGATCTGCACCTACAAGCATACAAATGACCCTGTTCCTACCATAGACACCTTGATTCGATAAATGTTCTTTTATGTCTGTAGATACCCTTTCAAATAATTCCCAGGTTCTTTTTACTGTCACTGTTGCACGGAATTCCTTCTCAATTTCTGTTACAATGATAGTGTTCAATGGGAAAGGAGAAAAAGTGAAATCATCACTGGGGATACAAGAAAATCACTTCTTTATTGATAGGATATGCATGTATAGTGTGCTTACAGGTGTGGTGGTACCTTAGAGACCTGGAGGCTGGAAGGTGGTGTCCTTGACCTTCCCTGAATAGCTAGTGCATAAAAAGGCACTATGGATGTGGGCTCTGGGTTTTTTAACCCTGATAAGTAAAGTACCCTAGACTGATTCACAGCTTCCCTCCCCTGGGGGGTAATTGAACGTGTCCACTCTGTGGGGTTGGAGTGATTAGAAAGAGTCATTGGTCCCCTGTTTTGAGTAGGCAGATTGAAAGAAAATGTCCCTGTGGAAAATTCGATCATAATGTGAGACTAGAGCTGGCCAAGTGGCAATTCAAATTTGGCTGGTATTGGCAAATTTTCATCCATGTGTGACCACTGCAGTTGAACATAAGTCGATCTACCAATCTACTTCTCTTCAACCGCCCTGACAGATAAAAGCTGCTCGATCAGTGGTTGCAGACAATGGCTGCAGTGCTGATCATTGTATTCTGATGGCAGGGAAGTCCCCTTGTTGTAGTCAGAATACAGTAGCACAGTGTAGAAGATTCCCCCATCCACCTCAAATGTGTAGATGGGGGAATCGGTTCAGTTTTTTTTGTTCAGCTGGCTGAATGAAAAAACTCGTACAGGGTATGGCCAGCTTAATTCCAGAACTTTGAAATGAAGAGTTGCTGCTGTTTATTCGTAGACATTGATCACTCCTTATGCACCATAAAATATGCCTGATCAGAAGGCTACGCAGTTACCTTAGCAGTGGAAGAGTGCTGACTAATTCTACAGAAAGGCATACAGGGTGCAGAGATAGATTTGGGGCAGCAGGTATATTTTCCCACTATTTGTGTTGGGGTCCCTAAGGTGGGGTTATGATTAAGATTCAGATTCAGATTCTGATTAAGCGAACCTTGATTTGCGAAATGTGTTAATCTTGCCATGCCTGCATAGAGGTCTCATGATGTCCTGTGATGTATCTTGATGGATTTTTATCTTCAATAAAGTAATCATCACTGCTTTATACCTGGGAGCGAGGTCGACTTTTCTTGAGCCATTGGCTCTTATCCAGACTGCGGACTGGACATGCATCACATGGTTGAGGGGAGCTATCATTCCTACCTGGATGGGCACAGCTTTGTCTTTGTATCAGTTTTCCTAAGGGGGGTGGTTGGAAGACATTGTTAAGTACTCACTCATGCAGGGTGAAGGCTTCTAGACGGCCTGCCTGGCAGTTCTATCAGTACTGGTAGGTCCCTAGTTGGGACCTGGAATTCAGAGGGTTAAGAAGACTTTGGGTGGGAAAAGCCTCTAAACCCTGATTTCAGGACTTTGATCCTGAAAGTATAATTCCCCAGCAAGGAAGTCTTGAAAAATGGCGGGAAGGGGTCAGCCCTTATCTGTGAAGTGGAATGTGAAGCAAATTAATGAATTATTGGGATAGTGTGGACTGTCTGACATCTGAGACTCTGTTTGCAGAGCTCCTGCAGCTTTTCTTGTATCCAAAAGTAGACAGGAAGCTTACCTGGGTGTGGGACTGGCATTAAGGCAGTGAGGCTTAATATTGCTTAAAATATAACAGAAAACCTGTTTATTTTCCTAACTTTGAAAGAAGCAATATAGACTGCGTTAATTGTACAAATTGCTGGTTGGTAATTCCGAGCTCCCTGTGTTACAGAGGTCAAAAGTGTAAAAATGGTTGGAACTACATTGATGCATAGATGGTTGGGAGAAGCAGCAGAGGCCATAGCACCTGGGTGTAATTTTCCAACTGGTGGGTTTTCATTCTGGAAATTCCCACCTGGAAAACTCCAAAGAGAGAAAAGATTGGTGATTTGCTGCCCACATGTTAGAGGCACTAGTAAAGCACAAATGTATGTAAGTCCTAGTAATTTTCTGTCAATGGCAAAGTTTATGAGATCTCTCTAGAGCTTGCAGTGAGGAATTTAGAGAAATTCTCACTCTGCCATAGTATGATCACTATCTAGAAAAAAGCTTTCCCTCTGTTCTAGGGCCATTGGGGTTGATTTACTAAAGGCAAACCCACTCTGCACTGCAAGTACATTTGGATGTACAGTCACTGTAGATCTGAGGGGAAGATCTGAAATGAGGGGAAGCGCTGCTGATTTCTACCATCCAATCATGTGCAAGCAAAAATGTTGTTTTTTTATTTTCCTTGCATGTCCCCCTCAGATCTACAGCAATTGCACTTCCAAATGCACTTGCAGTGCACTTCCAAGTGCGCTTGCAGTGCACTTGTAGTGCATATGGGATTTGCCTTTAGTAAATAAACCCCAAAGCCTTGTAAACCACACGTGATATGTATTAAACCATTGTTAAATTAATAATGCCATAATAAGGCACTCATAAGCAGGTTCTGATCATAGGAATCTGAATATCTAATGATGTACCTAAGTTAATAATGTCATCTTAAGGCATCCCTAGGTGGATACTGATCATAAGAACCTACATATTTATAATGTGTCTCACTTACATGTCACTCTGTGTGCCTATCAGTGTATTACATAAAGTACCTTCAATGAATGGTATTGAAAGCATGTATAAAGTCACACCAAAAATAACTTTCATGTAAAATTTGCATACAATAATAATTCACAAAATGTACTCAATGAAGACTCCCTTAAAATCTGTGTAGATCAATGAATGAGATAATCAAGGGATATATCTGCTAAGCTTGCTTCTGTTCTCATGGAAGCATGATCATGTGAGCTTTCTTTGTCCCCAATCTTTGTTCAGTAGCCCCTAAAATCCTTTTGTTCTTTCAGTCCAGCACTGTAAAGTGCTTATGAGCGGAGAAAGTTACATTAGCATATATTAATTAGCAGGCTATTTTAAGGCAATTATTTTGTGGTTCCATTAAATACGACTTTTGTCAGGGACAAGAGAGCCCGATCCTGGATCCAAAAGATAATTTGTTGTTTTCTTTGTTAAGCATCAAAAGCAGAACAATAAGCCAATAATTCCAGACGTACCATAATGTTTATATAGTGTGTTTATACAGATAGACAAGGAAATATCAAATATAAAGGCACAAATGTAAACGGAAAGTAACAAAGAGATCTAATTTTAGGTATGTCAACAGCCCTTTAGGAGTTTGTTTATTGCTGGCCTATGTAGCATCTGAAAGTGACCACTATGTAACCAAGAGATACAAGGAAACAAAGTAAGGCTCTTGATTTAGGCTAGGTTCACACTGCTGCGCTGTGAATTTTCTGCAAATTGAATACGATTGCAATGCGAGTTTTTTCAGTTCAGACACAAGTGCTATTTCTACATGTGTTGGTGCGAATCTACTGCAAAGCTGTAGCTGGAGTTGGAGGGAGAAGCTATTGCAGTGATGTGAATGGGAGATTGCATTTTCAACCTGTGTTCTATTGTAGTCTATGGAGCTGAATTCGCAACGCACAGCATCGCACACGGATCAAACTCGCACAGGACCCTTTTTCTTCACGGATTAGATTCGCAACGCATCAATGTGAACTGCCCTGATAGGACACTATGTTACTGGAGATGACTTGCGAATTTAATCTATCGCAACGCAATCTATTCACAGTACAGTTCGCAGCAGTGTGAACCTAGCCTTAGAGCTGTTGCCTTTTCTTAATCACTGCACACACTATATGTAAAAAACCCTTACGCCCAGGAACCTGAATATGCATATGCAAACTGTACAAAAAGCGCTGCTGCTGTAAACAGATATCCCTTAGAGCAGGGGTCTCCAAACTATGGCCCTCCAGCTGTTCAGGAACTACAATTCCCATCATGCCTAGTCATTTCTATGAATGTCAGAGTTTTACAATGCCTCATGGGACGTATAGTTTCGCAACAGCTGGAGGGCCATAGTTTGGAGATCCCTGCCTTAGAGGAACAGCTAAAATCAAATGTTAAAATGCACAGCACATGCTCCTTATATCTTCCACATGTACAGTGATACAATATACAATTACTTAATAATAAAAGTGCCTGTGCTTAGTTTTAGTGACACGTGGGCAAAAAATATATATGCATAAAGTGCTTAAAGTCTTAAAAAAGTACGTGAAGTGCTTCTGTGCAAAAATGTCCTTCCTTCCACTGAGTGATTAATTGTGAATCTACTCCAAACCAAAAGGATAGGGGTCACTCCGCACTCACCAGATGAGTTGGAGCCTTACTCCTTGTTTCAAGGGAGGGTCTTACCAGCTTGTAGGTCTACTTGTGGGGGACCTGCCCTTTTAAGTGTCTCTGTGTGTTCCTCCTGTGCTGCTCCACGGGGAGGGCTCATGGACTGCTATGGGATGGGTGCTCCGCTTAATTAAATGAAATGAAGCGTCTCATGGCATAAAATCCTTATTTAATTTATTGGGCATCAGTATAAAAACATGACAAATGCTTACAGCTACACAGCCTCTATAATCAGTAGGAAGTGCACCGCATTGTAATTGTTATGCTGTGATCTCCTCTATGGGCCGGCTGTAGCATTAGGAAGCTCTATCTTGACGCGTTTTGTCCTCACTGTGCGATGTTGTCAAAAGCAGCCAGGGCCAGGTCCCCCACAATAGACCTACAAGCTGGTAAGACCCTCTCTTGAAACAAGGAGTAAGGGTCCAACTCATCTGGTGAGTGCCGAGTGACCCCGGTCCTCTTGGTTTGGAGTAGATTTATGATTAAGCACTGCACAGACTATACAATGAGATGACAGATAACAAATTAGCAATTCTGACCTTACCACCGCCTTCTTTTTTTGGATATTTATAAAGAGACCAATGTAATCATAGTAAGGAATTTAACAAGTTGTAAAATTCAAAACTCTTGCTGCTAGGTTACTGTTCAATCAATGAAATCAGGTTGAAAGTGGTTGAAATTTCCTCAAAATTGCTACACATTAGGTGCTGTGTTCTATTTCTGACTGCTTTGCATCAATCTTCACTTTTCATTGGAGCACATAGTTTGTGTACACAGGCAGACAATGATCAGGTTCCCTTATTGGTATCAGTGCATCCTGTCTTGGCTTAAACCAAACAAAGCTTGATGAAGACAAACCCTAGAAATTGAGTTGTATTTTGCTAGTGGGCATCTGAATGCTAGATAATTTGGCTGTGCCTGTCTGTGTAGAATTTTCCATTTACACCCCAGTATGGCAGATTTGTTGAGCATGTTGAACACTTTTTTTTAAAGCATTTTTTTTTGAGAGTTTTTCCAAAAACTTTAACACTCAAACATCCAAGATTATTGGCTGTTGGAAATGAGCTATAATCAATAGAGTTGAGTGAACTTCTAGAAGTCCGGGTTCTGCTGGTTCGGCCGAACTTCGGGACAAAGTCCGGGTTCGGGTCCGGACCGAACCCGAACTTTGTCCCGGACCCCGAACCCCATTGAAATCAATGGGGACCCGAACTTTTAGGCACAAAATGGCTGTAAAACAGTCCTGGAAAGTCCTAGAGGTCTGCAAAAGGAAGGAAATGGGGGTAAGGGTGGGACAAGTGACCTACAAATAAATGGGGACAGGGAAATAACTTTAACTATTTTTAAAAAAATAAAAACATAAAAAAAGCAAAAATGGAGGTGAATGTGGATCATGTTCAAACTGGGTCTGAAAAGTATTAATTAACGGTAGAGGCCATATAACTGTTCTAAAATCATCTTCAAACTGTGTCAAAAAAGTATAAATAAGCCGGGAGAACCCATATCACTGTTCTGCAAACAACTGGAAACTGTGTGTGTCACTTTAAATAAAACCGGCAATAACTGAACATCTGTTCTGCACACATCTGTAAAGTCTGTGTGTCACTTTGAATATAGCCGCTAATAAATGAACATCTGTTCTGCACACATCTGTAAAGTCTGTGTGTCACTTTAAATATAGCCGCTAATAACTGAACATCTGTTCTGCACACCTCTTTAACCACTTCAATACCATGCACTTAGAACACTTCCCTACCAGACCAATTTTCAGCTTTCAGTGCTGTTGCGATTTGAATGAGAATTGTGCGGTCGTGCGACGTTGTACAGCTTTCTTTTGGTGGTATTTGATCACCCCTGCGGTTTTTATTTTTTGCGCTATAGAAAAAAAAAAGACCGAAAATTTTGAAAAAAAAACATTTTTCTTTGTTTCTGTCACAAAAGTTTGTATAAAGTACATTTACTCCTTCACTGACGGGCACTGATGTGGCTACACTGATTGGCACTGATGAGGCTACACTGACGGGCACTGATGAGGCAGTACAGATTGGCACTGATGAGGTGGCACTGATAAGGTTGCACTGATGATGGGGCACATATACAGCACTGATGGGCGTCACTGACAAGCAACACTGACGGGCACTGATATGTGGCACTGATGGACACTCCTAGGTGGCACTGATAAGTGGCACTGGGCACTGATAGGTGGCACTTTTAGGTGGCACAGGTGGGCACTTTTAGGTGGCACAGGTGGGCACTTTTAGATGGCACAGGTGGGCACTGATAGGTGACACAGGTGGGCACTGATAGGTGTCACAGGTGGGCACAGGTGGGCACTTATAGGTGGCAGTGGTGGGAACAGGTGCAACAAGCACTGTTAGGGATGGCACTGGCAGGCATCATACATGGGCACAGTGCCATCCCTACAGTGCACAATAATGCCCTTACCTGGTGGTCTAGTGGGGGCTC
>BLSH010316484.1:24449-35153 GCA_018402905.1 Glandirana rugosa
CTGTTGATACTTTGTGTTAATATATATGTGTTACGGAACTCCCCTCCTGTCTCACCTACGTTGTGTATATATAATTGTGTTTCATAGTTGTCCCCCCTGCTCTTATCCCTGTCCCCCCCATATGCCCCCCTAAATTTGAAAGCTGGAGATGCCAGCAGTGCCGCAGTAGGTATCGGTAATTAGTATCGGTGACTACCTGAGGTAAAGTATCAGTACTCGTACTCGGTGGCAAAAAAGTGGTCTCGGTGCAACCCTAGGTAGAACCACTCTAAGAGCAGCAACATACTAGTACGTTGCTGGTCCTTGTTGGGCATATGTTGTAATGTTCTTTTTTTATGCAGCCTGTGGGTTAAATGAAAAAAAAAAAAGAATTGGTGGGTATGCTCACCATTTGAAAACCTCCCTGCATCCACCCACTTCTAATGATTGGCATAGCACCGTTATAATAATATATACCGGAGCATAGGGGCACCCGCCACAATTTCCACCCCTGCCCCTATGCTCCGGTATATATGCTCTTTTTTTTTAAGTCAGAAAAGATTTTTATTTTCATATAGCAAAATACAGATCAATGTGCAACATATAAAATTGTTGACAGAGATGCTAAGGTTCAAAACGTCTTAAACACCATAGTTCTTATCATACTTCTCCGTCTGTTAACAGTTTGCTTTTAAATACACATATTTCAGGTTTTTGGGTATTCATGTGATGTTATATGTTTCTTCAGAACCAAACCAAGGAAACAGTAAACAGAAGAAAAAAAGAAAGAAAAAGAAAGAAAAAAAAAAAACTTGAGGCCGTAACCCACTTAGCAGGACCTAAGAGAGGCTAACATTAACATCCTCTTAGCTAGTGTCTCATATCAAGAGTGCCTGTTATCCCTGAAGAAGTCTGTCCCTTATTAATTGGTGAGGAGCTAGGCCAGGAACGCCTAGCCATGGTTGCCTCAATGAGTAAAATTTTTGTGAGGCTTTTCTGTGTTGGTAGGTTAGTTTTTCACGTATCAGTATTTTATTTACTTGTTCCACCCATTGGTGCCTGGTGGGAACCCTGGGTCCAATCCAATATTGGGCTATGTGCTTCCCAGCTATATACAGTAGGCGTATAATTGCCGTATGTGCTTGTGGCGTCAACATTTCCTCAACCAGGGCCCCAACAGGCACACAACAGGTGTTTTGGGTATCCTGAATGAATAAACCTGTGAAATCACATTCAGAATCTCGGACCAGTACCAGTGTAATTCGGGACACTTCCACATCATATGTAGAAGGTCACCATGATCTCTCTCACATTTTGGGCAAGCTGGGGTATCCCTGTTTCCCCATTTATGCAGTTGAATAGGAGTCCTGCATACTCTATATAGAAGATATAAATGTGAAAGTTTTTGGGATGCCGATACAGATACCAACGGTGCAGAAGTAAGGCAGAGATTCCATGTGTCACCGTCTATGGGACCCAGATCGTTTTCCCATTTGTGTCTGCAATGTAGTTTAGATGAGTCTTGCAGGGCATTAGAAAGAATACTATAACTCCTGAAAATCATGCCTTTATCTTTTTCAAGATAATCTCCTGGGTAATAGTATGGTCAGTTAGTGTAAGTTGTGTGTATCGGGCCTGGGCCTGGAGAGCATGTCTTAGCTGCAGGTATTTAAAGAATTGGTTACGATGAAAGCCAAACTCTGTCAGTAATTCCATAAAGGATTTAAGATGTTGAGCTTGGTACAGCTGGGTCATATATCGTAGGCCTGATTTTTTCCAGTCCTGAAATCCTGGCAGCTTCAATATCTCCTTATAATTTAGATTATGCCACACAGGTGTATGGTTCAGGAAGCCCTTTATCCACAACATCTTTTTCACATATGCCCATAATGTTTTTAGAAGAAGTATAGGGGCCTTAGGATCTAAGTGCATGAATCCCGCTTCTAAACATGTAAATGCAGAAATGTCCTCTCCTGAAGAAATTTAAAGCCTTCGTATGGGGTCTGTCGAATCTACTAAGCCCCATCCCCCTAGTTGTTGTATCTGGGAGGCAAGGTAATATGCTCTAGAATGTGGCACCGCTAGTCCCCCTTGGCCCTTTCCATATTGCAATGTTGTAAGGCTAATCCGTGCTATTTTCTTGCGCCAGATTAATTCCCTAAACCTAAATCCAAATTGGCGAATTATTAAATATGTACAGTAGCTAGGGTGCCCAAACCATTTTTATGAGATTAATTCTTCCAACTAATGACAATGGGAGTTTACACCATGCCATGCATTTGTCCCTAAATTTATGAAGTAGAGGGGCTAAATTAGTTGCCAGACATTGTGACGGGTCAGGTGTGATCTGTATACCCAGGTATCGGAATGTGGACACAATCTGTACCATCTGAGCACATTCCGGTATAGGAGCACGCAGAGGGACTAGGGGCATTAGAACGGACTTGCTCCAAATGATAGAGAATCCTGATAAGGCCCCAAAGGTTTCTATAAGTGTCATAATGTTTTTTAACGTATTTTGGGTATCTCCCAGATATAGTAAAATGTCATTTGCGTATAACGAGATGGTATCTGTCCCTGTGCTATGTATAAAGCCTACTATACTCGGGTCTGTTCGTATCCTAGCAGCAAGTGGCTCCAGTGCTAGGGCGAACAGCAGGGGCAACAGAGGGCACCCCTGTCTGGTCCCCCTGTGTAGTGCAAAAGATTCTGACAGCTCGCCATTTATCCTAAGCTGTGGGGTTAGCGTATAGTAATTTAATCCATCGGATATAATTGTCACCTAGGCCTATGCGTTCTAACACCCTCCACAGGTAAGGCCACTTGACGCTATTGAAGGTCTTAGCTGCGTCCAGCGAGAAAATGACTCGGTTACCTGGGTTGTCCACTGGTAGCTGTAGGTTCAGGAAGAGCCTTCTAAGACTCTGAGCTGTGGATCTAGTGGGTATAAATCCCGAATGGTCCCTATGCACTGATTTCTGAATAATTGCAGCTAGTCTATTCGCTAGGACCCTTGCCAGCAGTTTCACATCTGCTGTGAGGAGAGATATGGGCCTATACAAGTCTGGGAGACTCGCTTCCTTTCCTGGTTTTAAAAGCACTACAATTATAGCCTCGTTCATGGAAGGGGGCAGTGTCCCCGTTTAAAATGCTTCCTTATCTTGAACTGATACTGCTTAAAGTTATATAACATAGGTGACATACATAGACCACTCATCTATTTTGAGGAACTATGCACCCTATCTACACCACCTCGCCACACTCTATCACTGATATACAAAGACCTTTTATCTAATACACATAAAGGTCTTCCGGTCTATACCCACCAGTGGTGCGGGGACCTAGGGACTGAAATGTCCCCTGAGGAGTGGGAGAAATCATTTTTATTTACTCATAAATCCTCGGTATCAGCATATGCTCAGGAGAAGAATTTCAAATTATTATCTAGGTGGTACAGAGATCCTGTGTCTTTGCATAGGATTTTTCCTGATTCTTCAGATGAATGCTGGCGGGTGGGATTGTTCACGCATACGCCCATTTTGGAGGCGTATTTTTGACATATACAATAGAATCTACGACAAACAACTTTCCCCCTCCCCGAAGATAGCGCTTTTATCTATTTTGCCAGGAACTATTAAATCACAAAAACAAAACCTGCTCAGATTTTTTCTGTCGGCGGCCCGACAAGTAATTTCCAGGCACTGGAAGGGAAGACAGAACTTACCCCCCCCGATTCACCATTGGGTTAACACGATTAATGACACAATGCTCATGGAGGAGATGCAGGCCACTGAAACTGAGAACAGGGGAAAACATCATTTAAGATGGAGCATATGGTTACACTATTCGAATATGACTACCTTTTCAGGAGACCTTCCTTAGTTGAGTGGACTATGGGTCCGGTTTCTCTGGTAGATGCCATTCAGGGCTCTGGAGGGGGCGGGCTGTAGGATTAGTAGACATGTCTCACTCTGTTAATTGAATGGTGGGTTGTTGCCCCCCCCCTCCTGACTGACAGATACGCTACTATCTATACCCTATTTTTCCTTTTTCTTTTCTTCTTTTCTCCTAGGGGCCCATAGGTCCTTCTTCCCACCTTCCGTGCTAGTTCTTTTGACCTTTCTCTCCCTCTCTTCGAAATACTTCTCTTTCCTCCTCGATTGTTTCTCTCTCAGTAGATATATACAGTTCTAAGTCGTTTTGAGCATAATGTGTGGTATTTCAATTTGGATTGGGCATGCTGCATAAGCAGTCTTGCACTATTAAGGGAAGTTGGTGACACCATTATTATCCCGAAACCGAGATATGACAAAACGCTGTTGTGACAAGGTGGTTGCATGCACCACTCTTTCCGGTATTCCACATCTCTGCATTGTGATTATCTCTATTTATCTCTGTATTTACTGCATTTTCAGGGTGGTGCTACACCCATATATGTTTTGTTATCCTGCTGCTTTTGAAAATAAAATATATATTCAACCTAAAATGCTTCCTTATAAATTTTCATGAGTGTAGGTAATAGGTTTACATACCTCTTGTAAACCTCTGACTGCAAGCCGTCCGCACCCGGGGCCTTATTATTGTGAGTTTGTGCTAATGCCAATGATAGTTCCGATTCTGTTAACGAGACATTTAACATGTTGACCTTAGAGGCTGACAAGCGTGCCAGATCACAAGTATCTAGAAAGTTTTCGATCTCTGTATCAGTGGGTTGTACCTTTGAGCTCTGTGTAAAATTAATGGAATATGTCAATTATCTCTGATGTTTGGGTCCGAAGGAGACCCTTTCCATCACTGATCACAGAGATGGAGGATGAGGCCTGTTGGGCCCACACCAGCATAGCCAGCATGTGCCCAGTGGCCTCCACCTCTTCAAAATGGGACTGCTGCAAGAAAAAGCGTTTGTTCTCCACCAGCTGTAGTGCTAGTTGTTTGGAGAGGGTTTGGGCTTCCAGCCAGGCTCTCCTAGGATCGTCAGTTGGGTTTGATATGTATGCATCCTCTGGCCTTCCAACTTCCTGACATACCTTCTGTTCCCATTATTTAGTGTCAGATTTAATGTGGGTGATGCTTTTAATAAATTGCCCTCTGAGGTATGCCTTAGCTGCATCCCATACTATCCCTAGGCTTGTTAAGTTTATATTGGATCTAAGAAAGAGCTTTAATAAAGCAGGTATAGGATCTGACTCCGGGAATAGTGACAGCCAAAAGGAATTCAGTTTCCAGCACATCTTTCTATGAGTTGTAGGTAGGGATAACGTAGCCCAGAAAGGGGAATGGTCGGAGATGTGTCTGTTGGCATATCCCGAGGAGGTAATTAAGGGAAGCATTAAATGATTACTTAGATCTAAGTCTATTCTAGATCAGCCACCATAGGTGGCTGAGTGTCATGAAAATTGTTTACTCTCTGGATATTTTAATCTCCAGTCGTCCATCAGTCCGAGCACCCCAAGCAGGCGGGAAAAAATGGCGTGGTGTCGCCACCACCGGTGGAGGCGCTAGCGTGTGGTGGTAATTTGTCTTGCTTATGGTCTAGGTAGTTGTTGAAATTGCCCACTGCTAGCAGTGGGATGTCAGGGAAATGAGCCAAGAAACCCGCCAACCTCTTGAGGACCTCGGACAAGAATGGGGGTGGGATATATATCCCAGCCAGTATGCACCGTAAGCCAGAGACATTACATAACAAAAAAGACATTTACCCGCAGGGTCAGTAGTCATCTGCATGCAAGAGAATTGTACATCCTTTCATACTAGTATACTCACACCGCGAGCGTATGTGGAGTATGTTGAATGGTATTGGTTAGGGTATAGTCTGGGAGATATACTGGGCATTGAGTCAGGGGAGAGATGAGTCTCTTGCAGACAGATAACACCGGCACCTGATTGCTTTAGATTCCAGAGTACCGTCAGTTTCTTTATAGAACTTCCAAGGCCCCTTACATTCCAAGACAATATTTTTAGCACTGGCACCATGGTTGTTTGTGATTGTATAAATTTACCAGGTACTGGCCATATACCAGTAGGTGCAAGCCTGTGTGGAAATTGGCAGAAACAGTTGCATAGTAGTACATTTTTCAAGACAAGTTCAGTTTAGGAGCAATTGCATCGAATGATGCATGTTTTGCTGATAAGGCAGAGTGGGTTGAGTCAGAACAATTTCAAGGTACAGCCTCATTTACAAAAAGAAGTTCAAAAACAAAAAGAATAGAAAATGGTGAAGCCAACTGAGCATCAGTCTAGCAAACTTGGACAGTTAACAGTTCCCATGAGTTTTCCATGGGGGGACAGCAGTGGAAACTCCACGTGTTGGTAACGGGTTTCACTCCAGCAGAGTGGGTTACATACACCACCGTATAGAAGAGCTCAGTGCACTCTATTATCTGCTTCGCCTTGAATAAACGTGAACAGTTATTATTAACACATCTAGACCTGGTCTGTGGGTTTCCCCTTCAGGCAGAGATTCTGATCCTCCCAGCAGTCAGGTAGCTGCCCATATTGCTCTCTACTCCCGGTCTAGCCATTTCATAGCAGTGGTTGGTCGGTCAAAAAAGTGAACTTCCCCTAGTGCGACCACCCGGGGGCGAGTAGGGTACAGCATGGCGTATTTAAAATTAAGATCCCGTAGCCTTTTCTTTACTTCCATAAATTTTGCACACTGTTCTTGCAATTCTGCTGAAAAATCTGGGATCAGCGAGATCTTAGAGTTATCAATCGTCATGTTGTCTCCCATGCTTCTGGCCTTAGAGAGTATAGCATCCCTATCTTTGTAATTCAGTAGTTTGAATAGTAATGGTTTGGGATAATTTCCCGGGGCAGAGGATGTGAATGGACTCTATGAGCCCTCTCAACTGCATATAAAGGTGAGAAGGCCTCTTTTCCAAAGGTAGCCATCAGCCTCTGCTCTATAAACTCCACAGGATTCTTACTCTCAGCCCTTTCCGGAATGGCCAGGGCCCGCACATTATTGCGTCTCATTCTGTTTTCAACTTTATCAATGCATGCTGCATGCTGTGCAGTGAGATGGCAGTTATACTTTAGATCCCTTTGCATGGGCTTCATATCGTCCTTTATAGTATTTACTCGGGCCTCCAATGCTGAAGTGCGGTCCCGCACCTTCTGCATGTCTTGTCTTACAAACGAGATTTCAGCCTTTACCCCCTTTATCTCATTTGTGAGTGCAGAGATAGACACGTTACATGAGATGATCTCAGAAAATATATCTCTCAGGGTAGGCTCTAATCCCTCTGCATCTGCATGTGTCACAGCTGACATTGTGAAAATGTCCCCAGGAGTACTCACTATGTTCCACTGAGGGGGCAATCCGGCTCTATCCTCCAAAGGAACAGTATCCTCCACTTCAGGAGGAGGCTCTGTGGCATCCACGGAGATAGTGGAGGATGACAAGTGGTCTTTGGGAGCTGATCGAGTGAAGAGCTTTTGAGCAGCCTCTTTATATTTTTACTTGCTGGATTTCTCTGCCCAAGCGCTATCTTGGTTGAACTCCTCCATGAGGGCCCAATTCTCCTTGGATCTCTTTTACCTGCTGATCGCAGGAATCAGGTATCGGTAGCCTCAGCACCAAGGGTGGGGGTATAACGCTGGTTAGCTGGGGTGAGAAGGAGCGAGGTAGGCAGATAGTTCAGGATGTTTACTCTGAGTCTCAGCAGAGCTCAGGACAGATGAGACCATCTACATTCGCTGCTCAGCCACACCCCATATACTCTTATTTTAACTGTGGTGGTGAAACCACCTCCAACAGCGCTGGAGTCGCTGATTTGCATATGGTGAGAGCAGACACTGTTGCTGTCACTATAAATAAATCAGTGCTGCAGCTGAATGGAATACCTGAAAAGCAAAAAAGGATTAATAAAACACAGTACCATAAAAAAAAATGACATACCTGCAAAGAAAACTTTATAAGACACAGTAACAATAAAACATTACAGGTAAGCATTAACATATAAAAAAATGACATACCAGCAAAGGAAACATGATAAAAAAACAGTAACAAAACATTACAGGTATGCGTAAAAAAACATTAACAATAGAGAGGGAAAAATAAACTTACAACTGTTTTTGTTTTTTTATTTTATTTTTTTTTTGTTTTTATAACTTTTTTTTTTTTGTGGTTTAAAAACTTTTTTTCAGTACGCTTTTTTTAACAACAATGGTTCCAGGTTGGAGTCTCTCAAAATGTGGTGACATCTTGGAGACCCTGTGACAGTGTGCCCTATACCTGTGTAGTGCTGTACCCTACGCTAATACTCAACTAGTATATGGTAGTGCCGGAAACAGTCACCATTGCATAGACCAGGCTGGCCAGGAGAGGAGGGGCAATAATAATGGGTGTCATGCCTGTATCTGCGTCAGCTGGCTCACTGCATTAGGATTGGGAAGTTGGGGTGCAGTACCATCTGGAAACAGAAAGGCTGTGACAACCTGAAATTTATGGAAGAATCCAGTCCATCCTGGCGCTTTGTATAGCACATTGGAATAATTATACAGACACTTTGTACCAGCGCCTGTCCTTGCGGGCAATTAGGCACGGCGCCAACAACTGGTCGTTGAGGTCCACCGCTCCCATGTTTTGGTTATATTCGTGGACACAGAGGGGTTTCTCCACAACACCAATCGCCGTTGGAATTTGTACTGCTGTCTTTGCATGAAGGGAGGCAAAAACAAGAACATTAGTTGTATCCCTCCACTTCACCGCAAGCAAATTACCACTTTTCAAGCAGGCTCTTTGCCCCTGTCTAAAAACGGGATTCTACCAACCGTTAGGGGAAGCCCCAGCAATTAGGCTGCACGGTGTCACATGCGCCAATTCCTTCATTAAACAAATTACTAAAAAGTGGCACACTTGAGTAGTACTTGTCCACTTACAAGTGGTAACCCTTTCCGAATAAGGTCACACATAATCTTGAGGGCGCTCCCTATGTAGTCTGGGCATCCTTCCGGCTCCACGTGACTATCTTTACCTTTTGTAAACCATAAAACTATATATATAGCCTGTGGCCCTGTCATGCTCATGAGGAGGGAAAGGCCCAGAAAGGTTTTAAATTCTGAAACCGTAATAGGTTTCCATTCTCTGGCAAGTGGCAATTGGGGATTAGCGGCGATTTGGTGCACAATAGATCTATAGAGATCTTCGTTGAAAAACAGTGAATAAAAATCAAGGGCCATAAAGTCAACTGTTTCCACCTGAATTTCGGGGTGGCCAGTGAATGGGAAAAGTACGGGCGCTGAATCAATGGCGGGTTGCCAATAAGGGTTAGCGTATTCAGCGGGAAGGGCACTATGGGCGAGCCTGTCTTTATCTGGGCTGGGCAGAGGGGCTAAACGTAGGTGCTGGCAGGTGTCTGGGCTGATCCTGTTAACACTGCATTTTTGGGAACACTATATTATTGGGGGTGTTAGTATAGTTGTGATCAGATCAAAGATATTGATCTGTTCAGACACTATACTAGTAATGGAGGTGTATAGTGTGTGTTTGCGTGTGTGTGCGTTAGTGTTCCTGGCAATAAAAGGGTTAAAATCTGATACTGTCTGCAATTGACACTAATACTAACTGACGCTAACACTAACTGACGTCACCCTAATACAGACACTAATACAGTGATCAGAAAATAGATCTGTACACTATACTAATGACACTGTGACAAGGAGTGAAAGGGTTAACTTGGGGGTGATCAGAGGGTTAAAACTTTATTAGGGAATATGTAGTGGGACCCTGAGGCTATACAAGACTGACGCTGATGCTAACTAGTGTCACCCGTGACACTAATACAATGATCAGAAAAAAAATCTGTACACTATACTAATGACACTGTGACAAGGAGTGAAAGGGTTAATGGAGGGCAATAAAGGGGTTAAACCTTTATTAGGAAATATATGGGTGGTACCCTAAACCTACCTGAGACTAACGCTAACTACCACTAACTGCCCTAATGCTATTTAGTGTCAAAAGTTCTCTGTATGCCATTTCTAACTGCAAAACTATTATAGGGTGCCCACTGTTGTCTTGTAACAGTCTCATAAAAAGGCAGAAAGAATAAACCTGCATCTCTCTCTGTGCTGTTCTGGGAAGACTGGCCTGCTGTTGACCAGGCTTCACAGTATGGCACTCTCTAGCAATGTGCCCCAGTCTATGACAACAAAAATACCTAATATGACTGACTTTACTGATTCAAAACACACAATTCTACTTCTCAATCACAGCTGGCACAGGAATTCTATCTATTTTCTCTCTAGGGAGCCCCATATAAATTAAATCAGTCCACGTTTGTCTCCTGGAGATCATAGGCCTTGCCTTCCTGTTGGAAAAACAGCAGTGCAGTACATGTGAAAATCACATAAGGGCTCATTCACACATGCGGAGCCCGTTTTGACAGGCTCCGCTGCTCAGCAGGGATCCATCCGTTTATCCCCGCTGAGCCGACGGATGACAGGACAGCCTCTGCACTCCGTGCAGAGACTGACTGTTAGAAGAAGTGCGGAGGGTTAATATCAGTTGGTTGTTGTTTCCTCTAACTCTTAGAGGAACAGCTCTATTTAAACTTCCTGCTTCCTGTAAGCAAATGCTGTCTGATCTACAGCGTGTGACCTGTTTTCCTGAGCGACCTGTAAACCTGTTACCAGTGACCTGGCTTGCCCCGACCTTGTCTCAACTCTGCCTGCACCGACCCCCGGCTTGCCTAAGACCACCCGATTGGCCGCTCCTTTTGT
>BLSH010316484.1:38930-50843 GCA_018402905.1 Glandirana rugosa
GGAACTTATTCGGTCCTTTTGGAGAACTCATCTGGATCTGAAGGCCCGGCTGGGCATCCGGAGGCTGCCCCTTGGGGGGGGGGGCAATGTTAGAAGAAGTGCGGAGGGTTAGTAGCTGGTTGTTGTTTCCTCTAACTCTTAGAGGAACAGCTCTATTTAAACTTCCTGCAAGCAAATGCTGTCTGATCTACAGCGTGTGACCTGTTTTCCTGAGCGACCTGTAAACCTGTTACCAGTGACCTGGCTTGCCCCGACCTTGTCTCAACTCTGCCTGCACCGACCCCCGGCTTGCCTAAGACCACCCGATTGGCCGCTCCTTTTGTACTTCTGCTGCTAGACTGTTAACAAACCCTGCCTGTACCCGACGACTCTTCTGCCTGCTCCCTTGTACTGCACCACCAGCCAGTTGCTGACCCTGCCTGTACCACCGACCTTCCAAACCTGCACAAGACCGGAGAAGCTTCTCCAACCATCACCGGTGACCAACTCAACCCTCGTGCCATCCTCACTCCTGGACTTCCTGTTTACTCTATCAGGGGTTCACGAATCAGGGTCGCAAGGGAGGTTACCACTGCATAAGTCAGACTCCACCACCAGGTACGTGACACTGACCTGTCAGAGCTCCATTCTCCTCTATGGGGAATCGGATGAGCACGGACCATCTCCGATCCGCCAGCCGGATGGAAAATAGGGCTTCCATTCGTCTGTTTCTGGTGGATCGGAGCGGATCAGGTGTCAGCGGACATGTCACCTCTGACATCCGCCACTCCATAGAGCACAATGGAGAGTCCATTTGGGTCCGCCTGAAAAACTGACAGGCGGACCCAAACGGACCGCATGTGTGAAAAAGCCCTTATACTCCTATTAAGTGTTTGCAATGTGCACGTTTTAAAAAACATCACCATAAAATTAAACCTCAATTAAACACATAAAGGACATACATTTATGAACTGAAAAGTCCCAAAGGAAAGTCCAGAAATTATATGAATCATCTTCTCAATATGGAGCATAAAGAAGAATAGAGCGTATATCCCAATAGCCTCAAAGCCTTTTAGCGATAGGACAACCACACAGACCATCACAATGTATAAATGTGGGGTTTATGAGACACAAATGACCCTCACTGAGGAGAGGTCCTCCAACCTTGATTACACCTCTGAGTAAACCACAGGTCAATATGCAGTAGAGCTCCACGCAGAAATGGTACCATAAAAAAAGGAGGAAATACTCTCCATAGTGCAAACCAGTAATGTAAACCAATATTTAATAGGGGAAAATGCACTTACAAAATTGGATGTTAATCAAACCGTTCATATCACATGGATGGTCTATTCACCCAAAACCAAGATGGACGAGGCTAATTCGAACATGCGCAATGGTGTGTCTTCTGGCTGTGCCCATACCTTCCTATTGTTTGAATCAACTCAGCCATCACTGCTTGAATTGATAAAATTCACAGTTTCCTGATTATGGGAGGTAACAGTGGCACATGTCCTACCTACAGGCTTTGAGCCTTTGTCAGGGCACCATTAGATTTGATCATGAATACTGCAGCCCACTCATTCAAATCTTCAGCTTTGCCTGCAGTGGTCTGAACACACTATGAAACCATGGCAGGTTTCACTGTGAGTGCCCTACTTTCCAAATCTCTTACCTTGCTTGCAGTTTTTTTCAGACACTTGGTCATCACTGCAAGCTGCTCGTTCAATAATTCTCATTCTACCTCTGCCTTCTTCCTCTTTTCAGCTTGTGTTTGGTTTGCACTTCCTCAATGCTCTACATACAGAATTACTGCTCGCATTTCTTCTTTACTGAACCCAAAACTTTTAAGACTAAAATCTGAGGAAAAATCCCCCCAAGCTCTGTTAAAAGAAGGATACCTAGCAAGCTCCTTTGTAACAGACATCCACTTACTGTCTCTGGCCCAGGTAGGCAGGGTGCATTCCTCTTCCTGGACACTAGAAACCTCTACAGCCTTACTTTTCCTGAACAGCTTACGCAGTATTTTTCCCAGCATGAGCTACAGAAAACAGGTCTGATTCAGTATACACAAGCTATCTTTTCCAGCAAATTAGCATGGATTATGTATGTAAGAGGGATACACTAAAATTTACTCAACTTGGGTTGTAGATTTAGAGGTTTACTAGTCTATTAGTAAAGACTATTAACACAGTCTATTGTCCTTAAATAAATTTAAATAAATCAACCACCTACATGCCATCCCCCGGTAAAGTTCCTATTGACCGTCTTTGTGATGGAGTCATCTTCCTGGATCCAGGATCTTCCAGGCAGCCGCTTGCTTCTCCGAATTCTTGCAAACAAGAATTCTTCTCCGAATTCTTTGTCTTCCAACACATGACTTGTTCAAGTAGTTGCTCCACCCACTATTTCCTGTAGCATAATTTCCTGCTCTGAGCGTCATAAACCAGCCCATTTGTTAGCATTTGAATAGGGGAGGCCTAGCTTCTAAACAATATATGGTTCAAAAGGTAACAATTCACAAATCTATGCTATAAAAAAATCACCAAAATAGCCATAGCAACACAGTGACATCAGCCTGCTGTCAGCTGAAAATGGACCACAGGAATGCAGGAGTGCATTCCTATGATTTATAGAAGAAGTATAGTTATTTGTTCCCCCAAGGATAATATTTCTCTTAGCATTTTCTGAAAAATAACAATATGGTCTGATCTTAGAATGTGATAAGTGGCTGTGTCTTGCAGTTGCCTGATAGCCTAAGTTGATAATCACATGAATCCATTACCACCACTGTGCTCCTTTTATCAGAATTCCTCACCACCATCTCTTTTTTTATTACTTAGGGAATCAACGTTGCTGCCATTAAATCATTAAATACAAGGAGTCTCAACTCCTCTTCTATTTCCTGAAAAGCATTATTTAATGGGCTCCTTGATTGTACTGGATAGGAATATCTATCGCCTATATTTTGATCTTTGAACTCTATCATTATAAAACCACTGCACACCAGTCTGCTGTAGAGCTCAGTTTATATTCTTTTTAGACCATAAAGCTCCATGCACACTAGCTTATTTTTAAAGCTGAGTTCCACCCAAAAGTGGAACTTCCGCTGGTTGGATCCCTTCCCCCTCAGGTGTCACATTTGGCACCTTTTGGAGCAGAGGGGGAAGAGGACACCAGCCCGGCTCCCTCCTCCCTCCTGCTCTGCTACTGGCCGCCTGGCCAATAGTAGAGCTTAGAGGAGCCTCGCGCATGCGCAGTAAGGTGCCCGGCATGAAGCTATAATGCTACACGTCCGTCTTCCCTTACCCATTGTGGGCACAGCTGCACCCGATCTGAAGATAGGCAGCAGGTGCCGACATCGCTGGACTCCAGGGCAGGTAAGTGTCCTATTATTAAGTCAGCAGCTACAGTATGTGTAGCTGCTGACTTAATTTTTTTTTTTCAGAGGACCTCCGCTTTAAGCTCCCACCAGCTACTTAAGAGCTTTTTTTATGCCCCTAGAAACAAATAGTGTTATCCTGGAGCAACTGCACTTGAACAGTGTAATTGCACTTTGAAAAGTGCAGAGTCTATTTACCTTTAGTAAATCAACCTTCAAACAGTCTAGTGCAGCTACGTTGTTAGCACTTTATCGCCATTATCTGACAACTGCATTTTTACATGACCTCCCAAAGACCCCTTTCACACCAAGGCATTTTTCAGGCACATTTGCGCAAAAAATAGCGCCTAAAAAGTACCTGAAAAATGCCCCCCAATACACCCCAATGTGAAAGCCAAAGGGCTTTCACACTGGGGCGGTGCGCTTGCGAGTCGGTAAAAAAAGTCCTGCAAGCCGCATCTTTACAGCGGTGTGGGAGTGGTGTATTCATACTGTCCTTGCCCATTGAAAACAATGGGGCACCGCTTCGGGAGCGCTGCAAACTGGAACGTTTAACCCGTTTAACCCCTTGTGGAGGGGTTAAAGTGCACCGCCGCCGCCTGTATAGTGGCGCAATAGCACCGTTATAACGAGCGGTAAAATGCTGCTAATTAGCGGCGTTTTACTGCTAAAGCTCGGGCAGCTTCGGTGTGAAAGGAGCCTAAGAGTCACTGTAAATTTGTCCAAAGAATAACCTCCAGTGATAATCTGCATTAGAAAAATGCAAGATTTTGCATTAACCATTTCTGAGTCATAGTTAAAATAAGGAAAAATACAAAGTCAATTCAAACAGTAGACCAGGAAAATATATGATTACTGTATTCCAAGAGTAAAAATAATTAAATGCAAGATTATTTCACCTTTTGATAGCCATGTCAAGTAATGCAGGCTTGCAGACTTGAATAATGATGGAAGGGACATGCTTGGGCTGGTAATGATACATGCAATTCATTAGGTCTGAACACAATTTGGACACAATTTTGGTTATTCGGAGAGTCGGATGTTTCCAAATCTCCGAATGAAATAGTAATGATTAGTAAAAAAATTCTTTAAAATTTGTTTTGTTTATTCGTTTTCTAATGAATTCCAAATTTTCAGAATGATTAGAATTTGGATCGGTTGAAAAATGAAGAATGAAGAATAGCTGATTGTTAAGCAGCGGGCCAGTGTCTTTAACAATCGATGATTCATCAGCTGTCAGTGGGCTTCCTCACAGACAGCTGAAACGTAAACAAAACAATTCGAGCAATAGAAAATTCAGAAAACAAAAGCATGGCCCCCTATCCCTACCAGACCCTTATTCAAGCATGCAGCCTGCCATACCAGGCCACATGCCCTCAACATGGGGGGTTCTTTTGGGGCAGAGGGGGCTCGGCCCCCCACCCAAAAGCACCTTGTCCCCATGTTGATTGGAACAAGGGTCTCTTCCCCACAACCCTGGCTGTGGCGGTCTGGGGGTGGGGGGGTTTATCGGAATCTGGAAGTTCCATTTAAAAAGGGGGCCCCCAGATCCCACCCCCCTGTGTAAATGAGTATTACCTGTTCACCAAAAATGTGTAAAAAGTGAATAAAGACAGTAAGCAAGTTTTTGACCTTTATTAAAAAATAAAAAAACATGTCCCCTGATGTAGATCCATCCTACACCAGCTGCCGCACCACCGAACCTGAAAAAAAAGAGAAAAAACCTCTGGCCTCATGGAATGCTCCCCCGCGGACTGCCTGCTCCCGCCCCCATCACTGACTGGAGCATGCTGAGTCGATGATGTCACACGGGGGCTGAGTCACTATTTGACGTCACCAGGTGGCCCTGCCCCTTTCCTATATAAAAACTGCCACACAGCAGAGTAGGCATTAGGCAGTCAGCCTTTGTCACAGGTGGAGCTTTTTTTTCACATGGGGTGGGTGGGATGAGATCTGGGGCCCATTTGTTAAAAGGAGCTTCCAGATTCCAATAATCCCCTTGTCTGCAGACCGCCCACAACCACTGCGTAGGGTTGTCGGGAAGAGGCCCTTGTCCCCATCAACATGGGGACAAGAAGCTTTGGGATGGGGCCCCTCCTGCACCAAAGCACCCACCCTCTATATTGAGGATATGTGGCCTGGTATGGTTCAGGAGGGGGGGGGCGCCTGCTCATCCCCCTTTTACTGGCCTGCCCCTAAGGGCCTGGTATGGACTGGGAGGAAGTCCTTTTTTTCTTTATTTTTCTTGACCGGCAATTGCAACCATAATTCAATTTAAATGTGATTTGATTCGTGTTTTTTTTTTTTTTTTTTCTTTAGAAACATAAATTTTACTGCAGCAGGTTCTATACATGGTACAGGCCCCAGGCACTGTTTTTCTTTCAGAATTTCCTATTGCAGGCATTGTTTTGTTTACATTTCAGCTGTCAGTGGGGAAGCCCGCTGACAGCTGATGAGTCATTGGTTAAGGACTTGGTGACCAGCTTCCCGGCTGGCTGCTTAACAATCAGCTATTCTTCACACAGAATTTGAATTGGTCGATCATTTTTCGAAAATTTGGAATTCGTTTGAAAATTAACAGAATGATATTTGACGAAATGAAAATAAATGAATTCTGAAACGACACTAAACGGATTCCAAAACAAAATGAAATTAGTAACATAACGAATATATATCCAAATTGAAACAAAACACATTTTTCCCTACTGCTCATGTTTACTGGTAGCATTAAGGCCGTGGGAGGACCTGACAATTTATTGAAAAAGCTGTCATTATTACTATTTTCACAACGCTCATGCATTAAGAGTTATACATTTTGTGCCACTATTTGTTGAAACATTTAAGATCTGATTGTTTACAAAAGCTATTTCTGTTTTAGTGATGTTAACTTCCAGTATTTTGCATAATTCAATATACTACCTGTCAACGCTGTATCTTGGCCTAGGCCAACAAGGCCCAGGCCTAGGGCGGCACTTTGCAGGGGGGCAGCATGAAAAGAGTCCCCGTCGGCTTGCACTTTAAGTGCTGCCAGTATGATAATACAGGCAGGGCCTATATCAGAGGGGGGCAGCCCACACATATGTGGAGGTCCAGGCATCCCGAAAGGCCCAGGCAGCAGACCCCAACCAGTGAGTTGTTGTGCGGGCAGCCGGCGTTCCATAACTGTGGGTGGGGGGGGGCATGAGTTTAGTCAGGCCTAGGGCAGCACAAAACCTAAATACACCACTGCTACCTGTATCACTATTTCAAGATTGGCCTGATTTAAAGAGACCTATCACAATTTCTGACTTTCATTTAAATCCTGTTTTGCTAAAGCAAAACCGTAAATCCTTGTGCTGATTCTGTCTTAATGAACGTTTTAGTTACATCATTTGTAAATTTAGGAATCCAAAACCTTTGAGTTCTGACAATGGGAGCCACTAGCACACAGCTTCACATATACGCAGCAATTACCTCCTCTAGTTAGCTATATTGCAAGTTTAGTTATTATGTGCCCCTAGCTGCTCCAAAGAGGGTCTCTCTCTGGGGACAGTGCTTTTATCACAGTACATTTTCCCCTGACATTATCAGTGCTTTGCACGAGGATCCAACAGGCCTGGAAGTATTGGATTTCTATTAACCTTGCTTGTTATTTAAAAAATAAAGTAGGTAATTAGTAGAAATTATAAGTAAAAAATATAACAAATTCCAAAACATTAATGTTAGTTGTTTTTTTTTAATTGTTTTAGGCCAGCTGCCACTCTCCCTTAAAACAAAGCTTACTAAAACTCATGCTTATGAGGAAACAGGGCCAATGGCTAAAATTTTCTTTCAAAGTGCTCTATTGCAAAAGTGACACTTATTGAGTAAAACAGAACAAGTTACACTTTAAATAGGGTTATTTTTCACAATTTATGTGACTGTTTTAGTCATAGGATTATTCAAATCTCTTCAAAAATTCTGTTAATCAAAAGTGGCACCGGTTTGAGTAAAAATTGAGGCTTATTTTTTACAAAACCTCTTGTTTTTATTTGCAGAAACTTAAAATTTCACTCAGAACCCCATGTACTGAAAAGGCAATTATTCAGAAAACATAAAGTGGTTGAAAAAGCTGAAGGTTTTTTTACCTTTGTGCATCGTATGCATGAAGGTAATAAAACCTTCAATGTGCAGGTCCCCCCTAACACTCACCTGAGCCTGATTTTGATCCAGTGGCGTGCATGAGGGCAGTGGCTCTCCTGGATTTCTCACTCCTCATTGGATGAGGCACAGCAGCTGAAGCCATTGGCTGTCAATCACAGCTAGTAAGGAGGGACCGGGGGGTTGGACTGAGCCACACTCTTTGTCCCATAGACACACAGGGGAGGCTCCGGGGGCACTTAGCAAGGGGGAGGGGCCAGAAGCAGCAGCAGGGGACCCAAGAAGAGGAAGATCAGGACTGCTAGCAGGTAATTATGACGTGTTTGTTATTTTAAAGAACAAAAAAAGCATTTAGAACTACTTTAAGGGTTTTCTTTCACAAAATAGCTTGCTTGATATAGCACAAGAGTTGATTATTCTAGACTCAAGGTGGCACAAGTTTCCTAAAATAGCTTGCAGTTTTAGGCCCAAGAGCTCACAATATCCTTCAGATCTCAGTGTACTGAAAGTCATATTCATTCACACCAAAAAGAGCTATTCATCTACACAAAAGCTGGCTGCATCAGACTGTACACCCACAGTTGTCTTCATAATCACAGGAAGAACCAACTTACTCTACAATTAATATTTTATTCCTTCAACCAGTGGCTATAGCCAGCACACTAATTGTTTGGAAGAAACCGGATTGGCAGATTGAATTTTGTACAACCAGCCTGTCCATACATGAATCAAAATTCATCTGGTCCCTGCTAGGAATCCTGCTAGGTTTCTACTAGGAACCAAGGTGACTCTCAGTCCACTCCCCAATGAAGGATGTTGTGCTTTTCCAGTCCAGGCTACATTGTTATAATTTTGTGGTTAATGACATAATTTCCCCATGTAGCAACAAATTTGACCCATAATAAAGCTAAATACTCTCCAGAGGAACTCTTAAACCAGAAAAAAAAAACATTTTCCTTCTCCAGGGTGTTGCAGGCAATGGTGATGGTAGAGTCTGTACAAAAACTTGTGTGTGGAATAGTGGTGGGTTGGCAGTCTGCACCTGGAAATTCACCTAAGAAATGGAGGGTTAGATTCATATTCTGATGATGGCGTAGACATTACCAGGGCAAATCTCGAGGGAAAAAACATCTGATGAAGGTAGGGGGAAATGGGTGCTTGAACATACCTTAAGCACTTCCCACTTCACCAGAATACTGGACCGTTCTGACAGGCAAAGCTCTGACCCAGTCCAGTAGTGCTAAATCTTGCCTTATGTGTATTCCTATTGGTCAGTGAGACTGTCCATCATAGTAATGGAAAGACTTGATAAACTCTCAAACCTAGAACATTGACTGTCAAATTTGTCAGGTATTCAGGTGAAGCAGGGGGTACTGAAAACTGCTACAGATGTGTTCACGTGTCTCTTCACCTCACCCTTGTTAGGTTAGTCTCTTTCCTGTATAACATTCAAGGTACAAAGCTTAAAATCCCTACCACTTGTTTTACTGGCTGTTCAACGGCTTTTCACAAACATTGAAAAATGCCTGGAAATTTCAGAATATTGTTTCAAAAAAGAGACTTGCCCAACATCCACTGTTATACAAACTAAATTATTTTAAGGTCCTGGTTTTTCTTCTGCTGTTCATTTTAATTTTTCATATTTTATAGTATAACTTTCTTGTATGATATTGACCTTTAATTTTTTTTTTTAGACATTGTTTGCTACAAACAAACTGTGACAAATGGTATAGTCCTATACAAAAAGGAAACCTATAGAGACGAAGAAACCGTTACACTCACATGCAATGAAGGATACCAAATTGAGCACAAGCCCGAGGAGCCCAGAAAATGCACAGCACATGGATGGAGCCCACCTCTGAGTTGTATTAGTAAGTAATTCTTAAAGTTTGTATTCATTTTTAAGCAGGTATTTCTTTATTGGGTATAGCAAGAATAGAAATATATAGTATAAGTATATCACATTTCAATGAATGGGTTAATGCACGAGAATAAGGTTAAGAAACAGTGGGAGGAATTTATCAAAAAAGAATCTGGAGCAGCTATGCTATGTATGACAACTAATCAGCTTCTATCTTCAGTTTGTTCAGTTAAAGTGCATAGAAACCTGATTCATGAAATTTGAGCTGGGCACATATATCTGTAGTATTTTCTTATCTCTCTTAAAAGCACTTAGTCTTGTAGCTGACTCTTGCCCCATAGCTCTGTTATCAGCCTGATGAGCTCTAATACGCTCTACAAGACGGGAGATAGAAGTGTGTGACCATGAGGATGCCATAAAGAGATTAGCAGTGAAATTGCCGTCTAAGGCCCCTTTCACACGGACGGATAGAATCCAGCTTTTTGTTGCGGATAGATGAAGTTATCTACCTCAGCTATACTGGGACAATGCTTTGCTATGGCCCCATTCACACTCTACATTTGTTACAGACGATTTAGAATGATTCGAAAAAATGGATTTGAATGCGTCCCGGAACGATGTAATGTAGCTATCTGCAGATATCTGCAGGTAAAAGCAGTGCACTGTGTCACCTATGGATAGAAACGGCAACAAGCATAGAAAATCAATAGGAAGCACTTCGGAAATGTCAAGAATGTTTCCACTGCAGCTAAACGTAGCTGCGCGTAATCGTGGCTAATCGAAATGTACAAATGCAAGTAATCCTTGTGCTTTGGAGTCTGGTATCTGGCTTGCATTTAGCAATGGCAGAACAGCCACTCGTGTGAAAGGGGCCTAAGAGCAGAGCTAGGCACATTCCTTTCTTCCTTTGCCTACGAGCAGTGGGGGTGTGTGCCTTGCCTCCAATCAGCTGTCTTGGCTGTATGCCCATTGATCCACTCCCAGAGGTAACCAGGAAGAGAAAAATGTTAGCACTATCTCCACTTTCTAAAGGATAAAAACAGAAGAAGACAGAAGATATACATGCAATACTTATATAGGGAGATTTGTTTCATCCCTGTGTATCATCTGAGGCTGTTCACTGCACTAGGTATATGGAGGGTTTACATCCACTTTTAAGCTTTGAAAATGAAAGATAGACGTTAGTTGGTTGTCATGCACAGCTGCTCCAGATTTAGCTTGCTCTAGTTTTGTTGAATTCCTCTCAGTGAGTACATATCATTATATATAAATGAATAGAGTTGAGCGAACCTCTGGAAGTTCTGGTTCTGCTGGTTTGGCCGAACTTCGGGACAAAGTCCGGGTTCGGGTCTGGACAGAACCCGAACTTTGACCCCGACCCCGAACCCCATTGAATCAATGGGGACCCGAACTTTTAGGCACAAAAATGGCTGTAAGAAAGTCCTGGAAGGTCCTAGAGGTCTGCAAAAGGAAGGGAAATGGGGGTAAGGGTCGGACAAGTGCCCTACAAAGAAATGGGGATAGGGAAATAACTTAAAATAATAAAAAAAATAAATAACATAAAAAAATCAGAATGTAGAATGTACAATCATCTTAAAACTGTGTGATAAAAGTATAAATTAGCCGGGAGAAGCCATATCACTGTTCTTAGAACAGTAATATGGCTTCTCCCCGCTAATTGATAGTTTTTTCACACAGTTTTAAGATAGTCCACATCCACCTCCATTTTTGATTTTTTTATGTTATTTTTCTTTTTTTTATTATTTTAAGTTATTTCCCTATCCCCATTTCTTTGTAGGGCACTTGACCGACCCTTACGCCCATTTTCCTTCCTTTTGCAGACCTCTAGGACTTTCCAGGACTTTTTTACAGCACTTTTCAGAATTTTTAGTAAAATTACCAGAACCCCGGACCCGAACCCGGACTTTTTTTGAAAAGTCCGGGTTCGGGTCCAGGTCCCGGACACCCAAAAGTTCGTTACGGACCCGAACTTTACAGTTTGGGTTCGCTCAACTCTATAAATGAACCCAGATAGTTTTTGATGAAACTTTTTTTTTTATGCATAAAAGCAGTTATGCAATTACACTATGGTAAACAGTATAGAAATATGTAGCTTTATATTTGAACCTTGAAAAGTTATACATCCACAATTGGAAATATTTTGCAGCAGTAATCATATCTGAACATAGTTTGTAGCATAAATCATATAGCATATAACCTAAAACCTTCTAGCCAACACTAGGGATGAACCAATGGTTCAGTCTGAACTTAGGTTTGGCTGTTTGGGCATTCAAATGAATGCCTGAACTTTAGCCTGTTCAGCCACCTGTTCAGTGCTAACCATGCATCATCTATAGAAGCAGTATTTCTACTACTTCTATACATGACAGCTTCCTTTTGTCACTGGTTCCTAAGGAACTGGGGGTTCTTGCATCCATGGTGTCCCTTGGAACCACTGATATTAGATGGAATCCCCGCTCCTTTTAGGCGAAGCGATGGGCACCATGATTGAAAATAATTTACAACTAGGGACATTTTTTAAGGATTTATCATTTAATAAAGGATTGCTCAT
>BLSH010316484.1:73805-93951 GCA_018402905.1 Glandirana rugosa
CCTAGGCCGGCTTGAAACGCTTTTTGGCTTGAAGTAGGCTTGAACTGGGGCCTGGAGCTTGGCGTAACTTCAGTTTCCCCTGGGTTTGAAAAGTCGTGTTTTTACCGACATTTTTTCAGGACCGTTCACGATCTCCCGACGTTTTCCTTCATTTTACCCCCATTCTCATCCTGTCCACGGGATGTTTTTTACCCCTATCCCTTTTATTGAATGAGTTTATTTTTTTATTTTTACCCTTCCCTCACCTACACCTCATCCTCGGGTCTCCAACAGATCCGGCACTGGCACCGTCACCCAGGTTCCTGCTGTTGCTGTAAGGGACAGATTATTGTTCTATAATCATCTCCTAGTTCTATAGGGAGAGGTTCCTGCTGGTCCTGTAAGGGACAGATTATTGTTCTAAAATTATCGCCTACTCCTATAGGGTCAGGTCCCTGCTGTTGCTGTAAGGGTTGGCTACCTCCTCCTCCTCCTCCTCCACCACTGCCACGGTCACGGCCTAGACAACCTCTGGGCTCCTACTCCACATCCACTCCCTTCCCATTTTTATTTTTTTATTTGAGTAAGTTATTTTCCCTATCCCCATTTTTTGTAGGGCACCTGTCCTACTCTTACCCCCATTTTACTTCCTTTTGCAGCCCTCTAGCACTTGCCAGGACTTTTTTACAGCCATTTTTGTGCTGAAAAGTTTGGGTCCCCTTTGACTTCAATGCGGTTCGAGGTCCGGGGTCAAGTTCGGATGAAGTTCGGTTTTTCGCAAAGTTCGGCCGGATCCGCCGATCCCAAACATCCAGGTGTTCGCTCAGCTCTACTCCCATCTGGTGGGATTGCCCACAAATCCAACTATTTTGGAAGGAAGTCCACCGCCTGACCAACAAGATCACGACATTGCCCCTAGACTTCGCCCCGGCACAATTTTTGCTGCATCATTCCTCTATCCCGCTGAAAACTTACAATCGCTCCCTAGCTTTGCATATGATTAGAGTTGAGCGGACCTGAACTGTAAATTTCGGGTCCGTACCGAACTTTGGGGTGTCCGGGACCCGGACCCGAACTCGGAGATTTCAAAAAAAGTCTGGGTTCGGGTTCTGGGTTTGGGTATTTTATTCTACGTGTTGAATAGCTGCCAAGGGCAGCCAATCAACAAGTGTTTCACTGGTTTTCCCTTATAAGCCATCACAGCCATGCCTACTAATGGCATGGCTGTGAATGGCCAGTGCATCATGTGACCCAGCCTCTTTATAAGCTGGAGCCACTTGATGCTGCAGTGTCTCTGAGACTCTGAATAGTGTAGGTAGAGGAAGCTGCCTGCGCTGTGAGGGACAGATTGCAGACAATTTAACATCTCATCCTGCATCATGAGATTACTACTACTGTTGCTCTGACGGACAGATTGCAGACCTCAGCCTGCATTACACAACAATCTGATTGTGGAGTAATTTGAGATTTCACATACTGCTGCTTTGAGTGATAGATTGCAGATCAAACCCTGCATTACAGAACGATCTGACTGCACTAGGTAGAGGCTTCTGGTTAGAGGGACAGATTATTGTTCTAAAATCATCTCCTAGTTCTATAGGGAGAGCTTCCAGCTGTTGCTTAGAGGGACAGATTATTGTTCAAAAATGATCGGCTACTCCAATAGGGCCAGGTTCCAGCTGTTGCTTAGAGGGACAGATTATTGTTCAAAAATCATCTCCTAGTTCTAAAGGGAGAGGTTCTAGCTGTTGCTGTAAGTGACAGATTATTGTTCAAAAATCATCGGCTACTCCTATAGGCCCAGGTTCCAGCTGTTGCTTAACAGGGACAGAGTATTGTTCAAAAATCATCAGCTACTCCTATAGGGCCAGGTTCCAGCTGTTGCTTACAGGGACAGATTATTGTTCAAAAAATCATTGGCTACTCCTATAGGGCCAGGTTCCAGCTGTTGCTAAGAGGGACAGATTATTGTTCAAAAATCATCTCCTAGTTCTAAAGGGAGAGGTTCTAGCTGTTGCTGTAAGTGACAGATTATTGTTCAAAAATCATCTGCTACTCCTATAGGGCCAGGTTCCAGCTGTTGCTTAACAGGGACAGATTATTGTTCAAAAATCATTGGCTACTCCTATAGGGCCAGGTTCCAGCTGTTGCTTACAGGGACAGATTATTGTTAAAAAATCATTGGCTACTCCTATAGGGCCAGGTTCCAGCTGTTGCTTAACAGGAAGAGAATATTGTTCAAAAATCATCTCCTAGTTCTAAAGGGAGAGGTTCTAGCTTTTGCTGTATCTGACAGATTATTGTTCAAAAATCATCGGCTACTCCTATAGGGCCAGGTTCCAGCTGTTGCTTAA
This sequence comes from Glandirana rugosa, assembly GCA_018402905.1. Taxonomy (NCBI): domain Eukaryota; kingdom Metazoa; phylum Chordata; class Amphibia; order Anura; family Ranidae; genus Glandirana; species Glandirana rugosa. The sequence continues at coordinate 76,139 of BLSH010316484.1, forward strand.
CAGGGACAGATTATTGTTCAAAAATCATCAGCTACTCCTATAGGGCCAGGTTCCAGCTGTTGCTTACAGGGACATATTATTGTTCAAAAATCATCGGCTACTCCTATAGGGCCAGGTTCCAGCTGTTGCTTATCAGGGACAGATTATTGTTCAAAAATCATCTGCTACTCCTATAGGGCCAGGTTCCAGCTGTTGCTTACAGGGACAGATTATTGTTCAAAAATCACCAGCTACTACTATAGGGCCAGGTTCCAGCTGTTGCTTACAGGGACAGATTATTGTTCAAAAAATCATCGGCTACTCCTATAGGGCCAGGTTCCAGCTGTTGCTGTATATGACAGATTATTGTTCAAAAATCATCTGCTACTCCTATAGGGCCAGGTTCCAGCTGTTGCTTAGAGGGACAGATTATTGTTCAAAAATCATCTCCAATTCTAAAGGGAGAGGTTCTAGCTGTTGCTGTAAGTGACAGATTATTGTTCAAAAATCATCGGCTACTCCTATAGGGCCAGGTTCCAGCTGTTGCTTAAGAGGGAAAGATTATTGTTCAAAAATCATTGGCTACTCCTATAGGGCCAGGTTCCAGCTGTTGCTTACAGGGACAGATTATTGTTCAAAAATCATCGGCTACTCCTATAGGGCCAGGTTCCAGCTGTTGCTGTAAGTGACAGATTATTGTTCAAAAATCATCTCCTAGGTCTAAACGGAGAGGTTCCAGTTGTTGGTGTCAGCGGTGCATTTCTTGCACCAAAATAAAAAATCTGTCTAAGCTGGTGTTTTCCAAAAAAAAAAAAAAAAAAAAGGTATTAATTGGTATTAATAAATACCTAAATAGGGCTACATAGTACATCTGCGGGCACAATGAGGAGAGCAAATAAGGGACTTGGTCATGGTGCTGCTGGTGATGCTGGTGCTGCTGGTGTTGGTGGCGTTGGTGAACCACCTGTTGGAAGGAGAGGACGTGGTCCAGGTGTGCCAGCTACACGCACAAGGGAAACACCTTCCGCAGGTAGCCAACAGAACCTTCACCAGTATATGGTAGGCCCGAATGCCCCTCAACGATTGGTGAGGCCAGAACAAGTACAGGCAATAGTAGATTGGGTGGCTGACAATGCCTCCAGTTCCTGCACATTGTCTCCCTCCCGGTCCCTTGCTGAAAGCTCAGAGTTGGCACCTGAACCCCATGGCCATCTGTCTTTCACCTCAGCCCCTTGTAAATTAGCCAAGCAGTCCTAGCCCCAAGTCATGCAACAGACTCTTATGCTTTTTGATGACTCTCCTGGTGTGCTTTCCGTAGCCCATCCACATAGCGCTGCCCCAGAAGTGGAAGACATTGAGTGCACCGATGCCCAAACACTTCTGTTGCAGGATGAGGACATGGAAACACCAGCGCAGCACGTCTCTGATGATGATGAAACACAGGTGCCAACTGATGCGGCTTTCCACAGTGTGCAGACTGACAAGGAGGGCAGTGGGGAAGGGTGGGTGGAAGATGATGTGGAGGAGGATGATGAGGTCCTAGACCCCACATGGAATGAAGGTCATGCGAGTGACGTGTGCAGTTTGGAGGAAGAGGTGGTGGTTTCACAGAGGCACCAGCACAGCAAAAGAGGAAGCAGGTTGCAAAAGCGGAGCGAGCGTCCCCTAGACAGTATGCCTGCTACTACCCACCACACCCAGGGACCTAGCGCACCAAAGGCAGCTCAAAGGTGTTCCCCCGCGTGGCAGTTCTTCAGACACGAGTGGTTTGCAAACTGTGCAATGATAGCCTGAGCCGGGGCATAAATGTTCTAAACCTGAGCACAACCCCCATGATCAGGCATCTAATTTCAAGGCACAAGCTGCATTGGAATAATTACCTCAAAATCCAAGAAAGGTCTCGGTCTCCTCCTGCTTCCTCTTCTGCTGCTGCCTCGGCCTCTTCTTCCACCTCTACCGTGACAGTGTCACCTGCCACCCAGCAAACAGAGCATGTGACAGCAACGCCACCATCTCCGCCACCGTCCCCAAGCATTTCCACATGGTCCCATGGAAGCTTACAGCTCTCCATCTTCCAAACACTGGAGAGAAAGAGGAAGTACCCCCCTACCCACCCACGATCCCTGGCCCTGAATGCCAGCATTTCAAAATTCCTGGCCTTTGAAATGCTGTCATTCCGTCTGGTGGACACGGACAGTTTCAAAAACCTGATGGCGGTGGCTGTCCCACAGTACGTGGTTCCCAGCCGCCACTACTTTCCCAGGCGAGCCCTCCCTTCCCTGCACAAACAAGTCGGGGACAAGATCAAGTGTGCGCACTGCGTAACGCCATCTGTGGCAAGGTCCACATAACCACTGATACCTGGACCAGTAAGCACGGGCAGGGACGCTATATCTCGCTAACTGTACACTGGGCAAATGTAGTGGCAGGTGGGCCTGAGCCGGCTAGCCTCCTATGCGACGTGCCCACAAGGTGGAACTCCACCTTGCACATGCTGGAGAGACTGTGCAAGCAGCAGCAGGCAATAGTGGAGTTTCAGATGCAGCACGCACGGATCAGTCACTCTGTGGAACAGCACCACTTCACCACCAACGAGTGGGCCTCCATGCATAGGCCAGGTCAAAGATATTCAAGCCAGGGCACAGTTCTGGAGGACGAGGAGGATGAGGAAGATCATGAGGAGGAGGAACTGCAGCAGGGTGGCACCCAACGCAGCTCGTGGGCATCACTGGAGCGTGGCTGGGGGGATATGGATGACACAGATGACATACCTCCCACAGAGGACAGCTTGTCTTTGCCTCTTGGCAGCCTGGCACACATGGCCGACTATATGCTGCAGTGCCTGAGCAACGACAGCCAAGTTGCCCACATTTTAGTGTGTGCCCACCCTGCTGGATCCCCGTTACAAGGACAACTTGGCGTCCTTAATTCCCTCACTGGAGCGTGAAAGGAAGATGCGCGAATACAAGCGCACACTGGTAGACGCGCTGCTGAGGGCATTCCCAAATGACACCGGGGGCTCAGTGGAAGCACAAGGCGAAGGCAGGAGGAGGAAGAGCCCGCCAACACAGCTGTGGCACCGCCAGCACCTCAGAAGGCAGGGTTAGCATGGCCAAAATGTGGAAAAGCTTTGTCAGCAGCCTGCCACAACAAACAGCCCCACCAGACGATAGACAACATCTTAGCAGGAGGCAGCATTTCAGCAACATGGTGGAACAGTATGTGTGCACACGCCTACACGTACTGACTGATGGGTCTGCCCCATTCAACTTCTGGGTCTCCAAATTGGCCATATGGCCTGAGCTTGCCGTTTATGCCTTGGAGGTGCTGGCCTGCCCTGCAGCCAGTGTATTGTCTGAACGTCTGTTTAGCACGGCAGGGGACGTTATCACAGACAAGCGCAGCCGCCTGTCCACAGCCAACGTGGACAGGCTAATATTCATTAAAATGAACCAGGCATGGATACCACAAGACTTGTCTGTACCTTGTGCAGAATAAACATTTAGACCGGACTCACACAGCCATTGGTATGCTTGTTTTCTTGAATATGCCTCAATATTTTGGGGGCTACCCCAATTATGAAAAAAAAAACAAAAAAAAAAACAGTGCTGGCTACCTCCTCCTACTCCTCCACCATTGCCACTTCCACCTACACTGCCACAGTCACGGCCTAGTCAACCTCTAGGCTCCTACTCCACTTCCCATTTTTTTATTTGATTTTTAATTTATTTTCCCTATCCCCATTTTTTTGTAGGGCACTTGCCCTACACTTACCCCATTTTACTTCCTTTTGCAGCCCTCTAGCACTTGCCAGGACTTTGCATTGCATTGACTTCAATGGGGTTCGGGGGCCGGGATAAAGTTTGGGTCGAGTTCGGCACCGAACCCGGACTTTTTCCGGACGTTCGGCTGAACCCACCGAACCTGAACATCGGGGGGTTCGATCAACTCTACATATGATCAATGCGGCAAAAATGTGCATACCACTTAGTTGGCGCAACCCTAACTGCCCCCCGACAGCAGAATGGCTCCGATGCATACAGAAAACCGCAGAGATGGAGGAACTTGTCCACATAGCAAAATAAATATGCAATCAAAATTCAACAAAACATGGTCCTGCTGGCACCACTTTGCATCAATGGATGGATTTCTGTGACTCTCAAAATAATCAGTGCAATCAGACCCCCAACAACCCCTGGCAGAGGAGAATGGAGTCCCGAGTCCCAAACCTCCTCCATTCTACTTCTCTTTCTCTCTTCTTCCAGTTACTACCTACAGAGATGACCGGTAATTTGTAAGGTAAGGTAGGTAAGTTGTATAGATCCGCATTTATTGGTAGATTAATAGTGCTTGTCTAACCTACTAGAGTTAGCAACCAGAAACTATGTCGGTGAAAAGGGGGGTAGTCTAACCTCTCTGCACAGTTTGATCCCACACGGGGTGTCTGGAGGTCACACGACTGCACCCGTAATCCTCCCCATGCCTATCAGTAAAGCTTATTGTTTGAAATTCCCATATCAGTCTACATCATGTTATATCAAATGTACTCCTACAACGATTTCTACTGACGCCTTTATCAGCTTACGTAGACTCGCTGTGTGTACTCATAAGATGTTCAATCAAAATGTTGTACCTTAATACATGATGTATATTTGTACTCATTGTACACCCCGTTTGTACTCAATAAAAATGTTTCGAAAAAAAAAAAAAGGCACAGTGTACTGCAATATAATTTGTGAATCCGCAGCATGGAGGACTTGATAAAGGCCTTGCTCCAAAGTAATGCTGCACAGCAACAAACTTTTCAGAAAGACCTGGCTCAGTAGCAGTAATCTGCTGCACAACAAGAAACAAATAGAATGTTGGCGGCTCAGCAGCAGCAAACCCAAGCAACCAGCCAGCAAGTTGTGGCTGCCCTGGCTCAGGCAACTGGGGCACAAGTGACTGCTTTGGCTCAGGCAGCTGAGAGAGACAGACAGGCCTTAGCAGAAGTACTCCGGTGGATGCCAATCCAGACTGCAAATGTCTCCACAGGGTCCCCTGGTGACACCCTGCCAGGCGATAAAAGTCACCTTCTACAAAATATGACATTTCAGGATGATGTGGAAGCCTTCTAAAGTACTTTTGAGAGAAACGCTGAGGGGCAAGCTTGGTCTAAAGACTGCTGGGCTGCGCTTGTGGCCCCACTGTTAGTAGGCGACCCCCAAAAGGCATACTTTGACTTGTCCGCTGAGGATGCCCGAGATTATGACAAACTAAAAGCTGAGATCTTGCAGCGTCTGGGTGTCACTGGAATTTCAAGGCAGATGGATCCCCCTGCTCCCAAATGTATGACCTAATCAACCTGGTCAAATGGTGGCTGTAGCCTGAGATACTCACAGGGTGCCAAATAGTGGAAAGAGTTGCAATGGACCGGTTCCTGAGAGCTCTACCTCCTGAGTTGCAGAGGTGAGTGAGGCGATCTGATCCAAATTCAAAGAATGTTCTGGTTGAGCTGGTGGAATGCTACTTTGCAGAAGAGGACCTGGTTGTTGGGTCTGCAGTTTTAATATAACTGATGGTCAAAAGACCCCTCCTGTGGCCACCCGGTCAACCCCAGTAGCACAGTTAGTAAAGCCGAAAAGAGGAAGTCCTGATAGGCCGGCGAGAATGGTCGGAGTATCACCCCCTGTTAAAAGACCCCGTCTGGGAAGCCCCAGTGGAACCCCTGGGCATATCCAGTGTTGGTGGTGCAGTGAGTGGGGTCACATCACTGCTAAGTGTCCCTTGATCCCTGAGCCTATGGAATGTGATGTAGTTTGACGCATGTCCCTGTTTGCTCGCCCGGGCCTGTTAGCTGATCCCGACATGCCGAGCCCTGTTGTAAAGATAAGGGGGAAAAGTGTGCATGGCCTCCTGGACTCTGGAAGCCTGGTCACCCTGGTCCATACCTGGCTGGTGGACCCTGAACAACTAACCAAGCATCAGGTTGGAGTGGTATGTATGCATGGTGACTGTAAGAAGTACCCCACAGCGCTGGTAACCTTTGAAACCAGCTTAGGATCTGTTTGCCATGAAGTAGCTGTGTCCTCTATCCTATTGCACAGTGTAATACTGGGGAGAGACTTTTTACTATTCCAGGAACTCTGTAGTGGGAAGGATAAGAGTCCTGAGCCTGGACTTTCTAATGTGACTGCAGGGGGGAGCCCTAACCCCTTTGAACCAAAGCTTGATGAAAATGCTGTAGGGTGACCCTGTTGAAAAAAGTGTCTTTTCCCCTAGCAGTCTATGCAGATTAACCAGCAGTGACCCCTGAGACCCTAGAGTTTCTCAGTGTGCCAGAGCTAGAGGTCTCTCGGGACAACGTTGGCAATGCCCAGTTACAGGCATGGCAACCATCAGAAATGTTGGGGCCCCTTACACAGCTTTAGACCTGGGCCCCCCCCGTCTGACCACCAACATTCCCCAGGGCCCGCCCACTGGAAATCCCACCACATCCACCCACTGGCCAGGGATTTACACATGTTGCAGCCGGAGTAGGAATTATACACCCTGTCACACTTATCAGGTGTAGTCTGCCAAGCATGACCCATTCCAGTCAAGTGAAGTGTGTAATGTATGCTAGTGTGTGATCAAAGGGGTTAAAAAAACAGTGCACAGGCAGCACAGCCTCACCCGATGCTTGCAATAAGACCTTGTTCTGAACCATAGGTGCTGGAGGTCCCACACTTAGACCAGTTGTTGCCCAGGGGGCCCTCTCTATGTGACCCAAGTTTGGAGTTTTTATCGGCTATGGTTCGGGAGAACGGTGTCCCCAAACCGGGTGCCCCCTCCCATAGACTCCAATGTTAAAGACTGCTAAAGTCTTTGTTGTAATGGCCCCTTGAGACACTGGGGCCCCTTACAACAGTACTGCCTGTACCCCCCTGATGGTGGCCCTGGTTACAGGATCCTACTCTTGTATAAGCCTGGAAAAATGTTAAGGTAAACAATGGGCCCAAGTGGCCCCAGGGTTGGTGAGTGTGTTTCCTCATATGGCGGTTAACCATGACATGTTGTATTGGGTGACAAAATTCGGGGAGAGTTTGTGTAACAACTCGTGGTGCTTGGCCCTTATAGGAGGACAGTGTTAAACCTGGCCCATACACTCCCCCTTGGGGGGTCACCTGGCCTATGTGTAGCATTGTGCTCCCTTGACAGTGGCTGGTAGTAGTGGTTCACCTTATAGCTGCCCTCAATCACACTATATATCACACATCCGGAGACACTAAACAGGCCGGTCCTTGTTTTTATTGTTTTATTTAGGGGAAATAACTTGGATGGGGATAAGGAATGACTGTGGGATGCCCAAAGAATTATGATACACAAACTCCATATACAGTCCTGTATATGTACACTTGCACTGTAGTCTATCCTTCTGCAGACTGTTACTCCTCAACTCTCCAGCACTCAACTTGCTGACCAGTTCTCCTACAGTTTTCTCTCTAGCACAGAATTTGCAGATTATCACTCTTTAACTTGTCTCCAGCACTTCACTTTCCAGCCTGAAAGGAAATTTATCTCTACTCCTTCCTCTTCAATGTGGCTAGAGCATGGTGAGACCTACTCTGTGTTAGCAGGACCTCCGGAACACCCATTACAAGCCAGGGATCGCGGGCCCCTAAATGTTAGCAAAGCACTTAAGTGCTAGCCGGGCCTTTGATGGACTACAGCTCCCAGCCCATCCCTCTTCCAGGTCCCTCCGACCTGCTTTTCCTCAGTGACACTCCTTCCCCTGATTGGCTCCCAAGGCTTCCACAGACTGCCCACTATTCCTCTCCCAGCCTGCTCCAGCATCTTTCTTCTCCAGCTCACAGGGACGGTCACTCACCAAACCAGTGGATCACTTTAAAGTCTCTCTCTGTGCAGCACCTCCGCTGTTCTCCTGTTCCCTTGTGCAACTCCAGGAATCACCACCACTCCCGGCTGCACCCAAACCCCCAGGCCCCAAGGTCACCCTCCCCAGACTGGGGCGACCTCCTGGGTAGGGACCTCCGCAGCGCCTCTCCTAAATCTCCAGACTTCCACCCGACACACTCCCCCCAATTGGGCTGACTCAGAGTATATAAGGAGGCCTGCCCCCTGCCAATCCTGCTTTGGGATTGGTCAGAGCTCCTTAGAACACTCCAGGTGGCTCCACCTATCTCCCAGCTCTCTCACCAGAAACAATCCTCCAGGTTTCTAGAAAGAAGTGGGAGATCCTGGTGACCTCATCTGTTGAGCCAACTCAATCCTCCCTGAGCCACTCCTCCCGGCCCAGATCAAAATATTCAGGCCTGCTCCTACACTCAGGCCTGACTAAATTTTACCTCATCTTGCAAAACCCTGCTAGAAAAATGCTCCTACACTATGGGGGCTCTACATATGAAAAAACAAAGAATGTATTTTCCAGCATTTCTTTTGACCCGGGATACATGCTGACAGGGCTGGTGCAAGGATTTTTGTCCACACAGGCGAAGGTGCATTTTGGTGCCCCCTCCCCATCATCCAACTACCACCCTCTTTCCCCTCCACAATACATCCCCCCCCCCACCCTCATATGGCAACCCATCTACGGCTCACCACACACTATACAATCTGATTGTACAATCCTCTTTTAGATTTGTTAACTCTAGCTAACACTTTAACCGGGTACAGCAACAGTTTTTTTTCCTTTTGGGATAAAGGTTTTACATAAATAAAAGCTGATCATTCTAAACACCCCTGTTAGTGGTAAATGGTTTGTCTCTTTTCCTGCTACATCTGCAGGTTAGGTTGTTCTGTGAAACAACAAAGCCACCAGAGTGCAGTATACAGAGCCGCCAGAGAGCAGTATACAGAGCCGCCAGAGAGCAGTATACAGAGCCGCCAGATAGAGTATACAGAGCCCCCAGATAGGGGTATACAGAGCCCCCAGGTAGGGGTATACAGAGCCCCCAGGTAGGGGTATACAGAGCCACTAGATAAGGTTTTACAGAGCCACCAGATAGGGGTTTACAGAGCCACCAAATAGGGGTTTACAGAGCCACCAGAGAACAGTATACAGAGCCACCAGAGAGCAGTATACAGTGCCACCAGAGAGCAGTATACAGTGCCACCAGAGAGCAGTATACAGAGCAACCAGAGAGCAGTATAAAGCACCCCCCTGCTGCTTTGGGCACTTACTGTGTGTGGAGTGGAGAAGCTCCTCCTGTCTCCTCTATAGCGGTGGCGGTGTGTGGAGAGCGTGGACGGAGGTGTCCGCTCCTCATGTTTCCTCTTCCTTGCCAAAGCACCTAGGCATCCAATAGGATTGCTTGGCACTTGCCTTTGTCTGATTGAGGTTCCTTTTGACCGAATTGCTATGGATCTGATAAGGCCAGTAGTTAAGTCTACTAGAAGCTATCAGTATGTCCTGTTAGTCATGGACTATTCCACCCGGTATCCTGAGGCTGTACCGTTCAGAAACACTTTCTCCAAGACAATTGCCAAAGAGTTGTTCTACATGTTTACTCATACTGGGATCCCAAAGGAGGTTCTAACGGACCAAGGGACTCCCTTTGTCAATGTAATGAAAGAGTTGTGCAAAGTGTTCAATATTAAGCATCTTTAAGGCAGCACTCTATGGGTTAAACCAAAAATTGCTTAGGAAGATGTTCCTTGAATAAAAACGTTATTTATTATGGATCAACCAAGTTCAACAATTGTAAAACTAATAAAATGAAAAAACTGTGAATACTGATCTCCAAAAGTGTGTAACAATGAATAATAATGTAGGAAGCAAACAATATTGCTAGCACCATCTAGGTGAGAAGGAGTTAACGCCTTTCCAAGGCTTGCTGGTCAAATATAGAAAAAGGGCGCCAATATCCATGCTGGGGTAGATGGAAAGCCCGGTGAAGAGGGTGCAGTCCACTGCCTACAGGCTGCTGGGCCGGACATGGTGAAATTTCGGGGTGCAGGAGGGCACCATACTAGGGGTACTGGGCTTGTGAGAAGGGAAGCCAGATGGGACCATAGGCGGCAAGGTGCGACAACCGCTGTGAGCTGCTGTCAAAGCCGAGAGAGCCGAGCAGAGCAGAAGGACTCCGGCTCTCCCGGCTTTGACAGCAGCTCACGCCGATTGTCACATCTTGCCATTTATGGTCTCATCTGGCTTTCCTTCTCACCAGCCCAATAACCCACAGTTGATCCTACAGTAACTAGCACAGTGCCCTCCCGCACATTGCGATTTCACCATATCTGGTCACAGTTTGCCCAGCAGCCTGTGGGCAGTGGACTGCACTCTCTTCACCGGGCTATTGATCCACCCCCACAATGATATTGGTGCCCTCTTTCCATGCTTGACCAGGCAGCCTTGGAAATACGTTAAAGCGGAGTTCCACCCTAAAGTGGAACTTCCGCTGGTTGGATTCCTCCCCCCCTCAGGTGTCACATTTGGCACCTTTCGGGGGGGAGGGGGAAGAGGACACCTGTCTTTAGACAGGTGTCCTTTTCCACACTTCCGGGAGTTCTGGCCGGCGGACGCGGCCGCTGACATCAGAAGCCGGCTCCCTCCTCCCTGCTCGCTCTGCTACTGGCCGCCTGGCCAGTAGCAGAGCGTGGCAGAGCTCGCGCATGTGCGGTAAGGTGCCCGGCGTGAAGCTGTACTGCTTACACGTCCGGGTTCCCTTACCCGCAATGGAGGAGGCTGCACCCGTCCCCCGATCCGAAGATCGGCGGCGGGTGCCGACATCGCTGGAGTCCAGGACAGGTAAGTGTCCTAATATTAAAAGTCAGCAGCTACTGTATGTGTAGCTGCTGACTTTTAATTTTTTTTTTTAGCACGGACCTCCGCTTTAACTCCTTTTCACCCAGATGGTGCTAGCGGTATTGTTTGCTTCCTACATCATTATTCATGGTTACACACTTTATCGATCAATATTCACAGTTTTTTCATTTTATAAGTTATACAATCGTTGAACTTGGTTGATCCATAATAAATAATGTTTTTATTCAATAAACACCTTCTTAACCACTTCAGCCCCGGAAGGATTTCACACTTTAGGACCGGAGCCCTTTTTGCGATTCGGCACTGCGTCGCTTTAACTGACAATTGCGCGGTCGTGCAATGTTGTATCCAAACAAAATTTGCGTCCTTTTTTTCCCACAAATAGAGCTTTCTTTTGGTGGTATTTGATCACCCCTGCGTCATTTCTGATCGCCGCTATAAACAAAAGAAGAGCGACAATTTTGCAAAACAAACCAAATTTCTTACTTTTTTGCTAAAATACAAATCCAAAAAAAATATATAAAAAAACATTTTTTTTCATCGGTTTTGGCCAATTTATATTCTTCCTCATATTTGTGATTAAAAAAATTGCAATTGGCGTTTATTGATTGGTCTGCGCAAAAGTGGTCGCGTTTACGGATGATGAGAATTCATTTTTGGGGTTTTTATTTTTTTTTTTTTTTTTACTAGTAATGGCGACGATCTGCGATTTTTAGTGGTACTGCGATATTAGGGCGGACATGTCAGAACATTTTGACACTTTTTTGAGACCATTGGCATTTATACAGCGATCAGTGCTATAAAAATGCACTGATTACTGTGTAAATGCCATTGGCAGTGAAGGGGTTAACCTGCAGGGGGCGCTCTAAGGGTTAACTGTGTTCCCTGGGCGTGTCCGTGTAAAGGAAGGCTGTGATCACAGTCCTTCCCCCTCTCACAGAACGGAGGTCCGTGTTTACTTACACGGACCTCCGTTCTTTCACTCCGGGGGGGGCATCGCGGGTAGCCGGCGGCAATCGAAGCCATCGCACCCGCTCCCTGGCCCTCCGCGAACACAGTGAGCGTGCGGGCGCGCCCCCGGCGGCGCGCGCGCGCTCACTGTGCGCGATCTGGCAGCCGCCGTCGTATGACGCCGTTTTGCCTTAAAGAGCCACCTTGTCGCCGTCAGATGCCGATCGGCGGTCGGCAAGTGGTTAAGCAATTTTTGGTTTAACCCATAGTGCGCTGCCTTAAAGTTTTGTCTTTCTGTGTATACCCATTATTCCATTGGTAGGCGGCTGTACTGGGTTCCTGCTCATTAACCCTCTTTGATCATGACATTCCACCATATGACACCATATGGCTCAGGGATTTTATTGTTGTCTGAATATTAAGCATTTGCATACTTCAGTTTACCACCCTCAGACAGATGGTTTAGTTGAATGGTTCAAGAGTATGCTAAAGAAGGTGGTGGCTAAAGATGGGAGAGACTGGGATTGTCATATCTGTTATTTGCAATTAGAGAGGTTCCCCAGTCTTCCACAGGGTTCTCACCCTTTCAACTTTTGTATTAGAGGTATCCCCGAGCGTTCCTGGATACAGCTAAAGAAACCTGTGTGTCTGAAACTACTCCCTACCAGAGTGTCATAGAGCATATCTAAGCCATGCAGGATAGCATTGCCTCAGTAATGCCCCTTGTTCGAAAACACATGCAGCAAGCCCAGGAAGCACAGAGTCTGGTGCAGGGACGTATCATCAAATCATTAGGCCCGTGTGCAAGATCAAAAATGGGCCCTAGACATTGAGGAAAAGCAAAATGCGGCGTGCAAAGCGCGAGAGGTGGGAGTAGCTCCAATTGCTTAAAATATTGGGTGTGGCTTAAAGGGGGTGTGGTTAAATAGTCTGAGATGACTTACATAGTGCAGAGTGTAGTAATGTTAAATAAGCAATGTGTAGTGCGGAGTGTATGGCGGTGGATAGTATGTGCAGGGAGATGGGTATGGGGTGTATGGCGGTAGGTAGTAGGTGCAGAAGAGGAATGTGGAGTGTGGAGGTGGGTAGTATGTGCAGGAGAGGAGTGTGGAGTATGGAGGTGGGTAGTATGTGCAGGAGAAGAGTGTGGAGTATGGAGGTGGGTAGTATGTGCAGGAGAAGAGTGTGGAGTATGGAGGTGGGTAGTATGTGCAGGAGAAGAGTGTGGGGTACGGAGGTGGGTAGTATGTGCAGGAGAAGAGTGTGGAGTATGGAGGTGGGTAATTTGTGGCACTCTAAGGCAGGATTGGTACATCCTATGTGCATGTGTGTGTGTGTATATATCCATGTGTACATGTTTGTGAGAATGTGTATGAGTGTGTATGTATATGTGAGTGCCAGTCCAGCCACATGGAAAATTAGTTTTGTGCAGCTGAGTGATGAAAAGAGCAGTCATGTGACCTTATGCAGATTGTAATGTGTGCAGATAGACAGATCTTCCCCATCATCGGGCTCACCGGATCCCTGAACTCCTCATGAACATGGATCCTGACAGGAGGGGGCAGTATGACAGGAGAGGGGCAGCGTGACAGGAGAGGGGCAGCGTGACAGGAGGGGGGCAGCGTGACAGGAGGGGGCAGTGGGACAGGAGAGGGGAAGTGGGACAGGAGAGGGGCAGTGGGACAGGAGAGGGGCAGTGGGACAGGAGGGTGGCAGCGTGACAGGAGAGGGACAGCGTGACAGGAGAGGGACATCGTGAGAGGAGAGGGACATCGTGACAGGAGAGGGGCAGCATGACAGGAGAGGGGCAGCGTGACAGGAGAGGGGCAGCGGGACAGGAGAGGGGCAGCAGGACAGGAGGGGGGCAGCATGATAGGAGGGGGGCAGCGTGACAGGAGGGGGTAGCGTGACAGGAGGGGGGCAGTGTGACAGGAGAGGGGCAACGTGACAGGAGAGGGGCAACGTGACAGGAGAGAATGTGCTAGACTGCATTATGGTGATAGGACAGTAGTAGAGATTAAGGTGGGATGGAAAGGGTGTCATACAGATAGGTTTGTGGAATGCCCAGAGCTGAGACAGGAGGCTGCAGAATATGTGTAGTGCAGATTTATGGAGAGGAGAGAATACAGAAGATGAAGAGATAAAATAGGCAGGAGGGTCGGTGCTGACTTACTACGTGGTTTTGCAGGGAAGACAGAGAGGTGTACACGGAGGGTGGAGGTGAGATGAGCCGGACGAAGTGAGAGTGACACACAGAGAAGAAGGTAAAGTGACCGGAAGGAGAGCAAGCTGACATGCAGAGTGGAGCTTAGTGAGGAAGGAAAATGATTAATAGTTGCAGCAAGTAGGAGAGATAAGGAAAAGATTGGGCTGATGTAACGGAGGAGTTGGGGAATTGTGCCATGAGGCCGAGGAAGGATGAAAGTCTGCCAGTTCAGTGAGGATACATTTTTGAGGTTCTCAGTGCACCCTTATCAATAAAGATTAAGCCCGCTCTCAGGGCAGGAGGATCCTCTTTTGTCCATGCTTTGTTCCGGCCCTGAGCACATCCTCCCACATCAAAGAATGCACTCTGTGCCCTCTGCTCACCTCCAATGCCCGGCTCCCCCCTCCCGCTGCTCTGACCAGGACTATGCAGGGATCATCCAACCATCCTCCTGCGGGCTCGGCTCCCCGCTTCTACTTAGTGATGGAGCGCTCTGATCCTATCTTCTCTCTGGGATCTGCCTCCCCGCTGCTCACTGTGCTGTCAGTCGGGTGTGCTGGGGATCCCTCTACTCAAGTGACAGTGCAAGGCACCGCTCTCCTAAGGCATCCATGGGTGCAGTGTGTGTCAGAGCACAGTGGGCCGGCCCCTTTGGTGGCCCGTGTGCAGTGAACACCCTGCACCCATGGATGAAACGTCACTGGTCTGGTGTACAATAGATCAGCGAAGGTTCAAACTTTCCATCCGGGAGATTGTGTATTAGTTTTAGTCCGCACGATAGAAAGTAAGTTCCTAGCTAAGTGGCAAGGACCCTATGAAATACTGGAAAAGGTTTCAGAGGTAAACTATAAGGTATACCAACCAGACAGGCGGAAGAAAGAGCAGATCTATCATGTAAATTGAATTAAAGCATGGAAAGGCAGGGAAGCTCTCCTAGCCCTGGGTGATCAGACACTTAAAAAAGAGGAAGGCAAAAGTGAGGTTCAGATACCGGAGTCTATGTCCATGTCCCAGCAGCAGGAGGTGAGAGAGTTTCTACAGTGCAATAAAGATTTCTTCTCAGACTTGCCCAGCTGCACAAATGTAATTAAATATGATATTGTCACTGACAGCAAGGTTTCTGCGGCAGAGGACCACAGAAAGGCAGTAGCCGAGGAGGTTCAGAGGATGTTCGACCTTGGGGTGATAGAGAAATCCAAAAGTGAATGGTGTAGTCCTATAGTCTTGGTTCCCAAACCAGATGGGTCCTTAAAATTTTGCAATGACTTCCGGAAACTGAATGAGGTGTCAAAGTTTGATACATATCCCATGCCCTGGGTTAATGAATTAGTGGAGAAGTTGGGCCCCGCCAGGTACATAACCACACTTGATCTCACTAAAGAATATTAGCAGGTTCTCCTGACAGAGCAAGCAAAAGAAATAAACGCTTTTGCAAGAGATTAAGGCAGTATTAGTGGATGCCCTTTGGGTTAAATGGAGCTCCCGCTACATTCCAGCGGATGATGGATGAGATCCTTAGCCCACATCAACGCTATAATGCAGCCTATCTAGATAATGTGGTTATCTGGAGCACAGATTGGGAAAGTCACCTACCCAAAGTCCAGGCTGTCATAAACTCCATTAGAAATGCCGGCTTAACCGCAAACCGAAAGAAGTGTGCCATAGGGTTAGAAGAGGCCCTGTATCTGGGATACACCATAGGGTGGGGACTAATCAAACCCCAGGTCCATATGGTAGAAGCAGGGTGCATTTGATTTAAATCACTAATAAAAGGCTTTATTTAAATCAACTTGATTTAAATCATAATTTTTAAAGAGGCACTGTCATCTCTGTCCCGCAGTGGCTCCTCCTCTGACCCGCTGTTGACTCACTGACAGTCCCATTCACTTTAATGGGATGGCTGGGGATGTGACAGTAACACAACAAGGTGAGGGATGTGGCAGCAGCATGTGAGTGGATGCCCGCTAACAGGCGCTGCCAATGATGGATCTGAAATGACAGGTGCTCTTTAAATGTACTTATTCTTGCTGGTAGTTAGAATCTGTAATATTTGCAAACAAAATGAAGGTTTCCTATTTAGATTAATACGCTGTCAGGTTAGTAAAACAGCGATATCAGAACCGATTCAATCATACAGTTTGTAGTGTACATAGGTTTGCAAAACAATGGGATAAAAAGAATATTCCTGAACTTTGTTTCTCATGGTTACTGTGAAATTATTTGAACGCATCAATGCAGTGCATGTTATCTCAGCTTGCAGAGCTTGGATTCATTGAATGTGTTTACCAAAAATGTAAATATTGCAGAATATACAGCCTCATGCTACAAAACTAAGCTCAATTTCATGCTGAATAAACAAAATTATTAATGAACCTTGAATGGAAAACTATCTTTAGATAGATTTTTACTCCAAAAGCATTTTATTAAAATAAATTTGATAAAAATCATAAAAATCAAAAAAAGCAATTAAAATAATAAAAAAAATCTGTTTTTTTATCCACCCTGGGTAGAAGCCATTAAAAACTGGCCTGCTCCAGCCACCAAGAAACAAGTGAGAACCTTCCTAGGCATGGTTGGGTATTATCGGAGGTTCATCCCAAATTTTGCTACAATGGCAGCACCCTTAACTGACCTCACCAAGGGCAAAAGCTCCTCGGTAGCGATTAAGTGGAATCCTGAGGCTGAAGCAGCTTTCCAAAATCTAAAGGAGGCACTGTGTAAAAAGCCTGTGTTGGTGGCCCCGGACTTTAACAAAGAGTTTATGGTCCAGATTGATGTCTCAAGTATAGGTCTGGGGGCTGTCTTGTCACAAGTGGTAGGCGGAGAAGAACACCTGGTGATCTATTTTGATTCGGAAGTTGACCCCGGCAGAGGAAAATTATAGTATTATGGAGCGATTGGCCATTAAGGGGGCCTTATGGTACTACTTGCTGGGGCGCCACTCCTGACTCATTACAGACCATGCCCCCTTAAAATGAATGGCCCAAGCTAAGGTCCATAATGCAAGGTTTACCCTTTGGTTCCTGGCGCTTCAAGCTTCTTCTCTTTTAAAGTTCAGCACAGGGCAGGTTGTAATCAGAAAAATGCATATGCCCTTTCTAGAACCCACTGTTTGATAGCCGGTGTTCGAACCCACAGGTTCAAACAAAAGCAGGAGGTATGTGACAGACAGCCCCTGTCAGTGATAAATGGGGTGTATCTGCCATACAGGATCTTGAGGTTCTTAAGATAAATGAGTGACAGTGAAAGGTCTGTAGGCAGCAAGGGGTTAAGCACTGGCCACACCTTGCTCCCCCACCTGGAGTAAAAGTTATGACTTACCTGAGTGTAATCAGTGGTGGTGCTGAGAGAGGAGATGCAGGCTGTGAGGAAAACATGCCTGTAGGACTGAAGCAGACCCAGTGAGGTCTATCTGTTAGGCAGGAGTAGCGATGGGCCCAACGTTCGAGTTGAACGTTCGCCAAACTTAGAACATTGTAAAGCGCCCCATAATGCATTGAGATGCATTGAGATCACGGCGTGGGAGGGCTCCCGCTGTCTGATCTCTTTTTGCTTTGACAGTTTATTTATATGCAAGGGCGGGGCCACCCGGAGATTTAAGTGGATGACCCAGCCTCCTTCTGATATCATGTGATATCAGAGGGGGCAGGGTCACTCAGTTATGTCACCGGATGGTCCCGTCCTTGAAAAGAGATCAGTCGGCAGGAGCCCTCCCATCAGGGAAGAGCTGTTTCGTTGTTTTTTTTTCGTATGGTCGCGCCGTGATTGTCAATGGATTATAATGGGGACACTTTTCTTTTTTTTTCTTTTTAATAAAAGGCTTAATTGTCTATTGTGTTTTTTTTTTTTTTTTTACACTTTCTTGGTGAATGGGTAGGGTACAATATACCTGATTCCCATTCAAATGGGGGGGGGGGGGGGGTTGGGATC
>BLSH010316519.1:42641-53717 GCA_018402905.1 Glandirana rugosa
AACCATTCTTCGACGTTAATAACGACCTACCCTTTACAATTCCGACTAATATCAGGAACAGGTATCTTTTGTACATCACTGTTCTACACGCCAAGCACCACCAAATAGCACAGAATAAACTCCAGACTAATGTAATTCCACCACCTATATGTCCAAAGAAATGCAGTATATGTGTATTTATGTGTAGGAGGGTTGCACACTTGGCAGACTGGTGGCTAACAGCTTAATGCTTCTACCAAGCAACATAGAGGTTCTGAGTTTGCATCCCGAGCATGCCACTTCATGTAGAGAAGTTGTCTGTTCTTATAGCTCATGTCCTTACCAAAATTATGTCTAAATGTAGTATTTATGTGTAGGAGGGTTCCACCACTATTGCAAATTGTGTCACATGTTTTCTATGGACAAGGACTATAATCAGCCTTAACATTTCCCATCCAGCAATAATTGCAGCTTCTTACCAAGCCAAATGCCCCAAAATGAGAGATGTACTAGAGCAGAATGCTCACAGTACTGGGCCATAACAAACCTTCAAAACAGATGGCATATATCAGAAACAGGTTGTTCAATGGTAATCCAGCCTTCTACAGTACATCTGTATTGGTTCATTTATTGCACCCCTGGGACTTAGGACTGTTTGACATCACAGCAATGGATGCTCCATGAATGTGGCTAAGGGCTTAGCACTTCTGCTGAGCAAACCTGGGGTTCATAGGTTTAAATCCCAAAGATGCCACATCCTGTGTTGTTAAACATAACTCATGTCTTTCCCCAAGTTTTATATAATGTAGCATTTATGTGGACGAGGGTTCCACCACCATTGCAAATCTTGCACAATCTGCGATCTTGCCAAAAGTATTGGGACACCTGCCTTTATACACACATAAACTTTAATAGCATCCCAGTCTTAGTCTGTAGGGTTCAAATTTGATTTAGCCAACCCTTTGCAGCTATAGCAGCGCAGGGACCCTTTTTTTCCTGCACCAGAAACAGATCACATGGGTGTTTTCACTCACGCGATCCGATTCCTATTGGAATCCACAGTTAGCACTGCGATCTATGAACCAATCTGGGGGTGTCATTAATATTGTATTGACACCCACAGCGGTTCACTGAAGGCAGTGTGAATTGCCTGTGGGAGAGGTGTGATGCAGGAATCGGTGCTGAAATCGTGCTGGTTCCTGCATCGCACCTATGCGAACCTGGGCTAAGGCCACTTTCACACTTGTGCGACCTGAAAGTTGCATGACTTTACCGTGATTTGCCACAGTTTTTTGCTGCAATTTTTTGCCGTGATTTTGATGTGACTTGAAGCAATAGCTGTGTAATTCTGAGGTCTATCGACCTCAAGTTGCTTCAAAGTTGGACCAAAGTAGTTCAGGGACTACTTTGAAGTCGCACAGATATGAATGGTGCTCATTGGAAATCATCTTCAGGCCCCTTTCACACTTGGCCGACTATTCCTGAAACTATTCATATCTGTGCTAGTTCAAGTGGCACCAACTTCAAAGTAGTCCCTGTACTACTTTGATGTGACTTGAGGTTCCTAGCTCTCAATATTACACAGGCATTCCCTGAAGTTGGGACAATGTTGTGGGCAAACTGCATTACTTTCAGGAGAACACCTTTTGACTTAGGCCCCATTCGCACTTGTGTGACTTGAAAGTCATGCAACTCGGATGTGAACAAGTTGCACAATAGTGAAAGGGGCCTTAGATATCCACCCAAAAGTGGAAGCTCTGCTTATCTCTCTCCCACCTCCCTTCTGATGCCACGTTTGGCACCTTTTCGGGGGGGGGGGTACCTGTTTTGGACACTTACCTGTCCCAACTTCCGACTGACCTCACTGCAGCGAGGTATGGCAGAAATTTGTCACCCCTCCTCCTTCCCTGTTGCCAGGCCATTCAGAAAGCACAGTGCCCTTTATGCATGCACAGTAGGGAATCTGTAATGGAGGCGACAGCACCTGAGAGCCCATGGAAATATGGGCTGGGGTGCCAACATCACTAACTTCCAGGACAGTGTCCTAATAATTAAAGTCAGCAGTTGCAGGATGTGTAGCTGCTGACTTGTACATTTTCTGTGGTGGGAGGGCTGAGGCAAAACGTTAATATCAGCTTGGTTACCTAGATTGGTGAGCTGGGATTGAGCCCCAGCTATCACATGGTACTTGGGCTTATCTCAACAACCTGTACCATGTGAATAGCTTCAGCTAATCACAGATCAGTAGTAATCCCAGCTGACATGAATGTCAAACAATTCTGACTGTTCAAAGTTTGGCCTGGTACATTGATTTGTATTACCATACAAGCCATTACAGCAAGCCATACATACCATACATACCATTACAGCAAGCCTACATGATACATTTAAACAAGGCTATCTAACTCACAGAGTAGTTCAATGGTATGGATGGTATGACCTTCTGAAAGCTTGCATTGTAGTCAACATTAGATGCTGAAAATATGCGAATGCATATTCGCCAATTAGCCAATGCACATCAGTTTGATTGCTTCCATACTATGAATTATTTAAATGCATGCAATGGTATGTACATATTCAATATTATGATGTGGAATTGGAATAATCACACACTAGTTAATGTGTTGACAGTTTGTAGAGAATTTTCAAAATCCAAGATTAAATGTAAATGTATTTTCTATGGCTGGTTGTGGTCAACTTCATAGTGTAGTGGTTCCTTCGAATGCTTTCAAAGCTTACAACGATGGGTTCAGATCCTACCAGTATCATCACTACACCTTGCATTGTGATTGGCATTATATTCTGAAAATATGTGAAGGCATATTCGCCAATGCCCATCAGTTTGATTGCTTCCATACTATGAGTTTATGCAATGGTATGTACATATTCAATAATAGCATAGTGTGGAATTGGAATATTCACACATTAGTTAATGTGCTGGCAGTTAGTTTGTAGAGAATTTTCAGAATCCAAGATTAGTAAATGTATTTTCTATGACTGGTTGTGGTCAATGTCATAGTGTAGTGGTTCCTTCTAATATCTTCAAAGCTTACAGCTACATGTTTGGATCACTACACCTTGCATTGTGATTGGCATTATATTCTGAAAATATGTGAAAGCATATTCTCCAATGCCTATCAGGTTGATTGCTTACATACTATGAAATTATGCAATGGTATGTACATATTCAATAATATTTTAGTGTTGAATTGGAATATTCACACACTGGCGTGCAATTGAAATAATCACACTTTAGTTAACGTGGCAGCAGTTAGTTTGTAGAGAATGAAGAGAATACAAGATTAGTAAATGTATTTTTTCTGGCTAGTTACAGTCAACTCTATAGCATAGTGGTTTATTGCGATACGTTCAAAGCTTACACCTCCAGGTTCATACCCTACAGATGTCATCAGCACACCTTGCATTGTACGCAGCATTATGCTTTCCATTTTGCTGCGGTAGTTCCCATACACTTTTTCAAGCAAATCATGTTCATACAAACCTTCAATGGATTCTGCAGGTTCAAGCCCAATTGACACCAGCTATTCCCATATATGCTGATTAAGAAGGCATATTCGCAGCAATAACGCGATTCTGCGTTCGCATGTGCGCCTATTTGATATGCTAATTGGCTTTAACCACTTCCTTACTGGGCACTTAAACCCCCCTCCTGCCCAGACCAATTTTCAGGTTTCAGCTCTGTCGCATTTTGAATGACAATTGCGCGGTAGTGCGACGTTGTACCCGAATAAAATTGATGTCCTTTTTTCCGCACAAATAGAGTTTTCTTTTGGTGGTATTTGATCACCTCTGCGGTTTTTATTTTTTGCGCCATAAACAAACAAAGAGCGACGATTTTGAAAAAAGAACAATATTTTTTACTTTTTGCTCTAATAAATATCCAAAAATAAAAAATAAAAAAAACAATTATTCATCGGTTTTGGCCGATTTATATTCTTCTACATATTTTTGGTAAAAAAATCGCAATCGGCGTTTATTGATTGGTTTGCGCAAAAGTTATCGCGTCTACAAACTATGGGAATTGATTTATGGTGTTTTTTATAATTTTTTTTTTTACTAGTAATGGCGGCGATCTGCGATTTTTATTGGGACTGCAATATTGGGACGGACATGTCAGACATTTTTGACACTTTTTTGGGACCAATGACATCTATACAGCGAACAGAAATTTAAATGTCCACTGATTACTGTGTAAATGTCACTGGCAGTGCAAGGGTTAACCTGCAGGGGGCAGTGAAGGGGTTAACAATGTTCCCTGGGTGTGTTCTAACTGTGGGGGGGATGGGTTGGCCGGGACATAACAGATCTAACTGATCCCAGTGACAGGGATCAGTAGATCTGCTTGTCCCCCTCTCACAGAACGAGGAACCGCCGTGTTTACATCGGCGGTTCCCCATTCTACAGCTCTGTAAGGCGATCGCGGGTCAGGAGCGGACATTGAGTCCGCCCGACCTGCGGGCACGCCCACGCAGCGTGCGGCGGCCGCGCGCACCACCGCCGCTTGTGAGTGCGCGCAGGGGGCGTGTAAAGGGGCGGACGTCTATAGACGTCCTCACGGAGATTCAGATCCACGCTGTAGACGTCTTTCGTCTATAGCGCGGATCTCTACAGGTTAATGGGCGTTATTTTTTTTAGCGTTGCGCAAACGCATATTCACGATATAGTGAATTAGCCCCATAGGCTTTTATGGAGTTGAGTTTAGTAGCTTTGGCAAAAAAATGCCAAAAGCTCCTAAACTCAAGTTTAGGGGTTGTAGTCTACATGAAGCCTAAGTCAGTCTCATTGGACAGTAGAGTGCAAGTTGGAGGAACTTTGTCATGAAGTTAAATTAAAATTAAAATTAAAATCAGAGAAAGGCGGGGGGTGTGGTGATCAGCAAGGTGGATGGCCGCATGAAGCAAGAGCTCCACATGGCCACCCGGGACTAAAGCCACATTCGGTTGCACCCGAGGACCACACGGACCGAGACTGATCACCCAAACACCAGGGACCCTGGAGTGATGTCCCGCCGCAGAAAACATCAGGCACACATACAAAAACTTGCCAGATTCTTCCAGCCCGTGGGCAGGAGACTCCAACAAGATGGCGGAGGCCCGCAACAGCAGCACACCAGCCCCGGAGCAGGAAAAAAATCAGCTTTCCATACTGCTGACCCTCCAGACAGCACAGGTAGGCTATCCGGACAGTGGGGATTCCTTGGGCTCCTCCTCACCATCCACGAGGAGCCCGGTTAAAGCTAAGCCACGCAGGGAGAATGCCCATGACCGTGAGGCTGAAATGGATAAGGCCCCACTCAAGCCTCTGCAACGAGTACAGGACCTGCAGCAGCAGACCCGATTGCAGAGTTCCTGACCATGGGACAGCCTATCTCGGACAGCACGCTTAAAAATATGGTATTATCACTGAGATCGTCACTCCAGACAAATCTTAAAGAATGCATGCTGCAATTTAAACGTGATATTCACGATCTGGGGGACAGAGTATCTACTATAGAAAACAACATGGAAAACTACGTCACATCATTCAATACTATGATAGATGCCCATGATAATCATTTGGACGACATTGAATGGCTCAAAGCCAAAGTCGCTGACCTTGAGGATAGGTCAAGAAGGTGCAACATAAAAATAAGAGGCATACCCAGGAACATCCAGCTGCAATCCTATGTCACAGAACTATTTTTAAAATTAGCACCAAATCTGTCATTGGCTGACCTAACCATAGATAGGATCCACAGGTTGCCCAAACCAGCATTTTTAGCGACTGATACACCAAGAGACATACTGCTGAAAATGTACTAATACCAAGGCAAAGAAGCAGTCACTGCAGCCTTCAGGAGAGCAACCTCACTGCCGGAGGGCCACGCAAACCTGCAGATGCTCCCAGGCCTCTCACGGTACACAATGATGAGACGTAAAAACCTGGCAACCATAACTAAAGCACTCGGGAACCACTCTATATCCCATAAATGGAGGTACCCCGCAACACTGGCGATCACCTATAAAGGATCAATGACTACGGTCTCCACCTTGGAAGAGGGCATTAGCATTCTGCAAAAACGGGGCATACTGCCAAATGACACTCCATCTCCCTCAACAGCAAATGTACCTGCACCCCTGGAAAAAAGACTGGCAAACAGTATCTCGGAAAAGATCAGCTAAGAAAAAACTGGTCCATGGAGGTACCTGAAAACATACCACTGCAATTCCACTTAATAAGTCCCAGGCCAAGGATAACAAGGATATCCGGTGGCCCCTGTCATTCACCTAACAGTTTATTCTGTTACAGGATCATTTCTGAGGTCCCTTTTTTACTTGTTTTTACATGTTTGTTATGTAGCGGGGGAACCCATTATACAAACTCGCTCAACTGAACTAAGATCTGAAAAGTTATATCATCTCATCAGGAGTGCTTACACATGTTCAAAAGGAGCCAGAATGACACTTCCAAATACCCACAATGACCATCAAATTCCTTTCAATTAATGTCAATGGCCTCAACAATCCAGTAAAAAGGTTCTCCTTATGGAAAGAAGCACGCCTAGCAAATGCGGATATAGTCTGTGTGCAAGAGACCCACTTCAAAGCAAATGACCATCCCCAATGCACCCATAAGGACTATCCACACATCTTCCATGCAAATGCCCAACAGAAGAAGAGAGGAGTGATGCTGGCGGTGAGGAACATGGTAACCTTCAACTTTAAGACTTCTACCCTGGACACGAACGGAAGATTTATTATATTGGAATGTGATATCAACGACATTCCCATCACACTGGCAACCATTTATGTACCGAACTCACTCCAAATTTGCTTCCTTCACAGGTTCTTCAAGAGACTCCCAGTGTGTAGGTATGGACATCTTCTGTTATGTGGTGATTTTAATTTGACGAATGATGCCTCTATAGACTCATCAACTGGCACTAGGGGGAAACATAATTCTCTTAACCATGTATTACATAGAGAGGGGTTGTATGATGTCTGGAGGTGTATGCATGACACAGAGAGGGATTTTACCTTCTACTCCTCTAGACATCAGTCATATTCTCGTATTGACATGTGTATATCAGATCTGCGGCTTCTTCAGAGGACTTCCTCCTCCTTCATCAAGGACATTACCTGGTCAGACCACACGGCTACTCTGATGTCATTGGAGGAGGGGGCCCCGAGGGAGAGGTCCCAGATCTGGAGATGCAACATTAAGATTTTACAAGATCAAACGCATGCAAAGGTTATCTCCCAAAGTCTTGAAAGTTTCTTCCAACTGAATACGCACTCAGTATCGGATGCATTGACGTTGTGGAATGCACACAAGGCCTACATTAGAGGCATCTGTATCCAACAGAGCTCTAGGGCCAAAAAAAACACAAAAGGCTAAACTAAAAGAGTTATTATCGGAAATACACCAGCTAGAATCGCTAAATAAGGGAAATCCAACAATGTCAACAGCCAACTCCTTGGCAAAATTAAGAAACCAACTCAAGAGCCTGTTGGCCGAATAGCACAACCACCTCTTGAGGAAGTTAAAATTAACATCCTACGCACAGGCCAATAAAGCGGGGAAACAGCTAACCCGATCCAAGCTAAACAGGCCAAATCTAGAATATCCCACTTGATCACCAAACCCCCTTCCCATAAGATAACACATCCCCAAGCGATCGCAGGTGAATTTGCAGACTATTATAGTGCTCTATATAATCTAAAAGAAGACCCTAACACCCCCCAACCAACTATAGAAGGAATACAGGATTTCCTAACCAAAATTGAATTGCCGACACTCACAACGTCACAGTTACATGATCTTAATGCACCCCTACGTGAAAAGGAAATAACAGAAACAATTAGCTCCCAACTGGCAAATTTCCAGGACCTGATGGACTACCCAATGAGTATTACAAATTATTCCACCCAAAATTGACTCCATGTCTACTGTAAGTATTTGTTAAAGCCACAGAAGAATCATCATTACCCCCAGAGATGTTACAAGCATATGTAGTCACCCTTCCCAAGCCAGGGAAAGAACCAACCACCCCAGCAAATTTCCGTCCAATTTCCTGACTAAATACAGATACCGAAATCATGGCCAAAATATTTGCCAAAAGAATAATGAAAGTAATTCCAAGTTTAATTAAAAGGGACCAAACCGGGTTTGTAGAAGGAAGACAGATGTCCAAAGCAGTGCGACACATAATCAATATAATAGACTACGTGGAAAGAAGCAGAACGCCTTCTCTGCTCCTGGCTTTGGATGCAGAGAAGGCATTCAACAGGGTACACTAGCTATATATGGAACAAGTGCTAACAAAATTTGGGTTCACAGGTATCATACGCTCTGCTATACTTTCACTCTACAGCAGCCCCTCAGCACGGGTATACACCTCAGGCACACTGTCTAAAGTGTTCCATATAACAAATGGAATGCGTCAAGGATGCCCTCTATACCCTACAATTTTCAACTTAATTATTGAACCGCTGGCGGAGTCCATCAGGGCCTCCAAAGACAAATCCCCACAAGATCAGTTTGTTTGCTGACGATATTATTTTGATACTAACTAACCCAGTGAAATCTGTACCTGCTGCATACCACATGCTACAAGCATTTGGTAATATTTCATATTACAAAGTAAACACCTCCAAATCTGAGATACTTGACCTAGGAATAAATCCTAGGGATGAAATCAAAATACAAGCCAACAGCCCATTCTCCTGGAGCCCCAACGGCATAAATTATTTAGGGATAACCATCACGGCGACAATCACCAAACTACTGTCAATGAACCTAACACCCTTAATAATGAAAATCTCTACAGAACTAGACAGACTTTCTCGTATCACGCTATCATGGGGGGGGGGCAAATTGGCATAGTTTAAGATGACCATATTGTCACAGATCATTTATCTCTTCCGTATCCTAGGGATCCCAATTCCCTCCAAACAAATAAAAATACTACAGGCGTTACTACATAACTTCATACGGGCAGGGAAAAGGGTGAGATGTGCAAATTCCTCTCTCATTAAAAGCAAGAAGGCTGGAAGAGCAGGACTACCAGACTTACAGGGCTATTATTGGGCTACACACTTGGCACAAATTAAACACTGGATAGAGAAAGAAGATAGACCACTCTGGGTGGACATAGAAACTAACTTAACACCAACTGAAAATCTGTCCCAACTGCGACCTATGGAAACCTTGGGATCTTAAAGCACTACCTATGACTACAAAAGCTGCGCTTAAAGCGTGGAGGTACATTTCCACAAAATTTGCCATCCAGGATATCTCACATCTAGCACAAACACCCATTGAATTGCTAGAAACTATGATCCCTATGCTAAATACCAGACCTCTGATTGCAGCCGGCATTACAGAAATAACACAACTGTACGATAAAAATAAACTCAAAAAGGTAGAGGCCATTATGAAAGAGTATAAGCTACAACCACATATGATTTATTCGCTAATCCAAATAACACATTTCCTCACTAAGCACCCATTCACAAACCTACTAACTCACCCCAAAGCATGGGAATATTACACAGACCACAATAATAAAGTCAAGGGGATATCTCTGTTTTATGGAGTATTACTAGACACTTTGAACTTCCAAAAAACCAAATATATAGATAAATGGGAAAAGGACCTAGGACAGAAGTTCCAGTTGGGAACATGGAAAAGAGCCCTCAACGCAGTAAACAAAGCATCCCACTGCAATTCCCATTGGGAAATGACACTAAAATTAACAAATAGATGGTACTACACTCCATATAGGATAGCAAAAATCTCCCCAACACACTCCAGACAATGCTGGCGTAATTGTGGACTGGTAGGAAATCTGCTGCATGGGATGTGGGGGTGCCCAGCTCTCAAAAGTTTCTGGACGCAAGTATTTAAGCTGATTTCCAGAGTCACAGGAATAATTAAACAACCTAAACCCTCAATGGCAATACCAAACTTGGGAATAGAAGAGTTCCCACCAGAAAACCAAAATGTGGTAACCCACATATTACTTGCAGCCAGATCCACAATCATCTCCAAATGGAAAACTCAGCTAGCTCCCAACCTCTCAGAGGTCAAAGAGAAAACAAACATTAATAGCCTATACCAAAAAGCTCTAGCATTCAACTCACTATCTTATAAGAAGTTTAGCAAGGAATGGTAAATATGGCAATTGGCATAAACCAATTCACACCGGATTGTTAATATGATGCAATAGCTTACACTCTTAAACCACGTTAGTAAAAAATGAATATGTGTTTCTACAGTTAACGTGTGTGGATACCAACTGCTAACTCTTGCAAGTTGTATTCTGTACTACAGCTTTTGACTTTCTGTGTTATTATGTATTATTTAAAATCCAACAAAAAATAATGAAAAAAAAAAAAATCAGAGAAAGACACATGAGTATTGGAATCACCTTGTCATCCCTACATTAACCTTGAAGCAATTATGTAACGCTAGCCATACCGTAAATTTCCCCCTTCTATCCCAAACATTTGCTGGAGACTCGGAAGGGCTGAAGGCACCATGCTCCACAATTTGTGGGGCTGTGAGATGATCCAGCCCTTCTAGAGGAAAGTCCATGATATCATTGCACAAGTGACTACGTTCACTCTTGACAGTGTGTGGGAAACAGCCTGCAATAGGCTTTTCCCACACACTGTGAAGATGATTTTAGAACACTAATATGGCTCTATGCGGCTGAAACAGGCTTTTTCCATACACTTTGAAGATGATTTTAGAACACTAATATGGCTCTATGCGGCTGAAACAGGCTTTTCCCACACACTTTGAAGATGATTTTAGAACACTAATATGGCTCTATGCGGCTGAAACAGGCTTTTCCTACACACTTTGAAGATGATTGTAGAAAACTAATATGGTTCTATGCGGCTGAAACAGGCTTTTCCCACACACTTTGAAGATGATTGTAGAACACTAATATGGCTCTATGCGGCTGAAACAGGCTTTTCCCACACACTTTTTCACACACCCTTTTCGGACAAAGTCGGCGTATCTCGGTATAATCACAAGATGTTAGTAGAAGTTTCACACACCCTTTTCGGACAAAGTCGGCGTATC